>CM027084.1:19552882-19901515 GCA_015343265.1 Pao palembangensis
TGCTGCTCAGGTGCATCGGGTACACTGTCTCCCTGTTCAGCTCCCCCCTTTGTAAGTACATCACCTGCAAAACATGTACATAATACAACATCCAGAGTTTTTAAAGGCCACAACTTTTTTAGGTTCTTCGTGTTCACAGCAGCTCAAAGGCAGAATGTGAAACAAACCAGCTTGGATTAAGGAAAAGTATAGACACGTTTAGATCCGGAACAGATCCGGATCAGTCTGACTCAGTCTGCTGGCATGTTTTCCTTCCACCATGACCAGGACACATGCACAGGTGCTTCAAGTTTTGATGTAGGAATAAATGTTCAAATCTCTGAATTAATCATTCAGGTTTGTCCACTCTCAGCATATTCACCTCAGAACCCCTCAGGCTTCACTCCAGGTATCTGAGCCACAACTCCCACATCACACATCCGTAACAAGGCTAAAGGAAGCAGCAGATAGGATGGAAAACACTGACTTAACTTGGTGCTGAACAAGCTCACATTCATAGACTCTTCTCTGTCTAGAGGAGTAGCGAGTTAGAAGAAAGAACATTTTAATGTTGGCTTTTAGATGAGAGGCAGCTTTTACAGATTGATGCAGATGGACAAGAAGCTGAGGTTGTCGTGTCCCACAGCATCACTACTGGTTCCTCCGGTTTCTTTAGTTGTGTCCCTGATGGTAGGTATGTTTTTTGCTTAGTCAGCAAAGGGGGGCTCAGAATTGACTGAAAAAATGAAAGTTTGAATATTTAAAGAGTTACCTGCTGATTCATATAGGGCCTGTGTAATGGAAGCCGTAGCTTAGAATTCATTCTTGCTGAACATTAAATGCACGTTTAAAGCTGAACGTGACATTCAGGGGTTGTTTTGCATCACCCCCTTTTACAGCTGATCAAATCAGTCACTTCCTACACAGATATAAAGATAGAAGCCAACACTTTTTCCGTTTACTCTGAGACTCATGAGGATTATCAGCGGATTTTGCTTACTAAATGCCTCACTATCCTCACCAGCTTGTTGCTCGGTTTGCCTGATGTTTGTGTTGGTCAGCCAGTTTTATTCATTTTTTTTTAAAAAAAAAAAAAGCACGGTATTAATTCCATCCATCCATCCATTTTCTGTACCTGCTTTATACAACTTTGGGTCGCAGGGGTCCGCTGGAGCCTATCCCAGCTGTCAAGGGGCGAGAGGCAGGGTACACGCTGGATAAGTTGCCAGCCTATCGCAGCACGGTATTAATTGTTTTAATTATTTATGATTGTACAACAGTGATTAGTTAAGCTTCAACATAACATCACATATGCTGGCCTCATCCTACAGCAAAACTACACAGTGAAGACTCTGAAGAGGTGCCATCATAAGCAATCATATACGTTTCATGCATTCATGTCTGGTATATATCTGAATTACAGAACGTTCCCCGGTCTGTTATGTCAGTTTTCTGTTGATAGATCATAGAGGGAAGAACAAAAACAACAGTGTCTTTACTGGGATGTTCATGTTCATGGATGCAATGATGTCATCCACGGAGCAGACGCCTGCAGATTTACAGCCACATGTCCCATACACACAGCTTCATCCTCATCAGTGAGCCCTGATTCTCTAGACGGGTTAAATAACTACCTGTAGACCAAACAGTCTTTCTTTAGTTTAATGCCCTTGATCATTTTACCCTTTATTTCATCACCTTCCATAAGACTGATGGATGTCAGTAACTGTGCGGTGGTTGTAGGAGAAAAACAAATATGGCTGTTTCAGACAAAGACTGTGCGGTAGGAAAGAATTTTTAGGTTCCTGTAGACAACATTAGCGGAAGTGCTTGTCTGTCTCGTATAATGTGAGCTTTGTAATGATTCAGCGTTCACATTTCAGAGCCTCCAGGGGGTCTTTGTATGTTCAAAACATCAGATGTTCTGAAAAAAGAGCAGGACTGAAAAAAACTCCTCTGTTTTGATCCACTGTTTTGTTCAATTTCAAGCATCGCATGTACAATCTTGTAAGGCTTTGAGCTCGGTCCTTACAACTGCAATGTTTTAAATGTATTTATAGTGATCAGTGATGTGGCAAGAAGGCTGAAATAATCCTAATGTTGGAGATAGCTTAAATATGGCACTTGGAACAACATCTGAGTCCTGATTAGCAAAAATGACCAAATCAAAGTTCTTTTTTTGGGTCCTGCTCTGCTGTTATTAAACCACACATGACCTAAAGCGCAGATGATCACACAAAACCATGATGCCGACACCCATCGCAACCAAAGCGATCTGAATTCTACATTTTGGTTTTGTTCTCTTCTCGGTTAAACCACGCCCTACTCCAGCTTTGTGCGCTCCAGCACCTTCAGGCACTAATAGAAACACACACAGACAGAAGCAGGACCACAGGCCTGTGGACACAGACAGTTGCTTGTTAATCACTGTCTCTTTCTGCCTCCCTCTTTTCTTTTTTCTAACTCCGTCACACTTTTTCTCTGTAGAACCCATCTGCCGAAGGGGGGATCCACCCAGGCCCTGGAGACACGGAGGGAAGCTCCTCAATACAGCAGTTATTGCAAAAACAATAAAACCGAGATGGCATTAGCACACGGGAAATCATTCCCAGCATATTTTTAATGACATATTTATGTTTGTACGAGGAGGACTGTCGCTGTGTGCACACCCCTGAATGCACATAGAGGCACTACTGAAGAATAAACCAGAAAAAAAACCTCAATGGTTCTGCCAAAAGAAAAGTTAAGAAATGGCTGCAATTTACTCTCTCAAATACTAAAATCTAGAGATATTTGGAGATATTTAAATATCTTATCACTTTAAACTAAAAAAAAAAAAACGTCCACGCTATAATTAGCATCTGTTTGCTCATGTCATGTTTTATTCACCAGTTCTCTTTAACTGACTTAGGTGTAGTTCGAACGCAGCCTGTTTAACTGGAAAAACCCAAAAAACGGAAGTGGTGAATCAATTAAGCTGGTGAACAATATTTGTGCAACTTAAGAACACATAAAAAAATCATGGTGAACATTTTACTGCAGAAACGCTTTTTTTTCAGTTTATTGTTCAGTAAAATAAGGATGACATCATCCATGACAGCAACTATTCAGGTGACAGAGCCCCTCTTCCTGCTTTTCTTTACACAAGCAACCCCAGAGAATCACTCATACTGTTAATCCAGCTGGTGCCATCTGGCCGTAGAACACACACACACATGCACGCGCGCAAACACATACACACACGCACAGGGTAAGAGTGAGCAAGAGAGAGAGAGAGAAAGAAACTCAGGGGACACACCCACAGAAGCACAAGATCTTCAGCTGTATTTCATTGAGCCACTCAGTTCTGCGGTGTGGAGGTGTCATGGGGTATGTGACGATGTGACACCTTCCTGTGCTCCTTCAAAGTTTTACAATGATTTTCCCTCATGTATGCAGATATGTTAGTTTTGAGGTCCCATCTTGCTCCACACCCGAAGTGTGATGTTTGCTGTACGAACAAATGTGCTAACGGAAGTTCATTTGCAGTCTAAACTCTGAGAAGCTATTTTTTTTTAGTCATTAATTTAGTCATTAACTTCCTTGGCTATGCGCTCTCCCTCTCTCTCCATAATCACAAACAGGATTTCCTCCAGACACAAAGACCACCATGTTAGGACAAACAGATAAGCAAAGGCCAATGGCCCAATGGAAGCCCATTCCTGTCATTCTTATTTAGTGACAAAAGGAGTCGATCCAGTCGCTGAGCCCTGATGTGAAACACACGTGTGAACACATAAACACGAGGCCACACTCAGGTCATGGTGTGCTCCTGTAAACCAAAATCGGGCGTCTTAAATGTGACCTACATGTAGGGTTTTCATGTGATCATGCTTCTTACCTTCCCGTAGTCTGTGGTCAGAACAAGTGATGAATCGTCACAAGAGTTGACGGTGGCGGGCAAGAGCTGCTCTTTGTGCCGATGCCAGACACGGGCCCCCTGCAACACAAAAGCAGCAACAACCTCATTAGAATCTGCTCACAGGGCTCGTGTGTCTCACGAGCACGCGCCTCTCTGTAACTATTTCCCACAATTCAGAAGATTGAGCTTTCCACGTGAGTAAAAGCTGCTGACTCAGAGGATTTAGAGTGGTTTATAGAGGATCTGGTTTTCTTGTCTTTTTTTCCGAGCGCCCGCCCTGCGCTCACATGGCCACGTGGCTGCCCCCTCACCACAAACAACTGGCACAGCCATCCTCTGATTGAACTGTCCTTGCTGTTGAGGACTGGCGAGGATGTGCTGTCCTTCAGTCCTACGTGTACAGGATGTGTCAGACAGTAACGCTACTACTTAAGATCAAACACACTCAATAAAAATGTAAAACGGTCTTAAGTGTCTAGTACTTAGCTCACTGGCTCTGATCTGGAGGCCATGTCTCCAGTGTCTGTGTGTAAATGAGGTCACTGACCCTCCCAGGCATATTTGTGAGCAGCTCACTCACCGGGAGCAATAACAGGAATCTCGGCCTGATTGTTTAGATCCGACTTCCATTTCCTTCGAGAGAAGGAAGATAGAACCTCCTTTGTTTAATAATGGAAAACAAGAGAACCGGTGCTAAAATATTTCATATTTACGTCCACATTCCTCGTCTTTACTTCACTATCAAACTCATCCCTTTAGGCCTGTTTTTGTCTAAATCAGTATCACTGATCTTCACAAATGCTGTTTGTCACGTGGACGAGAAAAACATAAGGAAAAGGGCAAACTGTGTGCCCAACAAAGCATAAAAGTGAAGAGATCGATATGCATCCATTCCACTCAGAAACCTTACACAAGGTCACCCCTCCAGACATCAATCCTCATTAACTATTAACAAGTGGCTGCAGACTGATGCTCTCTGATCCACAAACACAAAGGTGTTTGTCACAACTCTCTGAATGACAAGTGCTTTTGATTAATAAACACATTTTGGTTAATAAAATTATCCTTGGTCCATCAAATCCATTTACTCAGCAGCCCAGAGCGACAACTGCTCTTTGATTTAATTTAGGCTCTAGGCTTCATTTTTGGATAAAGGCTCACGCAGCCAAAGCAGCCGCGTTGAAAACCCACTTCCACCATCAAAGACTTCCCCATCTCGGTCAGCTAATGGAGGGCAGCTAAATGTGGCTCTCTCCGACCACAGGGGACAGTGGTGAGTGGGATAAAAAGGGTGGTTATATTAGGAAGAAGCTGAGGTGGGGGGGGAGGAAGGGTGGGGGCAACCGGTAGAGTCCCGCCTTCCATTGTCTGTACAAGAAGCAGATGAGCAGCAGGAAATAAAACCATGAGAGGAATTCTTCCAAACACAGAGCAACTCAGCAAGTCAGGTTTGATATGGGAGCACTGGTGACTGAGAACCAGTGACTGCCTGGCACCAGGCTGGCCCACAGAAAAGCTGCTTCACGTGAGGAGGGTGGCTACCAGTCAGGAGATTAGGAGCATTTACTCTATAGATTTTTAAGTAGATGAAACGCTGTTACGTAACTGGGAATCAAGGACTTGTCTTGATGGTGAAGTCAAAACAACACAAAACATGGAGATAACGTGGTGTAATAGGGGCCACGCAAAGAGCACCAATAATTCAGCAGGCAAGTTCTGACATGGAGACCAGAGGATTGTGTCCGTATGCAGGGTATTACTGTAATTCCTGTCAAGCAAATAGCATTTTTTCGAGAATTGGTGTTAATTTGGTTTCAGATTTTCAGAGGTTTTTCCAGTGAAAATGAGGAAACGAGGAACAAGGATCTTCTGCCAGACATGAAGTGTGATGTAGCAGACAGCCATAGAGTAATAACTGGTTTCAGACAATATATAATTATATTTGAGGGGGTGTACTTTAATGCATTGGAATAAGGTGACTAATAAAGTCCATAAAAAATGCTCCACATGCTACAGTTCTCCAGTGACTCAAGCGCCCATAAAACCCAACACCAGATGTGTCTGCCCATTTGTTTAGGTCTTTGAAAATTAACTCAATGTGGATGTTGAAAGCTGAAGGGCATGAGGTAGAGATGAATTGTCTGCGCGAGAGATGGTTTCAACAAAACTCCTCCCCCTCTGTCCCCTCCATCATCAGAAGCTCTGTCACTATAAGTCAGGACAAAGGCAAGCACCTCTGACTGAAAGCTCGGAAGTTAACCAGGCGGAAATATCCCAAACAAAGGCCAGCTGGGATGCAAAAGGGACAAGTATCACAGCTTGTGTTAAACTCCCCCCACCCCACCAAAACCTGAATCAGCTGACTCAGCAAAATAAACAGCAGCCAAAGCAGTGAAACAGTGTTTTCTTGCATAAATGTTTAATTATCGGCTTTTTCGCCCCTTCCTGGGGTTTTATGAGCTCATTTAAAAGTCAACTGCTGCCACAATATTTGCACCGTGTGATCATTTAAACGTTCTTATCGCTGCCTGTGACCTGACGTGTGTAGCCCTGCTGATGGCCAACCAGCTGACAATGGTAACGCGACCCGACCGACACAGGGCACACGGACACGGACACCTCTCAGGTTGGACGACATGATCCCGGGGTTGGAGGCTTGAATTTCTGGAGCTTGTACAGTGACAACCTGCTCAGAGATTTGATAATTAAAGGGCCTTAAATATTTCACGCCACGGTTGTTTCCCTGCCGTTTGGCATCCGGGGAGCAGGCAGTGTCGAGTGATCGCGTCAGCAGGGACAAAAGAAAGCTAATTAGTTCAGGCTAAATCCAAACAATTAGGAATGAAAAGCCAATTTCTCAGCCCATGGTGTGGTTTTCAGGATAGACAGCAGTGAGCCACAGTTTTCACTGAGCCACTGAATCTAAATTCTGATGCTCAAAAAGAGACATCAGGTCAAAGCATTGACTCCTTTGACCTTTGACATGTGGCATGGAGTGATGTTCAGTCCGGAAGACTGTCTGGCTGGATGGCCTGGGTGTTTCATAAGGTCAAACAGATGTGATGGTAATGTGTTATAGGTAAAATGAATAAATATTTAAAATCATCTCAATACTCAATACCCTTTGCTTTTATATGGTCAGAAATGTTAAAGTTCTTAAAATACAGATTAGTCACAGTCATATATGTGCCCAAAAGAAAGGACAACAAAAAAAGCTTATTTATTTGTCCACAAAGGCAGTGCCAAATTCAGGGATTGAGACAAATCTCCTGAATACTGAGCGAGTGGAATGAGGATGAATCCATCAAGTGAATGGTGAGATTAAAAAAACCAGGCTAAGGGCATCTGGGAAGGGAGTCTGGGATACTGGTCATCATTTCAAATTGGAATGTCCTCACAACTGCCTTTGGTCTATTTTCCTACTATTACTGGCCTTTAAACAAATTTAATCAACAAGACCACTTCAGTGGTGTCCGCGAAGGAGAAATTTTCAAAAGTCCTGTAGCTCTGGCATCGTGCTTCCATCTTTAATCATCACCGTCACCAGAGCGATCACTTGAATAATTGCCGAGCTGTGTAAAAAGTAACCAACAGGGATTCAAACACAAGTGCGCCTCTGTATTCCGCTTCCTCGTTTTCTTGTTTCTTTGTTTCCCTCCCACCACTGTAAGGTCTGCCAGACTGCTGAGCCCAGCCAGCAGGGGGTGAGGCCGGGGAAGGGCAGGGAGTGTAACAGAGGGGGAGAAATTAGATGATTGAAGGCAACCTTTCAGCATCTGTTCTCGGGGAAGTATGAATTAATGATGGCGGGGGCAGCTGATCAGAATTTAGCTAATGGAGGAGGAGGAGTCCCACTGGGACCAGGGCTTCCCCCAGTCTGGGCTGGAAACAGGCTTGAAAATGGTGTTGTGTGCAGTCCATTTAGCCTCTGACAATGAGCAGCCAGGCCTTGAGATATTCAGAGTGTTTTACAAAACTATATAACACGGGTGACCTCAGATGGATGGGGTTATGCACAGTTAAAGCAGTCTGGGGGTTGAACGAAGACAAATTCACATGGTGCAGCAGACAATTCCAGTAACACACCAAATGGAGGAAAAAGCCACAAGAAAATCAACATTTCTGCAGATTCAACTGCTCGCACACGCTCCCGTGTCTGCATGAGTGTAAGTGGCTGTCTGTTTGTCAAGGGCACCTCCCCCATCTGATGTAGCTGATCTGCTATGCTACTAATGAGTCTATTGAAGAGAATTTGCATAACAAATTCACATCTTCAAGAGGACAACAGAGAGAAGAGGAGCACTTGACACTCTTCCATGAACCCTTGGCACAGCGTCCTGCCTTACATCCTTATCCTACGCATGCACAATGTCCTTTCACTGCTTCAATCACAGCACAAGTACGATCGTGGACTCACTCTTACGCGTTTGTCTAACAAAATGGGACAAGATGGCAACAAATATTGTGATTAACTGCAAGTATGACTGGATTATCAGCTAAGACTTTGGATATCTGCAGAGCCACCTGGCACATTCCTCCTCCTGTCTGTCATCAACATATCTCAGACACTCTCTACTCATCTGTGGTTGGGTACGGGGGTCACACAGCAGGGATCCCAGTGTTATTTCTGGAACTCAGCACGGTCAGGCTTGTCACAGACGCTAGTCTAAGGGAATGTCTGTCCAAACGAGAGATCTGAATCACAGACATGGGTGACCCATTGCCTTATAGTTTTGACCTTAGTCTGCTTTGATTTACCTTGAACCTTTAGCTTGCAACTACCTGTCACTACTACCACTTTCTTCTCAATTATGTCATTTATAAATTTAAATCTATCTGGGTGTAATCTATTTTTAGCCAAATGTTTCCCATTTCACAGACTAGAAATGCATTTCTAGTAATCGGGACGACAATATCAATATACAGGGATTTATTTGGCAGATAATTTGGTCACAATCAATGTCCTGTTTGGGCCCTTTAACGTTCTGAAGAAATGTCCCATTCAAAGAATAGAATCTCCACAGGGATGCATGGCTGCTGTGTGATACACAGCAAAAGCTCTACCCCGGCAGACTAAACATGCTATATTCCTCTGTATTTTACACTTTTTATCAGGTTATATCCTCCAGATCCTATAAACATCCTCAGGCCAAACCACACACAGATGTCCAGTAAAACAAAAACTGCTAATAGATGGGAAAGTTGTCAGCTCATTACTGTGGACTGCACCATGCTGTGTTTACTTGAGTTAAACACTAAAGTACCAGTTATGCACCTTCGCCCACGGGAGTTAGGCGGCGCCGGATCAGTCGAATGTCATACAGCTAATCCTCAAATTACAACTGAAGAAGTAGTCTCATCATGAGAGATTCAAAAAGTAAAAGGTGGCCTGTATTATGCTAGAGATGTAGAAATAAATAAATAAATAAATAAAATGAAATACACAGGTACTGATATGCAAGGGTAAATGCTCCATATACAGACTCCATCCAGCGGCACGCTGCTGGATTTTGTGTGGCGTAATCACAGGACCTAAAAAAGGAAAGTCAACATCTGGGCTGGGTTCCGTAATTACAGGTTGACTGTTATTAAGTTGCCCCGGATGACCTCTGAACTGAGGGGATTTAAGATCTTCTCATCTCTGACTCAGTTTGTGTAAGGTAGGGCAGCCGAAGCCATCGCGCATTCACTGAGGCTGTGAAAGCAGCCCTGCCAAACAGCTGCTTAACCTCACTGTGTAGCACAAATGCTCTGCAGCCACTGCTATAGAATAATAAATGCAGATTAAAGGGACTGGTTGTGGCTTCCAAGCCTCAGCTGATGATGAATCCCACATTTGGATAAATGAAACAGAGATTGTTAATCTGAGGCTTGGCAAGAACGAGCTAAACCCAAAGATAAAAAAAAAAAAAAAACAGCAAAATTGTGCTTTACACATTTGGGAGTTAAACTGTTTTTATTTTTTTTTCACCCATTAATTTGCTAACTGTAAAGTTATTAATAGCTATTTGTTGGGAGTTTTTTTTATGCTAAGCTAATTATCTGCTCATTGTAAGAGAGTTATTTATTATGATTATCCAAAAACACACATCCATATGTCTTTTACTTATTTAAAAGTTCCCACAGTCACACCACAGACAGTGGCCGTGGGTATTCTGATAGTAATCTTCAGTAATCTTGGAAGTGGATTGCCGAAATGAATGATTCAGCTAAATGAATTTGTATTTCAGAGACTGGCACACCCCGGATGAGAGAGCAGGAAGGATGGGTGTTGGAGATAGCTGACTGCACTATGAATGTAAAATAATATGCCAGATGTTGAGGTGGAAAGACAAATTTGGGAGAATGCAGCTGTTTCACAGATTATAGACACTCCTTTTTATTCTCTTCAAAATTTCGTTTTTCATTCTCTTTGAAATGTCAGCATTTATCTTAGCACAGAGGCTGAAAAACATTTGGAAGAGCAGAGGGATAGCCACCAATTTAGACCTTTCTGATTAGCATGTTTTCTCTCATTTGTTTAATCTCCTAATAAAATCATTAAAAGGGCATGTGGGGTAACAAGCAAAAAAAAAAAAAAAATAGGAGAAACATCTTCTCTCTAACCACCCTAAAATAACCTTCAAACAAAGGGAAACATCTCAAAAAGCACTTTGCTTCAGACACTGATTTCACATTGTCCATTAAATCTCTTTATGCTGAAAGAAAAAATGTCTGTATTTTTAATTACAGATAAAAGGCTCCTCTGTGCCTTTCATAACCTTGAAAGGATGCAAATCTTAATGACGCAGGTTATTACATCACCGATGTCCTGATCACTCATCCCAAATTCACTAGATCCAAATAGCTCATGAATGTAGCCAAAAACTGGTTGGTAATGAATCCCAGCACTCTTATGACGGATTAAACCACCCCCTTGTTTCATAAACACTGCAGGAGATCAGCTGACACACAGAGCCCCCCCCCCGCGTGTATAAATGACCACCGCTGCTAATTTAAAGCGTTTTGCAGAAAGTCGGAGACATGACTTCGTCACATCCTCCAGGAGAGATGATCTGAGCTCTCTAAAGTGTCAGCTGGAGGAAGTGACAACTGCACAGAAGAGGTCGCCGGTAGAAAAATAGTCCACCCACAAGCGCAGGTTGGCCTTTCTCAGGTTTCACCATTTCAACGCAGAACGCTACCAGAGCATGCCGATCCACAGCTCCGGCTTCAAAGGCCTAGAAATAAACAGCACAGACGACTGCGAGGGACGTTTCAGGGTGGGGAGAATGTGTCTGTCAGTCTGTGTGTGGTGATGGTGTGAAACCCAGACCTCTGGCACCGTGGCTCTACAATGCGGGGATGACAGGCAGCCTGTGACGGGGAATTTCAGAGGTCAGAGTTGGGATTCCCTCTATCGGACTGTCTTTGTGACAGAGGAATGTGGTGTGTAATGTAAGGAAGGAGTTAACAGATATGTGTGGCTTTACAGAGTTTAGCAGCTGCTGCTATGGAGGAACTAAATACCAAGAAACATGTAGAGCCAAGACTTATTTCCATCAATAGGAAGACAAATAATATGTGGACTTATGTTACACGTGAAGGATTAATTGCATGACAAAAGAGATAAAATCTTTAAAGCCACACAATATGTACAATGTATGGGACTATATTGGGGATTAAATTTGCAGACAGATTAAAGTCTGGCAGATAGGGGGGAGCACACACAGACTCAGGTATTCTTGCGTTACACCCAGGCTGAGGATGGACTGGGTGGAGAATCGAGGTGGCGTCGATGACGGGTTTATGGTGTCTGCATCCGCTCATGAGAGGAAAGGCCACGCTGACGGACGAATTTTGGGTTTTCCTCTGTGCTAACACCCTTGTACCTGCCACTCTTGAAGGCCCGAACATCTCCACCCAAACAGACACCAAGCCCCCGTCATTATGTTCAGTAAACAAAATCATACTGAGTGATTCTTTGGAATCACAGCACCCATGAGGGTTTTCCCACTGCACTTCTTTTCACTGATCTTTGACTACCCATCCCAAATTCCTGCTAGATTAAATCCACACTGCCTTATGAGTTAAGGATGTGGGCATTAAAAATCGGGACGTTTATTGAAACTGAAAAGCAGTTTCTCCTAAACTATTAAAAGACACAATAAATACCACTATATAGCTACAGTGAGTTCTCCTCAAAGGGCAGCTGCAGATGTAGGGGTTGCCTTCCTGTTTACAATGGTGCTCCTTGATTTTCCTCCAAACTCCTTAATATTTGTGAGACATTTTCAAATCTATAACACAACCTCAGAGTGGAATGTCTGATAAGTACTGATGTCATGGTTCTAGAATTTGTAGCTGATACAGCAAAAACTAATACACAAGTAATGTGTTGTGCAACATTTGATGGAAATTTGACCCTTTTTTGTAGATACTGTATCACTTGGGAATAATAAGGACTCCTTAATGGAGGGTCAAGCCAGACTAATGATGTATAGCAAGGAGGTAAGTGGAATAAGACACACACACACACACTCACTGATGTGCCTTCATTTTCCAGCCTCACATAAACCCTGACAAGCAATTTAGGCCTCAGTTTAACCTCAACCTCAGCTCTTTGCCTTTACCCTGAATCTTAATGGTTTGACAATAAAGCTGCTGGGCCTAGCTGGTGGGGACCCCACAGAGTGAGTGGGAAGACCCCACATACTGTATGTCTGAAAACACACATTCTCTGTCTCTGCCTCTGTGAGTGTGTGACCTCTGAGTCAGGGGAGCATGACAAATCAGACCTAAAGGCATCTCTGCCTTGCCTCTGAGTGACCTGGAGTTTCAGGTGACACATCAGAAGTGGAAACACACTCATTTTACAGACAATGTTGGATAACTTTTCCTAAAAGCTCAAACAGATGATTTTAAATTGGGGGTGTTATAGGCTCTTGTCTCTCTTTGTTATAGAGATATTTTTATTTTATAGTTCAACAATTACGCCCCCAATACGTCTACATTTAGTTTGCGTTTATCAAACTAATTGGACGAAGTGTGAAAAAAACAGCTGAGCTTTTTGGTCTCTTGACAAAAGCTAAAAGAAGCTCAGAAAAGCCGGCAGAGCTAAAAACAAAGACAAAACCCGCCGTAGTTTACCACTAACTACTAACTAATTCTGGAGATACGATGGACCGTGTGGATACGGGTCCAGACAGCGTTTGTATACGTAGCTTGTGGCCCGACTCACCTCTAAAAAGAACGTATCCATTTTAAGTGGTGCCTGACCCTGCGTCCCTTTGTAGTCTGAGTTCAGGGTACCAGAGAGGAGGAGGAGAGGAATCTGTAGTCCCAAAAGATTTCCATCCGCTTTAGTCAGATAAACTCAAATCTTCTTGTCGTCTGCCCTCACAGACGCTCTAGCATTCTGGAACGAGTCATTCCGTGGCTCTTGTTACAATCTTACGCTTTAGCAGAGTTCGCTGCGTCCCGGAGAAGTGCGTAGCTACTCCGCTTCTGCTGCCGACTCGTTTCAATGAAGCCGGCACATTATGCAGAGGGGGCGGGGTTTGCCGCGTCAAGGCCCGCCCCCTCAGCATACGCCCTCTTTCCTATTGACAAAACGCCTGATAATTTTAGAGGAAGTACATATTAAACAACGTTTCAACTCCTGTGTTTTCTTTTTAATTGTTAAATCTATGTAGGAATGCAAATTTCAATGTATATTACTTCATTTTTAATATGCGTTGGCTGCGACAATACTGAAAGAGTCAAATGGAGAGAAATATTTAAAATTTAACTATTTTTAAATCCATTATTGTGCTGCCTTTTTACCCCGAATTTGAGCTACAATGACATACTGTACGTGGCTTTAAAATTTCCTAGTCAAAATTTTGACAAAACAAAAAAGTAACAGGGTTGCTGATTCAAAAAAAAGGTAATAATTAAAATGATATAATTTGTTCTAAGAAAGCTTAATACAAAAGATTTTACATATGCGTGTTAAAGTATTGTGTTTTTTTTTTTTTCCCCAAATACAGAAAATAATTAATCAGGAATGATAAGGTTAGAAGCAGCTTTAATGAGAACAAAGTAATCATTGTTGTTAAGCCTGTAAGGCTTTTAGGAGAATAACACATTCTTCCAGCAGAGACCGTTTAAGTATGCCAGCACTGGCACAGTGAGCTTTTTATGTATGAACAGTCACATCTCAGGTGATTTGGCCTTAATCATCAAAACAGGGACGCATGCCAGTTCTAGCTTAGTACAGCCAAGTGAGTTTGGTGAGGACATTCTACATTTGCCCCAATAAGCATTATATTCTGTTCATTTTCCAAGACCAAACAATGGTGAAAGAACTGGGAGAGAATCAGTTGACCCCCTAATTGTGCATCTGTGGCAAATTACCAGTTGGGGAGTTAACTTAGAGCTGCACTAAGTGGACAACAACATCCATACAATCATTATGCCCAGAGGGGGTGTGTGTGTGTGTCTGTGTGTGTGTGTGTGTGTGTGTGTGTGTGTGTGTGTGTGTGTGTGTGTGTGGCTTTGTGAGTTGACAGTCACAAGCACAACAAAACCACACATTTTTAATACAAGTTCCTGTCCCATCGTGTATTGTGAGAAAGCTGTGTGGCTTTGGAAACAACCTGCACAACCACAGGAGGGCTGATGGAGACCAGGAGAAACTAGACCGTTCCATGTCAGTGTGGGGCTTTGGCAAACTCCGGCGATGCATACAAAACGGATCTTGACATGTGAGGGATTGTGTTCATGGGGGACTAACGGAGACACAGTGAATTCTGACACCCACGCTAGCAGACGACACCTCAGGCAAAGTCACTCAGCTTTTGCTGCCTCATGGCTGATATTGAATAAACTGGGCTATGGCATGTGATGGATGCTCTTATCGGCTGTGGGTCCACACAACTAATGGTGACATCAGTAGTTGGATTATGTAAAAGCCACCCATCCATGTAGTAAACTAAACCAACTAAATTACAATCCAAACCATCAATTCTTGCACATTCACATGATTATGGACCTACCATCTATACTTAAATGTCCAGTTAAATAAAACACAAACCCCTAAAGTCCATGAACGGTCTCGTATTTAGCTGGAAATATTGCATTTTCAGAAATGTAGCGGCTGATATACACTAGCTTACAGAGGTTTTTGCAAACTAGAATAACATTTTTAAGCACGTTACCTGTGGTGTTTTTGTCCACAGCCTGCAAGGAAGACAACAATAAATCTTGTAATTCTCAAGCCTTTCCTGACTTTATAGTCTGCTTCACACACATGTAACTGGATCAGTAGAGACAGAACCGCCTTAGGTCTGATTAAAGTGCTTCCACGACTAAACGGAGACAGCTACCATGAGGGACAGGAAGAACCGGGACTAAAAGAGATCATTGCATACAAAGACAAAATTATAAAATTGGGGTTCAAAATCACATGATCATCATATTAAAGCCAATAGCAATGACAGAACAGAACAAATTGTTACATGAGAAATGGGTGTGGTTAGACATAGCAGGAGTAAAGATAATTCAATGAATCAAGTTGAATTTATTTATATGAAAATTGATGCGATCAGCTCTTATGAGGGCAGCTGTCAGGGCAGATTATCTAACACGCCCAGAGAACAAAGCAAACACAGATGGAGGGAGGCAGGGAGGGAGATGGCTTAAAATTGATTGGAAAAAAGTGATAAATACAACTGATATTCATCTTGCATACGGGGAAGAGGACAGAACAGAACTGGTGACCGCTGAGATAAAAGTGGAGGTCCGATGATGTAATTTTACAAACCTGATCCCATCTTTATTAGATCATTCTCACAGCAAGCGTCAGATTCATGTGCAATCATGGTCGGTGACAAATCCTGGTGGCACATCGATTCAATTATGGTTCTGTTCCTGGAACACCGCAGAGCCAACAGGTCTCTCTGTGAAAGCATTACTCACACCTCTGCCAGCACACTCGGGCTGGCTGGACAAATATATTCAGAAAGTGCCAATGATTCACCGACTCGTCCATCATCCATCAATGCTCAATTCAATTACCTCTTTTCCCTTAAATGCATGTAAAAATAAACATTTTTCTGGTTGTTAATGCCAGTCTATATAAAAAAAATGTAAATTTAATCTTTAACTTTAAAAAGGAAGGAATCTGTGGGGGTGCAAGCAGGAAACGCAGATGTGGAATGTTGGTGATATGCAGGATGAAAAGGAATCCAGATGAGTGACTGAGATGAGGAAAATGCCATAACAAATGTTTACGTTTGATTAAAAACACACTATGCAGTTGAATTTGGCTGAAGGAGGCTCCCCGTCAGCTTGGCCTCTGTGAGTTCACCAGCATCTAAATCCAGATTGGACAGTAAATTAGTCCATGAATGATCCTCCTCAGGCATTCTTTCTGCCCGGACACATAACATTCTTGAGTCTGAGGAAAGAAGGCGCGCTCACATGCTTCCCAGGCTCCTTCATCAGCTTCCTGTTTGTTTATACGTCTTCTCGTTCCTCTGCTCCCACAGTATCAGTGCACTCTGACGGACCTTATTACATAAGGATGTGGAAAGCAGACTCCTGAGTTTTGAAATACCAGTAATGCGCCTTTTGCATTTTCACTGGGATGCTACTGTTTATTGTTCAGCTCCTCAGAATAGCCCACAGATGAGTTAGCATCAGTGAGCTCATCAGTTATGCATCATCCATTCAGAGCCTGAGAAAACAGGGGGCCAGTTCCTCATGGTATCCTGAAACCACAGCTGATACGGAGACCTGTGGGGAATTCTCAAGTGCTGCCTCATGTCATATGATTCAAATATGTGAATCACACGATTAGTGTTCTCCTTATCGCCAACTTCATCACACCACATCTTTCCTTATATGTGAGGAAGAGAGCAATTTTAAATAAGCACACGAGCACCTGCTTCCACCAGCAGAAACAACAAAGACGTCCTCTTTTGGTGGTGGTGGTGGTGGTGGTGGGCGCTCAATCTAATTACAGGCTCTGGAGGGATGACATCATTGAGGTGACGCCCAACCCTTGGGTGAATATTTTGCTGTCTCCCATCACATTCTGGATCAGCTTTTCCAGTTGCATTAGGCAGATCTGGTCTTTACCTTGATGCAGCCATTGAATATGATGACTATGGTATGTTTTTAGTCACTTTAAGACTCTATAAAAGACCCTATAGTGCCATGAATGTAACCACATCTTATCTGTTAGTTTCTTGCATTTGTATTAGTCTCTGTCACTTCCACTGCTTTCAGATTAGCAACTATAGTAGCTCAGCCAATGCCACTAATGCATTAGTTGGTTTTTCCATGGTTTGTACACCCATTTCCCACATACTTAGAGGTTTTATGATGCAGCCACTGTCAGGCTGTCCTCAGGCACTATCGCACTCATAACCAAATTACAGGCCCTTGTGTGTCTTTCCCCCTCTCATTCCCAGGACTGTTAACAGTGTCTGGCGGTGGGCTAATCAGCCACAAAGCCAGAAAGAAAGATTTCTGCTATCTGCAGTCCAAATCTGAGCACCACCCCCACCCTCAATCAAACTAAAAGGGAGACAGATGAAGTAAAGAGGCCTTTCAGGAAACGCTATACAGTCAATCACTCTGACTGAGGGAGTGAATAAAAAAAAAATAATAATAATAATAATTTAATGCATCGGCAAAAAGTACTCATGGGAAGACATAAGGACACCGGATTATGCCAGAAATCTTTTATCAATATTCACCTCACTACTGATGCATGTATAGTCATTTTATGATTACAGTGTTTTCAAGAACACAAAAGATTATTTTAGACACCATGAACCAACAACTTCAGGGAATAATTCCAAGCAGTTACAAGTAAACATTCACGTAATCATTCATAAAAAATGTGTCAGATAAAATATTTCTTCATATAAGGTTTATACATATTTGATAAGCGCAGAATTTACTTATTTATTACGTTTTGCTCATAAATATGTATCATACCTATCACCTTATTTCTCATTGAGGTCCGAGGGCGCCCTCTAGTAGTCAATATGAGACAGTATTGCTTGATTGTTGCGTTTTAGTGTCAGCAGCTACAGCAGAGGTGGCATGACAACAGTTACCATTACAAAATATGTGTACATCATTATTAGCAGTTTCTACCTTTAAATCATAATAGGTTAACTCAATTAAATAAGTATAATAATTATTGTTTAATAGACCAGTTGTTTTATCGGTCAAACTTTTATGATTAAAATGCAAACAAATTTTGACAGATAACTCCATATTTTTATCATGATAGTATTGTGAATCAAAATACACTTTGAGATGGTTTTTTTGGGGGAAGCGCTACTATTACATTACAATTTGTTTTAGTGGGTCAGGGTTAGAATGAACATGGCGGAGTTTAGGACCTTGCAGAGGACTCGTGACAGTCACATGACGATGTTGCGGAAGCGGACCAGCATCAGCGGTCCTGCAAACTCTCGCATCTGACAGAGCTGAGCTGAAAACAACGAAATCGCTGAAATAAGTCCGCGCCATCATCAGAGAAGTGAATCATGAATTGGCTTTAGCGTCAGCGTTTGCAGAAAGGTGGTTGATATGGCTGCCGGTGTCCTGCTCTTCGTCACAGTGGCCGGTTTAGCTGCCAGTGGAAACTTGGTAAAATGAAATGGAAAAATTGAAAATGAAAAATACCGCGTTCCTCCCTTTATTTCAGCATGTGAGGAGTCAGAGCAGCGCAAAATGCAAACTTCCATCTGTGTTTTCTTCTGTTACAGGTATTTGGAATGAGGTCATTTTCCATAGACTACACAAACAACTGTTTCCTTAAAGATGGGAAACCGTTTCAATACATCTCAGGTAGCATCCACTACTCCAGAATCCCTCGAGACTACTGGAAGGACCGGCTCCTGAAGATGTACATGACTGGCCTGAATGCCATCCAAGTGTAAGATCAACCCACCCCAGTCCTTGGACACATGGACACATGTTCTTTTGACTGATCTCTGCATGTCCACTCAGATATGTCCCTTGGAACTTCCACGAAACAGTAGAGGGGGTCCCAAACTTCACAGGAGATCAAGATCTGGAGCATTTTTTGCATCTGGCCAACGAGACGGGTCTGCTCGTCATCCTGCGCCCGGGGCCGTACATCTGTGCAGAGTGGGAAATGGTGAGGGAGAAACGGTTGTGGGGACAACATCACCACAGGAAACACTTCAAATGTCCTTCCTCCCCAGGGTGGACTGCCAGCATGGTTACTCCAGAAACCAAACCTCATTCTCCGCTCAGCCGACACAGGTATGACAGGCACCCGTATTCTGTTCTTTGGTTATAATATTAACACACTGTTGGCCTGTCCGCACCAGATTATATCCAGGCGGTCAGCAACTGGCTCGCTGTCCTACTGCCCAGAATGAAACCTTGGCTCTATATCAATGGGGGCAACATCATCTCAGTCCAGGTAACGCATTCAGTTATTATTTATAACTAATTATAACTGAATTTCTAACTGAAATATGCTTTCTATATTTTAATGAACTGTCTTCACCAACAGGTGGAAAATGAATATGGAAGTTATTTTGCCTGTGACTACAACTACATGCGTCACCTGAGGACTCTCTTCCGCTTGTTTCTGGGTGAAGAGACGGTCCTGTTCACGACAGACGGGAACACAGACAAGGAAATGAGCTGTGGGACGCTGGAGGGATTGTACGCCACCATAGACTTTGGAACAGGTTACTGCAATGATTAACGCCACTTTGTCATCGACCTTCACAGCAGTAGACGTTTTAATTCCCATCGTTTCTCTGCCGACAGATAACAACGTAGCTGATGCTTTCAGGCGACAGAGACGGTTCGAGCCGCGGGGGCCCCTGGTCTGTCCCCCTGCAAAATCTGATCATGTGGTAACGACTGATCGCTCATCAGCGCACGATTGTGATTGGTTGTAAATGACGTCACAGGTAAACTCTGAGTTCTACACCGGCTGGTTGGACCACTGGGGCGATCAGCACGCGGCGGTAGATTCTCGCAAGGTCAGCAGAGTGCTAGACGAAATGCTCGCGATGGGGGCCAGCATCAACATGTATGTCTCATCTAACACATCATCACTGTCACGTTTATTTTATTGTCAACAAATCCCATAACGAGACTGAAGCTCATCTGTCTCATAACGCCATGTTTAGTTGGTCCTCTGACATGAACCTTTTAGGGTTTTTTTTTAAAGATTTGTGATTGCAAGAAGATGTTTTTTGTCAGTCTAATAAATACACACTTAACTCTTTCTTCTAAGGTACATGTTTGAAGGAGGCACTAACTTTGGTTACTGGAACGGTAATAAAACTATAAAAAAAAAAAAAAGCCCTTTTCAGATTTGATCAGGCATCAGATTTTAACGCTTGTGCGTTCACGGCTCTGCAGGTGCCGATCTGGACACCAGATTCCGCTCTGTGGTCACCAGCTACGATTACGACGCCCCCTTGTCTGAGGCAGGAGACCCCACAGAGAAGCTGTTTGCCATCAGAAATGTTATTAAGCAGGTACGACACTGCTGGCCACGTCCGTTACAGCGGTGATTCCAACACGATCCATGTTTTTCTCTCCAGTTCAGAGACATTCCCGCTGGCCCCATGCCACCGGCAACTCCAAAGTTTGCCTATGGATTGGTGCAGATGAAAAAGGTATTGTTGTTTGCTGTTTTAGAAACTGATAGTAAGCTGCATGGTACCGGAATAGCAGACATTTTTACAGGTTGGAGCCATCAGCAGCCTGATAAACACCCTCTGCCCTGCTGGGCCAGTGAAATCCCAGCATCCTCTCACGTTTGAAAAGATGAAACAGGTCTGTGAATGGTACTGCAGACACGAAAACTCTTGAAACGTGGAAAACTTCTGGACGGTTATGTCTGCATGTCATTGTGTATTGTGTTCAGTACTATGGGTACATGCTGTATCGGACCACGCTGCCCAGGGACCTCTCGCAGCCCACGCCACTCCTGTCTCCACTGAATGGGGTTCATGACCGCGCATACGTGTCCATCAATGGGGTAGGCCACTACAATGACCCTTTGTCGCTTATTAGCCATTCAGCGAGACGCTGTTTGGGTTGTTAAACAATGTTCATGCTTGCGTTATGACCTTGCACTTGATAGGTGTGTGTTTGGATGTGCAGGTGTACCAGGGCCTGCTGGAGAGAGACACTGCATTGGTAATAAACATCACCGGATGGCAGGGAGACACTGTGGACATCCTGGTGGAGAACATGGGCAGGGTGAACTTTGGCAATAAGATCAATGACCACAAGGTAACAAAACAAAGACTGAGGCTCTCCTGATGTGACTGTGTGAGTCTTTTTGTTTAGTTTAGCCATTGCTCATTAAACTGTATATGTATTGAAGGGCCTCGTGAGCAACCTGATTCTGGGTAAAGACATACTGACTGACTGGAAGATCTATCCTTTGAACATTGACGGTGTCATCTCTGAAGGATGGCCTCATTCAGACAGCCAAAGGCTTCACCACCCCCACAAAGAGCCTTCAGAGGGGCCAGTCTTCTACACAGGGACCTTACAGCCCAGCGGCGTTGCCTGGGATACTTTTCTTAAGCTCAGTGAATGGACAAAGGTAGTTATTAATAAAACAATGGATATATTTGAGTGAAATGTCTGTTCTAAAGATATCTTTGTTGTATCAGGGCCAGGTGTGGATTAATGGTATTAATCTGGGAAGATACTGGCCTACCAGAGGCCCTCAGCAGACTCTTTATGTTCCAGGACCCTTGCTCAGCACCACCAAGCCCAACAACATCACGGTGCTGGAGCTCGAGGGGGCTCCAGCACACCTTCGGGTTCTCTTCATAGATCAGCCACTTCTCAGCGGCACTGGCTGAAAGTCCTGACTAAACACTGGGGTTTTTGCTCCACCTCCCTCTATCCATCAGCCTTTTTAATATTACCGAAACAGCACGGTTCAGTTAACACAGCAGCTTCAGTCAAACAATCATTATCTTGTCATCTGTAAACATTCATCTCTCAAACGATGATTTGCAATTTTTCCACATTATTTCAGACAATAAATTATCCAGTTCCAACATCGGCAACATGAAAAATGCTTGAGAATGGAGTGAAAATATTCTTCTATCATTGACTTTGGCAGAAAGCGACTGTTTTTTCTCCGAGTGCAAGCCAAATGTTGTTTAGGTCTTGCCAGGAGGAGCGTTGGCTTTTCGATGTGCTTGGACACAGCGAGGGGTGCAGAAGGAATATTCCCCATACTGAAATGGAATCTTGCCAAGCAAAGACTCTCCACACGACCAGCATCTCCTGATGACAAAGACAAAGGGGAGGCCATCATTTGCCTTTAACGCTTAATATAAGACAGGTGTATTAATTAAGGTCAGTGGACCTTACGTGATATTAATGATGTCGACTCCAGTTGCAGCGACTTGCTTTGCTAACCTCTTCTCGGCGGCCAGAGCTCTCTGTAATAAACGATGGACATAATTAAGTTTGAGAGAAGAACCCTCGGATTTCAGGAATTAAATCCACGTCAACTCACCTTTTCACGGTCGGACAGAGATGCAAACCTCTTCTTTTCTTCTTCCTCCAGTTCCTGTTTCTTCATTTCTTCCTTGTGCTCTTTGTCTCGCTGTTTTCTCAACACCTTTTGCGCTTTTTTCTTCTCCAGCTGTTTGGACTCCATCTCTATCGTTAGCGGTCCGGGGACCTTGAGTTGGACACGTGTAAAGAATTAAAGACAACTGTTTGGATGTAATGGACGCTTGTCAAACTATCCTCTCACCTGTGCCTTTTTGTAGTCATATCTGTCAGGATTGTCACCCATGTATTTACGAAAGACATTCCTCGTGTCTTTGTCAGGGGCAACGATATATGGTGTCCGCCCTTTGTTATCTCTGTAAACAAATATAAAAACCATATTTATTTTAGAAGAAAGACTACGGCTCTAACTGTGCACGCAAGCGTTTGTGTCACACTCGATCGAGCTATTTTCACACCTGCAGGCTGGGTCTGCTCCTGCGTCCATCAGCAGCCTCACAGGCGCTTTTTGTGCAGCGGCTGAGGCAACGTGCAGCAGGGTGAACCCTGATGAGTCCACGGGCTCATTAAGTAGAGACAGACAACCGAGGACGGTAGTCGAGCGGCTGTCTGACTGCTGATGGATGTCTGCTGTTTGTGTGGGTAGCTGGAGGAGCGTCTCTAAGGCATCTACATCCCCAACTTTACAGGCTGTAAAGAGGGGGTCCCTCAGATCGTACTCCACTGACTCATCAGCGGCTTTTTTTTTTTTTTTTTTAAAAAAAGGAAAATTATAAATATTACAAACATGTCAAGGTGAAAGAATAACTTTGAGTACTGATAGTTTATGGTTTTTACTTTGTGTTTCTGTATTAGTCTTTGACGGCGTCTCTTCAGTTCCATCTCCTGTTGTAGCCTCTAACACGTCCTCTTTCACGCTGCCTGCTTCGGTGTTACTCAATTCTGTCAAACAGGAATGGGAAATTTCAGAATCGGAGCTTCTGCAATCAGCATGGCAAACATGAATTTCCTGAAGGTAGCCAGCTAAGCAACACAGTGGTCCTGGCTGGCCTACCATCATTTTGTATTCTCCTCTGCTCCTTCTTTCTCCTCCTCCTCCTCTGGTGCCTGGAGGGGCAGATTTCAGACTCCCGGAGGTCCAGAGTCCCGAATGTCACTTCTAACATCTCCAACTGGATCTCGTCTCCCTCCTCTTCAGATGTAACATGGTGTTCTGCTGCTGTAACTAGACATGAAGAGAAGTGATTCTCTGGAATCTTAGTTTTATGCATTTTATCCAGATGTCATGCTTGTGAATATTACCCAAGCCTGGATCTGTTTTTGCTTGAGCTGCATGTTTGACAGTTTTCTTCCAGACCTTCTTAGATGGACCGAAGATTGCAGACACGTCTGTATCTTTTCCTAAATCAACACAATATCCACACAGTATTTATTATATCCTGGGTACAGGACAACAATCAAATGACATGTTATTATCAAGGATGTAATTCAGCTTACCATAAACATGGACGGTGGAAAGCACCTCGTGCACCCTCTGTGCCTCTCGAAACGTTGCTCTACGTGTGGCAAAGGGAATCGAGCGGATCCTTGGGTCTTTTTTCTCAAGCGGCGCTGCACGGCCACCAAAAAAGATGCTTTTATTGTAGCTAGGGGCTCGGATAAATACCGCAGAGGCTTCCTGCAAGTGTTCAGACCAGCTCACCAGAAGATCCTGAATGTCCTGTGGAAATATTTAAGTATAAAATAGAATTAAATTACTTGCTACCAAAGTAGGACTGCAAAAAGAACTTTGAAAAGGAAGCAAAATAAGAACATACAAACATGCAACGGACAAAATACACCTTTTCTCTACAAATTAAATAAAAATAAACAAAAAATGCCCTCACCTTAACTAAGGCAGACTCATTATATCGCCTCAGTGCAGCTCCCGCAGATTTTGGTGCATGACTGCGGTTCTGAGAATCCCTCAGCCCTTGAGCAGTGCCTCGCTTTGCTCGGACTGTATACCGATGGAAGGTTTTGTGCAGAAGGACTTCTTTTCTGTAAAATAGGCACAAGTAGTTGGGCTGAATGTTATAATGTTTCCAAAATATATTTTGAGATGAGATTGTGTTGAAGGTAAGAAGAGGAGTGAGAACAAAAAAAAAACAACATTGTCTCACCCTTGGAATATAGCACCGACAAAATGTCCTCCACCTGTCATGAGAATTACCCATAAAGTCTTCCTGTTTATGTTCTTTAAGGATGATCCTGCATCTTGCTCATCATCTGACTTAAGAGCAACAGAAAAAAAAAATTAGATAAAGCTCTGTTAGTACAGATAGAACAGTACTGTATTCATACCTGAGCAGATTTGCCCGGCAGAATGCAGCGATGCACTGACAGATACTGTCCTGCTGAGTTCTGGAAAAGGATCTTGGCGGAGGGCCGGCCCGTACCCTCACTGCTTTCAGGCAGAGTCTCATTATCTGTTGCAGTGATGTCGCTGCTGTCAGCGCCTTCCTCGGTATCAGACTCCGATCCTGAGATACTTGACAGGTCTCCTGCAAATTACAAACTGGGAAATCAAAGAACTGTTTCAACATCTCAGACAGCCTTTCCCTGCTTTCCTGCTAAAGACCCCATAAATGTGCAGAATGCTACTTTTTCTCACCCGCTCCAGTCTTTTTCTCAAACTCTTCGGCGGAGACCGGTGATGCTCCCAAGATCTTTTGTTTCAAATTGAAACGATGCCAGTCGAGCTTGTAGTGTTCCATCTAACATACCAAAGAAAATAATTATTACCTAAATGGCGATGCCAACACCCGTGCATTGCATTTAGAAATGGGTTTAAAACAAAGCCTGGAAATACCTGATCTTCACGATTAGTAAAGGTACATCTGCAGGCTAAGCACACCATCTTGTCTGACACTTCTCTTAAAAGGCTGGAATCCCGTTGTCTTTCCTGATATATATCATCCAGAACTGTGCGAAAGGCAATATTGGGACACGTCGGACAAATATGGATCACCACGTTGTCACCACTCTAGATTGTGCTTACATAAATATCTAAGAAAACTAACAAACCATACAAACCTGCTGGGACTGTAGCCTGGTTGCTGGGCGTTTGCAGCGCTAAATTCACCTTCATCAGCTCAATCAAAATTTCATCATTTGGACCCAAGTCGAAAACTGAGTGGTATTCGACGAAATTCGTCATACTTCCTGATTTTCTCCTCTTTAAACACTACAAAACAAACGAACATACTCGTTTTGGTGTCATCCTACGGCATACTAAACACATAGCAGTAATTTCCGGTTTGAATGATTTAATCGTGAGCTGACAACACTGAACAAACCAATTTCATACCATTGACATGCTAGCGCTACGTCAGGTGACGTAACCGCGGGCACACGTAATAGCGGCCGAAAGGTTGAAAGTTGTCATTTTGTTTTTTGTAACAGGCTATTTAGAGAGTATTACATGATTGTTGTTACAATTGAATTAATTCAAAATACGTTAAAACTTACCAGAGCAGTATCTCTCAAAGCTAGACGGAGAATATAAGATCACTAGAAACCAATTTACGGAGCGCGGCCACAACTACGGAAGCCTAAAAGCTCCAATAACCACGAGGCGTTTATCCCGTTGTTGATATGGAAACTGAATTGTGATTTATAATAACAGCAGTGATTTTATAGTAATTCTAAAGTAAATTAAAATGCCAACACAGTGACAATAAGATGACAAATTCAAATAAAACATTTGACTTCAGTAGATAAAATAATAAATCTAATATATATACAGAAGAAAAACAATTACTGTGGTATGGAAACCAGAATAGTAAACTTATAGGGGAAGCCATATCTTACCAAGTACAATAACCAATAGTTATTCTTACAGATCAGAAGCAGAACAGATATTAAGAAAAAAAGACCATTAAAAAACTAAAAAAAACAAAAAACAAAAAACAAAAAACAAAAAAAAAAAAAAAAAAAAAACCTGAAATAACTAGAGAGTCAAAAATGTCCAAAATGAATGGAGTGTGGCCTGGAAATTACCCTGCTGAAAAAACTCTGCAGGAAAACAAAGACCAACATGTCTATTTATAACTATAATATAACTATTTCATGAGTCAGAGCATTTTTTGAAGTATTTTACAGATGAAACCCCAGAAATAAAGAAGCATAATTGACTACTCTTATGTTACAAGTGCAATAACCCTTTTAAAGTTTTAAAGCAAAAGCACTTCAAAAACAACATACTGCAGGATCGACCACTTTATTATTTAAAATAGCATGCACACAAAAATTAATGATTATTTTAAATACTTTTGAAAAAATCGAACATTGAAATCAAACAGTAATTCACTTGGGTTTCCTCTGATTTCTCTTTGATTTACTTGATGCTTGGATTAGAGTTTGTGCTGTTGGTACACAAAGATAGAATTATTTAAACCTACTGTGTTTAAGTACCGCTTTATCTGCACATCCAATTTTTTCCTTTACCTGCAGCATTACGATTTCTGACCTCTGCCAGAGTTAGTTTCACCTCCATAATTTCAGCAGTGAGGAGTTTCTCCTTGTTTGAGATGTACTTTGTTCTCTCCTGTAAATCATCATACCGGTGCCTAAAAAAAAACAAAAAACAAATGTAGAGTAAAATCAACTTGTCTGAGCTCACCTTACGTCTATGCACACATCTTACCTGTTCAAAGAGATTTCACCATGCAGCTGTTTAGAAAGATTGTGTTCCCTCTGTAGCAGATGACCTACTTGCTGCAACATATCCACAATTTCACCATTTTCCATAATTAAATCCAGTCTCCGCTCACTTTCTTTGGCGCTGCATGTGAGTCACAAATATACAGTGCACAGTGATTTTCAGACAGTCATTTGTGGCATTTAGATAAACTATTTTACCATTCAAATTTGGATATACTCGTTCTTACTTCTATGCTTAAGATTAATTGTTAGCTTAGTTGATTCATTTATTTTGGACGTATGAAAATATGTAGTATTTCAACGTCTGCGTGTTCATCGTCTTTACAGATGGTAAAAACTTTGCCACACTGATGGTGTACATTAGACAAAATAATTATTAAATATATCATTTTACATATACAATTTTATACGCATCTAAATTTTAAACTTAGTGCTACCTTGAGTAAATTCAGC
This sequence comes from Pao palembangensis, assembly GCA_015343265.1. Classification (NCBI taxonomy): domain Eukaryota; kingdom Metazoa; phylum Chordata; class Actinopteri; order Tetraodontiformes; family Tetraodontidae; genus Pao; species Pao palembangensis. The sequence continues at coordinate 19,580,451 of CM027084.1, forward strand.
AAACAAAGAAATACAAACTATACCATGCAATGATGTCTTCCTCAGCACGCTGTCTTTTCTGACGGATATCTTCCAGTTTGTGAGTACTGTCTTGAATAGCTTGCTGCAGTTCTTTAATTTGCTCCTGCAGGACAAGTAGTACAAACTACCGTTAAATTTGTGAGAGTAATAATAATATTAGTATTTGATAGTTTTGACCGTAATACTTTCTAGGCATCGCTAGGTTGTGGTTGGCCAATAATTAATTAACTAGCTGATCTAGGTGCCACCACAGGTAATATTACAAGTTCAACTTACCGTAGATTTAACATTTTGTGCATCAAATATATATCCCGAAAGAGCGGTCATGATACCATCCATCCATCTACCGCTTCCGGGGTCGGGTGGTGGGGGCAGCAGCCTAGGGAAGCCTAGACTTCCCTCTCCCCAGCTACCTCGTCCAGCTCTTCCGGGGGGGATCCCGAGGCGTTCCCAGGCCAGCCGGGAGACACGGTTTCTCCAGCGTGTCCTGGGTCTTCCCGAGGGGCTCCTACCGGAGGGACATGCGGGAAAATGCGGTCATGACACCTCGTATAAATACCATGTTTTAATTAAGTACCTTCCTGGGTTAGTTGAGCTGATTTTAAGCCCAGACACTATCGTCTTGCTTCTGGCAACATTATGAAGACTACTTCCTGCTCGGCTGTCAGAGCCCGGATAGCTCAGTCGGTAGAGCATCAGACTTTTAATCTGAGGGTCCAGGGTTCAAGTCCCTGTTCGGGCGCATTTTTTTTTTGCCCGGCCACCGCAAATTCAATTGAAAATATGCCACGAACGCACTTTTTATAAGCAATTCATCATTCCAAATTAGCAGCGTGTAAATCAGAGGCAGTTTTACTCTCAACTGGGAGAAAACAGCAGACACCTAAAGCCTAAGATTGCACCAAACCATTGCCAAACAAGAAACCATTTAATTTAGAACCAGCCACTGAACAGGAGCTGTTATTTTACACAGTCAGACCTCACATTACCTTGCTTTTGGAGTCCTTGTTTATGAAAGAATCAAACTAATTTGGGTATTAAAGTCACTCACAAACAAATAACAATCACCCTGTAATTTACCTGAGATAATCCTGGGTATTATCTATGGACAGTGATTGGGGACTCCTATAAAGCTAGGTGTTAGTGCAGGAGCAATGACAATGCTGAAGACATACCTGACTGGCAAAGATGGAGCGGATTGTCCTCTTGTGTTTGGTTTCCACCTGTCTCTTGGCTGTGCATGCTCAGGTAACAAGACTGCAATAGGGGAAACAATATTATGAGCAGAATTGTTGACAACTTTTTTTTTTATTTCAGAAATTTGTGTTCAGCTCAAAATGGGTCCCAGTTGGATATAAAGGTAAATGGAATGTGCTACCACAAGTGCAACAAAAATTCACTACGAAAAAAACTTTTTTTTTTTGTTTTGTTTTTTAAGAACGTGAACGTGGTGAGCTGACAGCAATGGACGAAATCATTAAAGCCAATGAGATTCATGGTATGTTGTGTTCCAGTTATTTAATTTGCATTCTATTCTGCTACTGTGCATGCTGTTACAAATTAATCCCTTTTGCACCCTCAGATGAAGGATTTAATTTATCGACATTTCTGTAAGCCCCCCAATTTATAGACAGCACTTCCAGTCTCAGAGATGGAGACATTGCAGTTTCTACTGGAACGCGTTCCAAAGTCTGCTTTGCTCGAATCTGCCTGTGGTCTAAGTCAGTGGATGGTTTCGTCTATGTTGCGTACCGACTCTCCCCTAACTACAGTATGTCATTTTACATGTCTGGGTAAAATAATTTTAACACAGACCAGTTTGATCCTTTTAAACAACAGCATCATTTACATCATTGCACATTCTGTGCTTTTCTTTCTAAATGTTTAAATAAACAGCTGAATTGGAGACAAGGATGATAAAGAGAGGAATGGAAACTATAGAGAGAGGCACCTGCGTGAGGTTTGTTCCTCGGACTCACCAGGAGGACTTTGTCGACATAAAACCAAAGTCTGGGTGAGTGTTTTCTTTAAGAAATATTACAGTTACTTTTGTCTGCAAATTCAAACAACTGCAAATGTTCAATTAACAACGATGCAGGTGTTGGTCCTACCTTGGTGCTCGTGGTGGAAGGCAGACTGTATCCCTCCAGAACCCTGACTGCCTCCGGCTGGGAGTGATTACTCATGAATTCATGCATGCTCTGGGCTTTGTGCACGAGCAGTCCCGCTATGACAGGGACAAATATGTCACCATCATGTGGCCAAACATTTGGAGGGGTACTGCAAAATCAGATTTTCATAAACTGTAAATTCAGGAAAATATATATAACTAAGATAACAGCTGATTTTATACTGAATCAAAAATAAATACCCTCAAATGTTTTTTTTTTTTTTTTTTTTTTTTTTTTAATAATTTCCAACAGATCGGTTGAGAAACTTTGAGAAATTCAGGACAGACACGCTGGACTTACCTTATGACTACAGCTCAGTCATGCACTTTGGCATGTGAGTAGTACTGGGAATAATAAAAAATAAACTCCAATGCGATGCATGTGTTACAATATTGCATGTACACCTTTAGGTATACCTACTCTCAAAGCGGGGAGCCGACCATCATCCCAAAGAACAGCAACAACATAAAGCTGGGGCAGGTGAACTCCCTCAGCAAAATCGACAAGCTGAAAATCAACAAGCTTTACGACTGTGGTCAGTAGCAAATTTCCCATGATATCGCCTGAAAAACTGCTCTGCTCAATACTCAGATATTTATATCTCTTTTGTCTTCCTGCAGACGACATGGACTGACCAGGCTGAGGTGATGTGAGGCAACGACCGGCTCCATTCCAGTATAACAAAATGATGTCATGATATGAAAACAGTTTTAATAAAGATTCATTGAAGCTTTCAAGCAGCATTTCATCCGAGTACATGTCCTGTTTTTAAAAACCATCATAAATCTGAGCTCTCAACTTTTGTGAGAGACACTATCATTATCCACTCAATATATACAGAAAAGCATTTTTGCTAATAAGCTAAAGATGACTTGAATTTGAACTGAATCCTTGTTGCCTTTATGTTTTTATTTATAATCTGATATGGAGCTCCTGACTTGTTTTGAACAGTACAAATATAGGATAACATTTATTTCTAACTGGTCAGACACCAGATTTCAAAAATGCCAACCCATGAAAGTTTTATCTTCTGTTAATATCCTTCAAATTGGCCCCTGCATAGAAATAAAAGAAATATTTGAAGAGGGATAAAGTTTTGTTTTTATGTATTTACCAATGTCACCAAATGATTGCTGTGGAGACAGTTATCAACTAGAAGTTTATCACAAAATCAGAGCTTGCTAGTGCTGACAGACATAAATTACCAGTCTGCCGGACCAGGTGGACGGTTATTCACCCCGCAGCGAGTGCTGAATTGCAGCACATACGGCAGCAAAACAGCTCCCAGCATCTCATTTCTGAAAATGCCGAATCTTAACCTGAGCTACACTAAGTACAGAGCACGAGCCAAGGTCAGACTTGGGGCCACCTGTTATGGATCAACAGTGGACTTGAGTGTAATTACACCCAGTGGATGATGAGGGGATCTCAATCGTGCTTCATCACAGATCACACACCCAATCAGTAGAGAGCGCAGGAGGGAGGAGTGGGTATATAGATCCAGGAGTTGAGCAGCTCATCGCTCTTGCATCGACGGGCTGCAGACTGAAGGAGCGACACCAGTCTGAAACACAGCAATGCATCCCACTCTCATCCTTCTGGGCATCTTATGTGGTTTGCTAACGCAGGCACATGCTCTACCTGTGAAGGTCAGTACTGGGAGAAAATACGATGACCTAAATGCCCCTTCCTGCTCTGGCCATGGTGTGAAACTTTGTACATCTTTATCATAGAATACTACAGAAGTACAAGAGGGAAAAGTAAGGTTGAAAAGGAAATACTCAGGTGGGAAAAGCTGAGTATTGCCTCTATTTATTCATCCTTCATACAACATTTCTGACTACAATTAAGAGCGACTGCTAAATTCATCTTCTCTTTCTACAGATGAAGTTCTTGACCGAGATGAAATGACGGCCATGGATAAAATCCTGCTAGTCAACAACAGTAAGGAGCTGTTGAAATACCTGCAAATGTAAGTTTGTTTTGACTATCCTCTGGAATAAACAAGACACTTTCACCCTGGCAGAGTTAAAACTCCCCCGAGGAATGTCGCTGAAAGACGGAGATATTGCCAGCTCGTATTTACGGAGCGCTCTGATCTGCCCCGGCAATGCCTGCCTCTGGCCTAAAGCTATTGATGGCTTTGTTTACGTGCCCTACCTCATTTCTCCTCTATATGGTACTGTATGAATTCACACTCCAAATGCACTGGGAGTAATTAAAATGAGTAATTTTGATTATTTGTCATGGTAGATGACATGGACAGAATCACCATAGAGGGTGGGATGCAGGACATTTCCTCAGGGACGTGTATAAAATTTATTCCTCGAACTCATGAGCCCAACTTCCTCGATATTCAGCCTCGATATGGGTGAGTCCAGCTGATATATGCTCCTTTTCTTTGCCTTTGAACAGTGAGTTGATCTCTTTGTGTGTGTGCGTGTGTGTGTGTGTGTTCGTGTGATATTTTGCTTCCTGTTTATCCTTTCTTTGTTGCACGCTCCAAGCTGCTGGTCATTTCTGGGACAAACTGGAGGAAATCAGATCCTGTCCCTGCAGACCCCTGGGTGCATGTGGTCGGGAGTGGCTGCGCACGAGCTGATGCATGCTCTGGGCTTTGTGCACGAGCAGTCTCGCTCTGATCGAGACAACTACGTCACGATTGTGTGGAAGAACATCATGGCAGGTCAGGATGAATGACCACATGAACGTAGTTATGAAGGATTTAAAAATGATTTAATAGCATTTTCTGTGTTTTTAACAGATCAGTTACATAACTTCAGGAAACAGGTGACAAACAATCTCAACAGTCCATATGACTATGGCTCTCTCATGCATTATGGAAGGTGAGCTGCTCTATAAGGAAACAGTTTGTCTTTGGAACATGCTTCACATTATTTCTAACTTTGGACTCTACAGATATGCCTTCTCCGAGGACGGCGGGCCAACAATCATTCCTAAACCTGATCCCTACATTCCCATTGGCCAGAGAGATGGCCCAAGTCACCTAGATCTTCATAAAATAAATACCCTCTATGACTGTGGTAGGTTAAATTACACTTACTGACAAACCAGCTGATTCGGAATTATTTATTTGATTTTTTTTTTTCTCTCCATAGGTGCCACTGATTAACTGGTAAAATCAGCTCTTGTGATAGAATGGATAATCACCGTAACTCTCTGGGTGGTTAATTTTATTGATACAGTATTTATTCAGTTAGTACTTTATAGCATTGAATATTAATAAGAAATTATTTATGCTTGCAGCAGATTGTATTTAATCTACATTGTGCACCAATAGTGCAAGTAAAAGTGCATGGAGGCATTTAAAAAACCCCGCTTTTCACAAAAATCAGCCAAGTGAAAATGTTTGTTTTTGTCCCTGACGTTACCAGTTGTATCAGTCTGCCAACTTTTCTGCTTCTGCTGACTTAAATAAACAAAATGCAACACCAATAACTCTCATATCTCCTATATCATCAGTAATAATAACTGTGATTTCAGTTTGATCCCCAAAAAACTATAAAAACATCAAATGAAATAAGAAATAACGCATGGCTATATATTATTATATTTAAAAACAAAACAAAAAAAAAAGTTCTCACAGATGGCCAGTTGTGACAAGTTGGAGAGTTTTTTTTTTTTCTTTTTTTTTCTCGTTTCATTGTGCCTTCAGTATGTTTTAACTTTTCATTACGTCGCAGTCGGAGGAGAATTGGTGGGGGGCAGGGAGGCGGCCCCTTCCTGCCCACTTACTGTATCCCGGGGACGGTAAAAGAGGTGGCGCAACCTGCATCAAAACAAATGCGAGATTCTATACTCATTTGGCTTGGCTTGTTGCTGACGGCATTGTACAAACACACAAAACCTCAGCTATCTTCATATCTCAAGTGACGGTAAAAATGAGCGATAACGACAAAGCTGACGGCGAAAAGGTATGTTTAAGCTTTAAAGTGATTTTATTCTGCTGTTAGTTCGTTGATGATTTTATATTGAACTGAAATGCTGATCGACGCAGACTCGTCATTTGATTGTAGCTACAGAAATATAGTCAGTATTATTAAAGATTGATTAAAGTTGTTCATTTGTAAATATAAATTGTTGAAATAAGCGTATACCAGTTTTGCCAGTGTCTGTTTTTGTCTGGTGATGGTACATAGGCAGCTGGCTAACTGTTAGCTCGACCACGGTCCTTTTTTCTGCACAGATAACATAATAAAACATACGTACAGACACGATCTTTAACCTGCGTAATTATCCTCAATGGTTCTTGCTGTATATAATGTAAAAGGAGATGGTTTTGTTCGTTTATAACTGTGGTGTAGGTTTCGCCTGATAACGTACATGCTAACGGTTCAAAAGGTGCGATTTATTTTACATGAGTATGGTGTTTGGCCTTGTTAAAATTTGGCTTTATTGATAGTTTGGATAAGTGATGGCCGTTTCTAATTTATATACTGCAGAGATTTTTTGAGAAACTGAAAGACATAGTTAATGCAAAGAAAGGAATATTTTAATGTTTTCCTTTCAAATCGAAATAACGGTTTGTCCATTTTTGGTCAACTGTAAAATTTTGCCTTCTTGGTACGTCTTGTGTCAAACACAAACTTGGCAGGCTAGATGCAAACAAGAGTCTGAACAAAATCTTTCTTTTCTTTTTGGTTCATAAACATTTTTTTTTGTAATCCCCACATTTCAATTACGATGCCTCAACATGACAGTATAAATACTCAATATGATGCCTGCCATATACATCAGCTACACCGTTGGACTCTTTGTAGGCCTGTGCCTTTACCATAAATCCAGTCTACCATTTATCTTTCTAAATACACTTTCTTGCTGTACTGATTGCCACCGCCAATCCAGCTGTGATCGAGCTGCTGTGTAGTAATAGAATAGAATAGAAATACTTTTATTTATCCCAGGCATGGGAAATTCGCTCATTACAGCAGCAACCATCAGCAATAACTACAATACTATTTACAGCAAGATATTTACAGCAAGAGGGCTATGGTGGGAACCGGTGTGGCAGATTACAGCAGTTAACAGCAAGCTAAATGTACAAAGACTAAGGTGCAAAATGTGCAACATGACAAATGTTGCAACTAGATTAAGTAACAAACAAATGTGCAACATGAAAAAATGTGCAAATGGAAGTACAAAAAAAAAAAAACAAACAGGGCTCCTCACAGCATGAAGAGCTGGGAGTCTCACACCTGTTATTAGGGTTTCTCTGCAAGGGTCGGTGATCTCAAGGGTCAGTAACTACATTGTTAAAATAAGCCTTAAGTGGCTGAAGCTGCAGTTTGTTCTGGTAACTTGTATGTAGTATAGTGGTGGCAATTGATAGCAGAGGTCGTCTGCTTATTCCCTGTGATATAGAGATTTTTTTCAGATTTTGGCTTTAGATTTTTGTGAATTTAGAACGACTGAAAGCAAAATATGCAGTATATATTAAAGTAACTGCAATAATAAAGTCTTCCTGTGCACGTCATTGTATCACAACAGTTTGTATGTGGGTGTACGTTTAACTATAGTCACATTCTTCATCCCTTTCTTTTTCATAAAGGTTCAGATTGGACGAAGAAAAAAATGGAAGAAGTCTCATGGCTGCTTTATTTTCAATAACTCGAAGCTCAGTTGTGTGAAGCTGAAATTTTGAGTACATACTAAAACACGAGGAAGGAAGAAGTATGGGCAGTGTGTCAAATTGGGAAGTAAGAAGATTTAAGGAAATCGAAGTGAAGTAATGAAGTTAAGGAAGTAATCTGGATAAGGTCAATGCGCTAAGTAATTTTCTGCTCTTTGTCAACTGCGTGCATGTTCTTGTTGTATTTAACTTTAAATCATTGCAATCTTTACACAACAGCCATGCATTCTCTTGAATAATGCGTAGTGGTAAGGATGTTTTTAGGTTTTTGTTCTTTCTTTTTTTCCCCACATGATTATGTTGTCACATTTCCTCACTCTCTCCTCTCACCGGTGCTGATTTGAGCTGTGCTGGTGTGTGTGTGGTTCACTCAGGAGGCTTGCTCTGCGTCCAAGAGAGTCCTCAGGGCTCTGAGAAGTCCTTCCAAACACTCTCTGGCTCGCTCGCCTGCCCGTTCTAAGAAAATCTCTCGCCACTCCCGCTCCAAATCCAAATCTCTGTGAGTGATTGATAAATCTACCATTTTACTCAAAAGATATATAACAAAGAACTTTTGAGCAGTTTCCTGTGAACAGATATAGAGATGGTGTGAGCATTGGAGTGTTCTTGCCTCAGCAGGTCTCACCGTGGCCAGGCGCACTCCTGCCGTAGGTCCTGTCGGCACATCAGCAACCGTGTAAGTACGCAAATGGCTTCGGCGGGGTGAGACATCATACTTGAATGGTAAACAGAGACCTGGAAACTCTTCAGTAGTAGAGGGAATTGTGAACGATATTGAGTAACTATTGCAATGATTTACTGCATCAAATTATACGAATGGATGTGATTACAACCTTAATGGCTTTAAAATTGCAGACTAATCTATCTAAGGATCTAAACTCCTGCCTGGGAGTGTTTGGCTTGAGCTCGAACACCACAGAGAGGGATCTCAGGGAAGTCTTCTCCAAATACAAGCCACTGTCTTACGTCCACATGGTCCACTTACAGTCGAGGCAATCCCAGGGTTTCGCTTTCGTTGACTTTGAGAAAAGAGATGATGCCGCAACGGTAATGGCCGATGAATTTTAAATACGCCCTCGTTGTCGGCGTGCTCAGGTGTAAAGAGATTTTGACATTTGTTTACAGGCAAAGGAACAAGCGAACGGCATGGAGCTAGGTGGTTGTAGGATCCGGCTGGAATTCTCCGTCCGCAAAAGACGGTGGGTCCGCCTGCATAGTAAGACATGTTAAAGACACCATCCGCCATTGTCGGTTAGTTAGTTTCCAAATGACTCCTGATTAAATGTGTTTTGGTGTTCACCAGCATTATTTCATACATATGTAACACAACATTCACAGAATAATCACAAGGTGGCGATAGTGAATTGTTGATTGACTGAATTAAATGGATTATATGGAAAAAAAATTCTCGTTTGTAATGTATATTTTGTAGCGGCAGAGATGGTCCTAGGGGTCCCAGATGTGACTCACGCGATTGCGATCGGGGGTGTGATCAGGGTTACGACAGAGGCTACGACCGCTATGAAGACAGGGAATACCACAGATCATACAGGTGAATATATAGGAACTCTTTAGGTTTATATGTACCTACAATGTATGTGTTTGAATGATATTACCTTTCTTCCCAGAAGACGTTCTCCTTCTCCATACCACAGAGGGGCTTACAGGTCCAGGTCCAGGTCACGGTCTCATCCCCCCTGCAAGTCCTCCTCACAACGTACATAAAAATGAAGAATCTATCAGATATTTGTGAATACAGGTTTTTCCATAATTGTTGCTTTTGTTTTGCAGGTTACTATGATCGTGGAGACGACAGAGACAGAAGCTACGACCTCTATGATGACAGGGAATACTACAGATCATACAGGTGAATATATAGGAACACTTAGGTGTATATGGATCTACAATGTATGTGTTTGAATGATTTTACCTTTCCTCCCAGAAGATGTTCTCCTTCTCCATACCACAGAGGGGATAACAGGTCCAGGTCATGGTTTCATTCCCCCCGCAAGTCTTCCTCACAACGTACATAAAAATGAAGAATCTACCAGATATTTGTGAATACTTCCGTAATTGTTGCTTTTGTTTTGCAGGTTACTATTAACTTTGCAGCGGAGCAGGTATAAGCACAAAGGTGAAACCTGTCTGGGTGGTATGATAGATTCCACCGCAGATCATCTTTTCCTCAGGAAGCATTCTCTGACATCTGTTGTTAATTGTTGTCATTTCCCTCCATTATTTTGTACATAATGGTAACATCTGACGTAAATTGAATACTTTTTTTTAATCTATGAACAGATTAAAGGGAAGATGTGTGTTTTTTTTCCCCCTTATTTTTGACTTGTGTCATTCATTACAGGATGAAAGCTCTTTACACACCTACCCACTGGGAGTCCTACTGGGAGCCACTGAGCCAGTTAGCTCATGTGTCCCGTGCTGGCCACCTTTGAACACCTCACCTGTGAGCTAAGTACAGCCTGATTGGCTGTTTACCTTGAGCAAGAGGGGAGGTGCAGTAAAAGCCTGTTTTTCACTAACGTCCTCAGGAATCTTTTGTTAGCAGGAATTTATATTCTTGGGAATACAAATCAGCTTTCTTCAGCATGGCCCCGACCCTCAGGAATTCCAAAAGTCCCACCTCCTGCTAGGGACTTTTTCCAGGGAAACTTTGGGGTGAGAAGGAAGCTTTTCCATAGACAAATGTGGTAGAAACATGCTGAGGATTTTTCAAAATCCCAGCTAAATGATGAAAGTTCCTGCAGTTGAAAGAGGGCTGGGAGCCGCAGTTTAGATGTGATGAAATCAACTGAGCATTAAAACTCTACATTCATTCACACTGATGTAACAATTACATTCAACTATTAATAGTAGAATCTTAGATTTATATAGCGTTTTTAAAGTAACCTGAAGTGGAGGAGGCAAATTTGGAGTCATTCAGCTTTCCTGCTGGGGTCCAAGTTGGTCTGCTTTGGCAAGGATTTAGCCTTGAAACATGGTATGCACTCCACGTGTGAAACACTGGTGCCTCTTCACACATTTGTGCTAATTGATACAACATTTTACATGCAAGTTATTTGTTTCCTTCAGTTAATACCTTAAATTTTGAAATATATACACAGCAACAGGGAAGGAACACTGGAGTAGTGTTCATGTTGATGTGAACGGATTAACTTTTATATCCCCTAATAATTTTAATGCAGAAAAGTAAAATGGAATCATTTTAGCCAGGGTGTTTTTTTTGGTTTTGTTTTTTTTTTTTTAGAACCATTTTACTTTTTTTTTCCTGCAACAACTGTGTTAGCATGTAATCTGGGGGGAGCAACCAAAGGGCTGTTTTGTAAATAGTCCATGGTCTGGACATTCCTGCGCTCTCACACAGACGTAAACAAGGAGAGCAACGACCGCTGCCGCTGCTGGCACACTCCCTCCGCTACAGTAGGATGGCAGCAATGTTCCGAGGCGCAGACTGGATCACATGCACAAGCACTCATGCTGTAGGCTGCAGGCTCCTCCTCCTGGTAACCAGCGTAGGTACAAGACCACACACCCATGCGTGAGCACGGTCTGCAGCATGTCCACAGCTCTTCCCCTACATTTCAGCTTTGGTACTGGAAACCACGAAACACACCCATCTGCAAACACCTTTGTGCGGACACGACAATATGTCACATCGTGACGGTGCTTGGGTGGCCCCGCATGAACGCGCTGTTTAGAAAAAGGGGGCCTGGGAGCTCCTCCGCGCTGCGAATCATTGAAAAATAAAGGTTTTCCTCAGTTTCACAGCTGGGGGCATGGACAGCGGTCACAGGTAGAAATTCAAAATGACAATGTTCTATTTTTGCTGAAGTCGCAGGATCGTGACCTGAAACACTGGCCCTGGTCCGGATTTAAACACCACAGGGAGAATACCAGATTGGCTGTCTTTAAGCTTTCACTTTCAGTATTTTTGAAATACCGATCTTTGTTGTGCGCATTGTTAGTGTAATTAAATTCAATTGTAATTGTGAATATTATTAAACCGGGATGAGTATAATTTTTCTTTTCAGAAAATTACCCCAAACTGGGCTCCACACGTGCCATCTCGACTCAAAATCCATATTTTGAATCAAGTTTGGGATCAGAAATTACAAAACCATGGAGCCGATACAGTAGCTGTCTTTCAGCCGTCCTCAGCCTGCAGGGAGCAGAGCCACGGCTCTTAAGATGATTTGATGAAATATACTACCCCTGCTCCTTTAAGCCAATCACTTTATTGAATGTATCCAGAGATCATCAAACCACCCCCGTAGCCTCATGCACTTTCTATGCCATAGATTCCACATGCACCTCCAAAGTGTGTGTGTGTGTGTGTGTGGTTTTTTTTTTTTTTTTTTTTTTTTTTTTCCTTTCTTGTAATTTTAAGGGCGATTTTATTGAGAGGCGGTGCTTGTTGGTTCCAGAGTAGCGTCGTAACGACACTTTCCCCTCAGTCCCTGTTAAAAGAGTTAGACCAGGACCGGAGTTGGTGCTGGGGGGTCGCTGATGGTTCAGTAAATTTCTGGGGGGGTAATTGGTGCTTTTTTTTTGTTAATTGAAAACAATATATATATATCCGAGTAGATTTATACAATTTTCTATTTCATTTTAATTTTCGACTTCTTTGCACATCGCCGCTCTTTGGAGATCTGATATCTATACCCTCGAGATTTTTTTGGGTGCGTTTCAGAACATGAACAAACTATATGTTGGGAATTTAAGTCCTTCGGTCACCGTCGAGGACTTGAAGCAGTGCTTCGGGGAGAACAACCTTCCAGTGCCCGACCAGGTCCTGCTAAAATCCGGCTATGCTTTTGTGGACTTCCCCGACCAGAACTCGGCCATTAAGGCTATAGAGAGTATTTCTGGTAAGTGTGGATTTGATAAGTGATGCTGCTGGTGACAGTGGGAAATTCACGGCGGGTCAGAACTGCAGGATAGGGTCGATTTCTTTTAATCCAATAACCCGACGTGGCCAAAAAATATGAGAAATAATCACTGATTGTGGTTTTTATCCTCTGCTCGGGACAGTGTTTGAGATGACAAACGTGTGTCAACGGAGTTTAGACGAACGCACTGCCACAGCACGCTCCAACAGGAAAAAAGAAATTGAATAAACTATCGATCACAGGACGCACTCGGGGCTTTAACGCACGGTCGCCTATACAAAACACAAAGCCGTCGTGAGGCAATTAACGTGTATTTACGTGTATTTCTGGGAGATTCCGATAGTGTGGGTGCTACTTTGCAATTACCCGCTGGAATGTATGGGATGGTCTGATGGTTCGGGTAGGCATAATTATTTTTCACTTATTTTTTATCTTGATTTTATTGGAGAGAGCAGAGCGACGCGATCGCGGAAAACTTGTCAGGACCGTGTTCCTCTGGTGCCCGGCTATGTTTTTACGAGGTGTCTTGGAGGTGGGTCACGGGGGTCCAGAGGAAAGCGCTAATAAACAGGTAGCTAAGGGGGGACGAGGTGAGACGCTAATTCCGTGCTGCGCCAGGCCACTCTAATAGTAACCAAAAGCCGCGTAGAAGATTCGCCGAGAAGCGCTTCAATATTCACCCCCGGCTGGGTCAACGCGGAGATTTAGAAGACACGGGGTAGAAATTGAAACAATACAAGCATTTCTCCTTTCAAACCATCCTTTCTTTTGATACTGCATTCTTAAGAGCAGAAAAAAAACACTCCTCATTGCACTGTGAGGGTTGTGGGAGTGGAAAGCATGGCTGCCCATTTCCCCATACTATAAACGCTTGACATACTCAATTTTGGCGCCGATCGTTCCAGTTGTGACCCTAGAAAATGCCCCAGGGCGGCCCTTTTAATATAAACAGGGGTTTTCTTAATTGCACCGTGCTCTGGGTGCGTTAATGTACTTTTTTGTGCTGGTGTGTGGTTTGAATGGGGACGCACCTACTTGCAGAAGTGATTGAAAGAGTTGCTGTTGCCGGCCTACTAGGTTGCCTTGTTGCTCTTATAACACGCAGCTAACGTTACACTATCAACTTTCGTCCCTACAGGTAAAGTTGAATTACACGGCAAGGTGATAGAAGTAGACTACTCTGTTCCCAAAAAACTAAGGTAGGCCTACAGTCTCTCACCCTCTCTTTCTCTCTCTCACACTCTCTCTCTCTCTCACACACACACATACACACACACACACAGTATCCTACGCCTATACGGTGCCCCATGACAGACCGTATGACCTGTGTGCTTCCGCTGTGAAATATAGCAAGGCGCTTTCCCTTTCCCCGTTTTTTTCAGTCTGCTGTGTGTTTTGTAGCTCGATTGCGGGTTGCTTCGGTTTCTGTCATTTCAAACGTAATTGCGCTGCGATTAAACAAAAGGGAAAACGTACTAAACAAAGAGTTTGTTCCCCGCATGTAGACAACACACGATGGCTGCCGCCATTTTTCTAAAGTCTTTTTATAGTATTTATTTCTTGATGTATGCTGTTGGAACACTGCATTTCCCCATTGTGGGACAATAAAAACATATTCTATTGTATTCCATATCGCTAGTTCTGCAGCGAGGCCTGCTCCACCATTAAACATGGAGTCGGAGTCAGTGTGTACATGTAACAACTGCTTAATTGGTTCTGTAACGCCGGCTTATGACAGACTTTCGCGCAGACAACTGCAGATGTTTAATTAAACTGATTTTCGAACTCAACCGAGTGAAGGTAGGCGATAAGCTTAGCAGTACCACTGCAAATGCACGCGACGTTGCATACCAATCAGTTCAGTGCTCTTAGTGTATGCACGCGGGTGAAAAAATCGTTTTGCCAGGAAAATGTGTATTTGCCCGATTTCATTGTGTATTTTTATTTGTCCAAGAGCGTTTAATTACGTTCAAATAAAACAATATCTTCGCTCTTTCACCTTACTGCACGCGTATTTGCTGTCAGTACTACGCCCTCAACGTCACCGCATTTTCATGCTATACCATCTCGCGTGACAAAAAAGGTAAATATTCAAGCGCCTCGTGGAGCAACACGTGACCCATACTTTACGTGCTCCCAGCCCAGTCTCCCCCACCACCCCCTTCAGTGCAAGCTAGACTTTCAGCTTTTCAGCTCTCGCCCTCCCCCGTTTTGTGACTGCGTGTTACTCTGAAAAAACAAAAAAAAACAAAAAAAAACTCTGTTTCTTATGTCTGCTGCTTTGTTTTCCCGCAATATGAGTCGGTCTGAGCGTTTTTGGGGGGCAACTGTAAGGCAACATGGTGTAAAAGCATGCGCCACTCCCTACAGTTGTGCACGTAGGCCATAGCAATGTTAGGAGAGCCTCATAATGGCTGCCATGATGGCCCTGCACTCTTCGTGGCCATAGGCGGAATCAAGTGGAGCGAATTTCCAAACGTGTGCTCGCGTGTGCCCAATCAGCTGCCGGACGTGTGTGCACGTTTCCAGCAGGGCCTTTAAAGTGAAACGTTCGCCATATGTTTGAGTTTGAGCAGGGTACGACACATACAGGTGTTCTCGCTGAGACACGAGACAGGAGCGATTTTACGTGAATCACGCGAGGTTTGAAACGCCTCGCAGTGGTGACAGACGTTTGTCAAAGCAGAAATATTTTAATTAATTCTGAAGCGAAGATTTTAATGTGTTACTGTTTATTATATTAGGCTTAAGTTTAGAGATGTAGATTATTTGAAATTAAGCGTTATTGTAGTTTTTTTTATTTTGATGAATATAAACAGAATTCATGAAAATGCCCCAAAATACAGATCATATTTAGCGTTAGTATATTTAGAAGTTTCGATCAGAATTTGTATATTTAACGCAGGCACAAATTTATATTGTTTATAACGTCTGTAATTATATTTACTTAAAACCTATTTTAATTTGGGCCTTTCTAGATTATATTTTCATAAAAGCTAAGAACTGTAATTAATTTGTAATTACTTCTTTCGTTTGATTTACATGCTTCATTTTAGAACTTGCGTTGACTGAAAAGTATCTGTTTTCATGATAGTGGGGCAGAAGTAATTTTAGCTCCAGCAAATAAACTTTCTGATTTTATCTGTAGACAACTAAGACCTTTGAAACTATTAAAAACTGCAGCACAATCACCCACAATACAATCACAATTATTTAATCACAGTGCATTGAGTTGCAGAAATTATTAGTTTATTTTGATAATTTGATTGCGGTTGTTTAAATTCATTTAATACAATACAACTTAAGTTTCAAAAGCACACAAGTATTTAATTCATTTAGTGATAGTAACTTATATGATTTGTTTGTTATTTTATTAAGAATATCAAAATTTGTTCTAAATACATAAACTATTAAATCATTAGAGACAATAAAAAGACAAATAATGAACTATGAGGAAAATATAAGAAGTCTAAAAGGCAGAATAATTTTAAATAATTTTTGAAGTTAATTTTCTAAACTTTGTTGGAAGACTGTTAATAATATTAGATTTATAGCTTTATCTGTCGGTTTTCTTTGTTTATTGTCTAAATTCAAAGGAAATGTGTGGCTACATGTCCGTCCATATGCACCTGGTGAAGAAAGTGAGTCTGAATTTATATTGTCTGGTATTAGCCCTCACTTGCTATACAACTTTATTGCTGAATGCTGTCGAGAGACTGACTGGTGTGTTTTTTTAGTTTGTTATTGTGCCACAAAAAGAAACTATTTATTCAGGACAAAAACAGGCATTTCCTCTTTTTATTTATCTGCCTATAGGATTGATTCATGCACCAGTTAAAATAAATGGGTGATAAATTTGTTCCCCAGTGCTAAATCCTGTCTTACACTCCATTAGATTTCATGGCCATAAACACACGCACCTCTGTTTTGTTCTCTTTATATAAATCTGTGCAGCTTATTATAGGTTGGTGAATCAGCATTAAGGACCTTGTGAAAAGAAACAAACTGGGTGTAAACATCTGCATTGCACCACAGTGGCAGATGTGTATGTTGAGCTGTTGTGAATATTGAGTCACAGCAGTGAAAAAGAACATCTCAGCTGATCCTCTCTGAATACATTAAGAACCCCTCCTGTTCCGGTATTGTTTTCTGTCCGGTCCGAGGGCTCTACTTCCTTTAAACCCCCACTTCCTCTTCCTCCTGACTCCTCGTGTGTCTCCTCACCTGTTTCTGAAGTGCCTAAAGTTTTGTGGGGGAAACTACGCTGTGTGTTTCCCGTATGCATATCTGAGCTGTAAAAGCTGAGTTGTTCTGGTGTTGTTTAAATTCATGCTTGGGAGCTGATTCTTCATATTCTACAACTCTTTGTTTTGGTCTGAGCCAAATGGTTTACAACAATACCCCTTGGTTTTTAAAAATAATGCCAAATGTGCACTTCCAGAAATACACGTTTATCTTGTGCTATAGCTGTCAGCCCTGATGCCAATGCACATGGATTCCAGCTGTTCTGTCCTTTTTGCTTGATTTGCACAACAATTATTGACTCTGTCACTAAACTGGAGTAGTGCATATTCTCCCAAAGTGATAACAGTGCAACAGAGTATGTAGCTGCAGGGAGCGGTGAGATAAGATGTGAGAGCATTGGTAATTCATTGTGTGTCTAAGCTGTGGGGCTGCTGTTAAAGCTCTCAGTTCGGATCCCCCTCCCCCCTCCTCTCTGTATCGCGGCAGCAACCGTACAGATTCGTTTCTCCATAACCCCTCGTCTCACATTCCTCCCCGACCTGTTGCAACCAGGAGTTGAGGAATCTGATGGTCGGCTCTCCGGAGCAGCAGCGAGGAGGTGTTCGGGGTGAGGCTGCGATGAGTAGGACTGTGCCGTTTCTAATTCAGAATCTACAGAAATGATAAATAAATGTATTTGGTGCTCAGAGACGGGCTCAGCTGGAACAGAGACAGCGACACGTTTTGGGTCTGTTATCACCGGCGTGGCACAAAGGAGGCGTTCATCTGCCTGTGTCAACATCTGTGACCTCACTATTGCACCTCACCTGCAGGTTGCTATTACTGATTAATTAATACTGATGAGAGAAATTGTGAGTCATAGGCTACAGGTGAGAGGTGTAGGCTGCTGAACCATTTCTAATAATATTTACATATTTTTAACATGCTTGAAGTTAATTTGATGAGACTTTGCGACTGTAGTTTACCGCAAGGGAATATTCACTGATTCGTTAGCCGTGATTTTGAGTCATGTGGTTTGTCGGGGCAGAAACTAGATAAAACAGCTGGTCTTTCCCATTTTCATTTTCTGTATTCCCTTCAGTCTGTGTGTGAAGTGTATTTATAGCAGGAACGGTTGTGTATATATGCTGCATATGGGGTCACACACAGCTTACAGACACCAGAGAAGTGGCAGCGTTATGACCAATCAAAGTTTAATGCCTGATGTAAATTAATATTTTCTGAAGTCAGTGTGCCAGGGCTCTAAGTGGACCCCCACGGACGTGGTTCTCCTTGAAAGGCTGAGACGCACAGCAAGTGGTATTCTCCCTGTAGACACAACTGTCCTTGTCCCGTTTTAACTCAAACCAGTGGCGCTTTAAAGTTGTGATGGGTCTTGAACAGGTGAAGAATATGATGATAACCGACTGTAACAGGCATATAGAGTTGCTATCTAAAACTGGGACCGCTGTTGGCTGAAACCTTCATCCAGGTTAACCCGTCTCAAGTATTTTCTGGTGAATCATCAGCCTTTATATACTGTATGTTTCTTGGCGTCTGATTAATTTTTGGGGGCTCCTGCTGTGTTTAAGGACACACTTATCCAAAACTTTCACACTTGAGTTATAGTTTTTCAACATTCAAACATTTTGAACCAAGCTGCTGCTGTGTTTATTTATCTAATAACAAACGACAGGAAATATGTTTGTTAAATTTAGGAAAGTTGTATTTAAATCTACTGTGATATCAGTGTTGTGGTGCATTTTACTGGTTTACTGTTTTGTCGAGTAAAAACAAAATGTATTAAAGAAACAGGGAAGAAATTGTTAGAAATAATAATAATTTTAAGAAATAGATATTATCATTCATTTATAATCTATTTGTATTTTTTTGCCTATGGCTTCTCCCCACTGCTTTAGTTATTCTGGCTCACTGTGCTAAATAATATTAAAATACATCATTTAGCAATAAAAGCCTTCCTCGAGTCCAGTTGTCGTATTTTAACTCAACACTTGCCTGCAGTTTGATGCTGTGTTGTTTTTAGAATAAGAGGTTTAACTGAGTTGGTGTAAGACTGGCCATGGAAGGCGTGATCACGGAAAGCGACATATAGTATCTTAATAACACGTGGTCCAGGATATGTGGAATTGAACTCGCGTAATATGATTTGATGCTTCACCACATGCTTTTAACAACAGGCATCATGTAATTTACAGGCTTTGCTGACACACACATGCCATTGGGATGATATTAGAGTGAAAATTAGCCTCCCACAACAGAAAAGAGACTATAAATATGCTCCCAATAAGTTTTGTGGATGGTGGAAAGCTTCTAAAAGCTAATGATGTTTGTCAAATTATTGCACAAGCCTCTGTGTCGGCAAACAGCAACAGAGTGCTGATTTGCATGTTTCCATCACTTCTCATTTAAATCGCAAACAGGGATTTGAAGACATAAGTCCCACAGACACAAATCACTGATGAGCGGCACACTGCAGAAAGCAGAAGCCCACACTGAAGATGATTCAAGGCAGTCTGTTTATTGGAAAGAGACTCCTGTTATCAAAAGCCGTACCTGAACTGAAAATGAAAGCACTGAACCCGGGCTTTAAACTGAATCTGGCGTCTGACCTCATTTAATTTGTGCGGCTTTTTTCCATTAAACTTTGCTAATGCAGTACTGTAGCTTCACTCAGGGTTAATATAATTTGGATAAAGTGAGGCAGAAATGGACTAAACCAATCTTGAGGCTCTGTGTTGATGTGTCAAATGTCAGAGGGTCAGGGGACGCAGAAGAGGTTGACTGACGACTGCTCAGTTTAGCATAGAGGGCTGTGTCGAGCTAAGCTAACCAAGCATGAGGAGCCCAGGATAGACTTGCAATACACACAACCAACATGGAGGATCGTGCTCATCGTTTATTATTTTCGACGCTTTAAATTCGGAATACACACGTCCTTGAGCAATATAATGAAGCACAGATCACATGGCTGAGTGTGTGTGTGTGCATGTGTAAGGTGGCTCTATGTGTGCTTTAGCAGGCATTCATGATTTTTTTTCGCATCCAACACTACCAGGATAGATTCTCTACGTTGCCATGGAAACAACCGTTTGTGTCGTGTTTTCCTTACTTATTGGAGAAGAGCTTAAATGATGGAGGCTGACATAATTCAAACCGATGTCCTGAAGTGGACAGGACACCACAGAGGTGGAAACCGTCCAAAGAAACAAATAAATTTGTTCTCGGGGATGTCATTATAATATCTAATATCAGAATGATGTCACCATGACTACTTTTTAAATCTGTTCTAAACTTGCGTTAACGTGACGACCCTGTCCTTGTAGCCTGAGCGTGGCCTGTGCTGGTGGCTCACGCCACGGCTGGCGTGGCAGTCAGTCAGAGTGCTAAATTTATGTGACACTGAATACATAGTTGAGTAAGGTGCTTTAATAGAATCCTCATGTTAAGCTGTCACAAACTGTTGAAGGCCTTAAACGTTGGTTTTCTCTGTTCAAGGCAAAAAGCGCAGAGCGGGCTGTCCGCGTGTGTCACAGCCACAGCCCCTTCAGGACCTATCCTATTCACGAACCCACTCGGAGAGGCCTTTTCCATCCTCTTCCATATGTGCTGTATGT
Source organism: Pao palembangensis (assembly GCA_015343265.1). Taxonomy (NCBI): domain Eukaryota; kingdom Metazoa; phylum Chordata; class Actinopteri; order Tetraodontiformes; family Tetraodontidae; genus Pao; species Pao palembangensis. Next base: position 19,601,056 of record CM027084.1, read on the forward strand.
AGCGGACGTTGGAAAACCCCCACTCTCCCTCGCCCCCCCCCCCACCACCACCACCACCACCCACAAACAGAACAAAACATCTCCAGTAAATTCGGCGCACAGCTGAGCTTCCAGCGCAACCTGGAGCACAGTCTGATCTTTGTGTTTCTTCTGTTTCACACTGTCTCTGACGGAAGAGGAAGGCACGGAGCGAACTTCCGAGTCATCGACACGTGCTCGCTCCACACGCATGCTTGTGCTTTCTACTCTTTCTGTGTGTGTGTGTGGGCAGAAACGAGAACCGCTGATAGAGGGCAGTGTTTCTTCCCCCTGCCATGGACTTGCTGCCGTCTGAGACTGATGGTGCTCTGGAGCAACTTTACCCCGACTGACTGTGACTGACACAAATGGAAACCGTGCACATTTCCACATCAGCTCTTGAACTCGCCGTCTGTTGGCCTATGACCTGATTTATCCCACCGAGTGTCATATTCCAACAACGGGCCGGATTTTAGAGCAAAAATATCGTGTAGCATATGTACAGCACATGTAGATATCTATTTTTTAAACAGATATACCCACGATGGCATTGAAAGTTGAAATTAAAAGTATAAAAAAGGGAAAAATATTAATCAGATGTAGGACAAATGTATGCTTATATGAAGTTTGGGAAGAGTGTGGTTTGTCTTTTAACCATCATTTAACACTTTACAAAATGGCAGTGGGGCTACAACAAAGACAGCTAATTATCTACATGCATTGTTGCACAATGTAATCTGACTTTCCATCTTCTAAAGTCTGTGCAGTGACCTGAGGAGAATTAGCATTTGCAAACATATAAAACTACATTTTTCAGCACGAGATACCACTTTTCTCGAAGACTTTTAAGTTTTTCCGATCGTGAAGCGATCTTCAAATATAACAGAATAGTTTAGGAATCAAGGCTGCATCCACAGAACGTCAGAGCACTGTGTCAGAACTGAAGAACTAGTTTATTTTTCTGTTCGTGAAAGGATGCATTCTTCTTTTTGTTGAGCAGAGACGCATTTGGATGGTGCAGACATATTGTGCTAAAATTGTCATTGTTGGCTCAGGGTTTTTCTGGTTTGTGGATCACTTTTCTGTAGCCTTTTCTGTCAGTTTAAGTAAGACTTAACTACAGATATCTGAGCTCATTGTTGGTCTGTTAAACTCGACCAAAACCTGCTGATATCCTCAGTTTCCCAAGATAAGAACTATTTCTTCAAGTATTTTTTTGTTACAGACAGACAGGATTATTCTTTCTACTGAGCTCCGCCGTTATTGAACTTCCCATCTGATCTATCATAAAAAGCAGGTGTGTGTACGTTTTCAACCATTCCTTGATTTTACTTCTTCATGCCAAGTGGAGAAAGATTGATTGTCCACAGAAGGTGCTTTTATCGTCTCTTAAATTCAGCACTGGAATCTTTTATTGTCTGAGCTGTTGCAACGGCTACATTCTGTCATCTGAAGGACTACAATCAGCTAAGATCACTGCTACTCCAACCAAGCTTTACAGGTAAAAGCAAAGCTGAAGGTGTAAAGAAGAATTATGTTCAAAATGGAAACAAACACAAGACCACATAAACACAAAAACTGTGGACGAGTGAGATGTGGCTTGGCTGATTTACGCAAAATTATATTTTGATCATAGCAAAACAAGTTTAGATTCTAATTAGAATCTTATTCTGCTCATTACACACCTATAATAATATGAATAATGATAATAACGCTTATGTAAATTTTAATACTTTACGACATCACAAATTAAAGTTATATAAATTCAATGTAAAAATATAATTAGTCATTTGATAACCTGGTACAGGAAAATCAGGGTAATTCAAGTAAGACTGAGGCATGTTTTTAGTGTTTTGCCCTCCTAATACCCTATAAAGCCTGTTGTCTGATGCAACTGTGCTCGACTGTGATTTGCGGAGCTCAAAGATGAGTGGCGTAACGTGGGGCCAGGCAGGTGCTGCAGGGAGTCCCTGCCAAGTGTCCCAGCACATGCCAATATCCAGTGAGTGGCAGAGAGAGCGAGCATGTGTGCCATCTCAGTAGAGAGGAAGAGAGATGAGACTACTGCTGCAGAATGAGAAGGGAGGACCCTGTGGGGGGTGGGGGGGTTTCCTATCACATCACACAAATAGGGTATGCATTAAAGAGACGGAAAGAGTCACCGTTTTCCTGACACCTTACCTTTGCGGTGAAGGAGAGAACGTTTAAACTTGTTTATCTCACTATGTTTTTCTCCGGGTCACCCATGAGTGCACTCATGCTTCTACCATAAGCGGTGAATGCCATGACAGCCTTGAGTTTTGTTTTTCTCTTCTAAGTGATTTCTTCATTGAACGCATGTGCAAACTGTTAGGATTTCAGCTGACTGACGGCAAATCTCACATGCGTCGGCATCATGACACAGATTGATAAGCTGCCCGCAGGTGGAATGATGCGCACACTGACACAGGTCCAATTAAAACTGATGAGTCGCCCATAGGAAAGAGCCTTCAAGTTGGAAAAAAAAAAGGGGCTAAACCGTGTGTGTCTGCGGCACATCAGGGTGGTAAATATTTCATGTGGAAGCAGCCATGCATGGTCTTTTGCTCGATTCCGGAAGTTTAATGGGGTTTTTGCGTGTTGCCTACAGTGACGGTGGTCACACTCTTGCCTTCCCACAGCACCGTTTGGTTCTTCCTTCCCTCCAGCGCAACCCGTACGGCATAGTTTGCGAGGGATTTCTCCAGCAACCTCGTGTCACGGCTGTCCTGGCACCTCTGTTGCAGAATGAAGCTATTTTGTGGCATGAGGGGTGTTAATAGCGTCAGAGCAAATGTTGTCTACTGTAAGCTGAATGTGAGCTGCTCTATTGGATAGAGTATCAGGGATTGACAGTTTATTCTTAGTGGAGTCATGGCTACCACTCATGGAAATCTTTGACTATACTGTGTCCTCAACATTGTGTGCGTGGTGGTTTTGCTATTCCATTAGTTAAGGACAGAGGTTCATTTCAAACATGGCTAATGGAGTAATTTACAGTCAGAGGTGTGCAGAGTTACGCCCAGCAGCCTGGCCTCTGGTCTCTGGACAGCAAAGGTGGGTACAGGACAATGATGTCCTGCAAGGAGACAGTTGTGGAGCCACTGATGCATCAGCTGTACCCACATTTGAAGGACAGTGCAGCACAGCAGGACTGGTGATTGCACTTCCACTTGTGACGTTCAGCTGTTGCCTGTTTTGAACAGCTTTATGCATTTATAGGCCATTTATGTTATTAGAGCAAATCATCCAAGCCGGTGTAGGATTCACAGCCCGGTCTGCTCAACTGCACGCACGCACACACACATACACACACGTGCACACACACAGTTGAGTTTGGAGTCTGATTGATCAAACTTCAGTGCTACTAACATAAATGTCACTGCAAATAAACCAGACTCCAGGCTGGGTTTTGTGTGTGGACCACTACACTAGGTCTCCTTTTTTTTTCCTTATTGATATGGAATAAGATGGTGTCATAACACTGCTCCCCGTCGTACTTACAGACAGGGGTAGGGCTCAGAAAGGCTGGACTCAACAGAAGCCTGGTCAAACACAACTATTAGCTATGATGCTGTGTTCACGCCACTAGCAGCAGAAGTGTAACATAACACTAAGAACCGTTTCCTGCGAGGTGGAGAACGACCTTGCACTCTGCTCGTACGGTATCACCTGAATTCTGTATCGTCTACTGCGTTACCGCTCGCTCTTGTCCGTCGTGCACCTCAATATGTCTTTTTGTCTTGATTGTGTCCGGGATGGGGAACCACCCGGGCCACTGCACTGCCCACAGCTCAGGGGAGTAACAGTCCCACCTTCAGCACCTGCGTGACAGCTGTAATGTTCTGACCGCCGCCCACCCCCAACAAGGTATTTTTTTTGTGTAAGAGGTAGAAGCAGCTTCCGTTTTCTGCCAGGAATGATGAAAGCATCTTGGCAGTAAGTGCTTTCAGATTTGTTTAGTTATCTTTGCGTGGAGGAGTGTTATGAGCCAGATTGGGGCTGGAAATAGTTGTTTAATTACTAAACTGTACCCTCAAGTCTTAGGATAACAAATCAGACCATTTCCGAGTGTCATTAATCATTTACAGTGTGGGCATTCAAAGGGTTTCTAGCCTTTGAAAAAACCTTGAGACTCAGATTAGTAAATCTGACCTAAAAACCTGATTGGCTGTCGGATGAATAATGAACAATTTGTTTGGATAATTCATGTTTGAATTTGTGTAGGATCCTATCACATAATTAAAACTTAAGGACAAATACAAACTGCTCAGAGATGTTGTCCCTTGGATACGGATGCTGGATACGGATGCTAAGAATAAAACCTTTCCCCATTCACCAAAAATCCTCCACTGTCTTCACACGTTAAAGCAAAATTCTCACCTTCCCTCTGCCTTGGAGCTTACGCTTCCTAACTTGTGTTATTGGCGCCAGCTCAGGATATTTAGTCAAGTATTAATCACATATTGATCGGTGCTGGCACCCCCTCCAGTGGCTCCGATAATCAAATTAGTGGGAATGTTCCCCAAAGCTGTCTAAGTTGTCAATTTCTCACTCCCATACACACACTCTACCTCCCTAACCCCCAGGCTTCATCAGGCAAAATCTTAGTAAATCTTACTTTATTACTTTATTATTACTATTAGTAATAATACGTTCCACAATGATGCAGTGACAAGTAGGTCTTTTTGTACCTTCTCCTTCTTGGCGTTAGACCCACCTGCTGCTGCCCAGAACTGCCTATTGATGCAAGTTTAACCTTAAACCCATTTGCACTGCCCCCGAGTCCCCAAGCGTGTCCTATATAGATAATCCCACTGCCTTGTTAATCTCTCAATGGTTCCTCGAGGTTACACCTCTGCAGTTACTTCACATGTCTCATTGCCCGGGTATTTTTTTTTTTTTGTTTGTTTTTTGTTTTTTGTGTGTGTGTCTTGAAGGAGTTCTGTTGTGTTTTATAGCCCTTCATTAATGCAGCAGTCCCAGGTAGTCAATTATACAAATGTTTTGGTGCTGCAAATCAAAATTGTCTTAGTAATCTTCAGATCGGTTCAGCTATTTCATTATTATTTGAAACCAAGATGACAGGTTCAAAGCCCAATCAAAGCCCAATGCTGAATTTCCGTTGGAAAGACAATCATATTTTCTTATCACAAAGGTTCAGTGTTTACTAATTGGATTTCCAGTTAGCCTAAATTGTGCATTATATATGTCAGACTGCATTTGTTGTGTTTCAGTCTGTATTCGTCCATGACCAGAAACTTCAGTTAAACATCAGAAAGCATCAGAATGCATCTCCTGGCTTAGCAGGAGGTTTCAGGCCCATGCCTAGAAGCGTAGCTTGTATTTTGCCATTTCCAAAAGCTCTGTATTGCTGCTGGTTGCAGAATGACGACCTCTCTGTTACAGCAGCTGTGATTGACGTGTTTTTTTTTTTTTTTTTGCTCCTATTGACCAGCCTTGCCAAGTGTTTCTGTTTTCAGAGGAGAAATCCCCTCCTGCTAGCTGCTGCACATGCTTCCACTCTGAGCTCGGAGCTTCCCCCACGGACGGGGGGAGGGGACTGAGACAAGGTGGTGTGTGAACAAGTGAAGCTCGTGAGCGGAGTGGGGGAGCTGCGAGGGGGTTAGAGACAGGGATGGTCAGAGACGGGCTGTAGGTGAGCTGCAGACGGATACAGCGAAAGCAATGCAAACGGAGGGCTTGCATAATGTTGAGTGATCTGTGCGCGGTATTGATCCAGGTTTACCCTGCTGGGACCTTCACCTATGGCGTGCGTGCTCAGCCTTCCAGCTATATTCTAATGCTATAGAGTGGGCAGATTACAGGATGAGACCTAAGGAACAAAGCTGCGCACACCAACATGAGGAGCAGCAAAGAGCGGAGCCACACTGCACCACCACAGCATGATCAGGTTTCCATCTGTCTGCAGCTCTCAGGGCCGAGGTGTGTGTGAGAAACACTACATTAGTGTGTGTTTAGAGGAGAGCGCTTACAAGATGCCTATACCTTAGTGTGTGTGATTGCGTGTTAGATGTGTCCCCGCGGGCTGGCTGGCTGCCTGGCTGCCTGTCAGTGTCAGTGCTGACTGTGTGCTTTGTGACAGGAGCTCAGAGGCGTCCTCAGTAACGGGTGCAGCGCTGTGGAGGGGCAGGCGAGCCCCGGGTGTGCACAGGACAGGGACCGAACCACGCGCCACTCTATAAACAAAATGCATCCTTCTTCCTTAATTTAAACTTTATTCTCCCTCACTGGCAGAGGAAGCGGAAGTCAGCGCCTGAAAATGTCAATGACATAATTGTGCTGCATTTGGAGGACATCATAAATTCTCATTTAAATGTATTGGTTTTTGGGTGAAGTTCACCTTTTTAAAGATGCGGCTTAAGGCATTCTTCAGAAGTGCGAATGGATTTTTTTGTGTTGCCAGTCCTCAGACACTGAAGGCGCTCTTCATTTTCACCCACACACCAGCCACTTTAGACCACTATGACACCTTCACAACCTAACTGCCCGCTACGTCTGCGTGTCCTGCTCTAACCACCTTAAAATATTTTGTGATTGAATTTTGTGATTCACTGCAGGTGTTGCTGATAAATCCTTTGGAATAGAATAGAATAGAATAGAATAGAAGTACTTTATTTATCCCAGACATGGGAAATTAACTTGTTACAGCAGCAGTCATTAACAATAACAACAACAACAACAACAACAACAACAATAATAATAATAGTAATAATAATAATTTAATAATAACTTTATTTGTTGAGCACTTTTCATACGAAACGTAGCACAAAGTGCTTAACATAGATAAAACAATAAATTAAACAGTGACAACTCCCCCCCCATACCCACGCACACACACACACACACACACACACATAGACACAAGCTTACACACAAATCCTCATCCACACCATTGTAAGCACACAAACGGTCACACACAGTCTAACGTGAGGCTGGGCACGCAGGATCGAGGTGAGGAGACACTGTCACAGGGAGCTGTCTGCAATAACCTCAACACAACAAGAGCAGACTAAGTGTGCAAAATGTGCAACATAAAAATGTGCAACTAGAAAAAACTTGAAAGTACACAACAGGCAGAGCACATCACAGCACAAAGAGCTGAGCGTCGCAGTCAGACGGAGGTGTTAAATAGTGTTATTGCACTGGGAAGGAAAGATTTTCTTTAATCGGAATTCCTAATCAGACCTTAAAATCATTCCCTCTGCCGGGATTCACTGTTATATGAACATTGTCCTGCTCTCCTGTCCAGTGCATTAGTCACTTGTGACTTGCAGTAAGGACTTGCCTTCTAGTATTTGACCACTTTACGTCTCTCTCGTCCTCACACATATTCCTAAAACCTTGGGGCTGAACTGCGTCTTCATCCAGATTTAAATTCCTAGATTTGATTTGTGAGCGAGCTGTGGGTGTGTCGCTGCACCACAGCAAAATCTTTTCATTTAAAGGGAATGTATTTATTCCGAGTGATAACGGGAGAACGTTTCAAAATATTCATTTCATTGGTTTAGCAGGCATGACGGGAAGGAAATTTGTCTTGTGTCAGCTGGGCACTCTGTGGCATTTTAGCGGGCTGAAAATTCATTTTACAATTACACCAGAGTGAAAAAGAATTGAATGTCTGCAACACGACATAAACATCTTCTGAAAAAAATGTCTGTATTTTAGTATAGTAGTCATTTCTGACTTTGCTCTTATCCGAATATCGGTGAGTTTGCTGAACTCGCTTTGCACGAGCCGTCAAAAACCTGTCGAATACTCGTCACCTCCTCCTGTCTTTCCTCGACAGGGAAGACTTTATGACGTGTTCCGGTTGGCACTGCTGGGCTGTGGCTTTCCATGTTGGCTATCTGCCTGGCTTTTGCCTCCCCGCTGCGCTGCAACACTTATATAAAAAAAAAAAAACACAACACAAAAAATGAGCGTGTGAAAAAGACAGAGGCAGGAAAATACGCCTGCTGAATTCTGATGAGTTCCCACCTGCTGTAAGCCGATCAGAAGGCACCTTCACCCAGAGATGAGGTGGTAGCTTTGTTCACGTCCGGCGTCAGTTGTAGGAATGTGCTGCAGAAGAGCCGCAGAGTTTGCCAGGTGTAAACCTTCAGCGCGACAACGTGACATTTGCTTTTAAATGCTGCCTTTGAGTCATTAAGGCATGAGCGTTTGGTATTTTTCACAGTAAATTGCAGATCAAATAACTGTTTGCATGTGAGAATCATCATGAAATTCCACCTACTGAGCTCTGGGAACCATTCAGTTTATTCTTGGATTTTTAAGGCATTTTACATTACAGCTCTGGCCTTCCTCCTTCGAGAGCATTATTCGTCCTGACGCAGTTAGTTTCATCACTGCTGAATAAAGCAAATAAGAATGTCTTAATGAAACCCAAGCGAATGTTCATTAATGATTCATTCTGTATTCATTTAGCATGCAGGTGGACTGCGAATGCCCTGTCGAAAAATCACCGACACTGGGCCTGCAGTCATGCTGCTTTCATTTCCAGTAGCATAGCCTGGGTATTCTGGTCCACCACAGAAATTGCTTTTTTTATATACACAACAACAAAAAAGAAAAAAGAGATGCAGAACTGGAGACCTTGTGGGTGGTTATTTACTGTAATGTGTCTTACATAGAGCCTGGGATGAGAAAGCTAAGACTGATTTAGGATTTCGCCTTCTGTGGGAATGGAAGGAGCCGTCTTAGTATCTGACAGACAATAAAAAAGCACAGGAACCCCTGTGGACCCCACGGAGGTAGATGGGCCTTACACATGCATCCTCCAGCGTCACGCTGCAGGAGCAGACGGATGTTTTCCGCACAGCAGGGCCTCCTCCATATTGTTGACTTGTTGCTTCCTCGCTGAGATTTCGAGGCATTTAGGCGCTTAAGAGCTTAAGGGTCCTAAATTGAAATTGGGTTAATTCAGATTAGACGAGTCTGAGGACGGCATATAAGGACCACCCCACTCTGTAGATACCCCACCCGCTTTGACCTTTATAATAACAACAAAATGCTCGCTCGTGTTTTTCGCTGATAAAGATAAAGAGCAACAGTTGTCTCTCAGACGCTGCTGGTCACATTATACTGCGCGTGTTTGCGCCGCTTCTTCGGTGCATATATCCGCCGCCGTGTCGTCACCTGACACCTGAATCCGCACGTCTCCAGGATGATTTACGGCCGCAGAGGTTTTCATATCTGCGCGGTATGGCTGCGGCGAGCGCCTGATCATCACTCAGTTTGAAAAACATCAATTATTTTCACTGCTGTGCGAGTTCTTTTTACCAAACTGACACGGACTTCATGAGCTAGAGAAAAGCTGTGTGTGAAAGATGTGCGATGTTAATTAAAATGCCCTGGGAGTTATTCAGTGACACTTGTAGGCAGAGGAAATGACAGAGGAACAGAAGAATTTATGTGTAAACGTTGATTTTTGTTTTTTTTTTTTTTTTTTTTTTTTTTTTTTTAGCTGAGGTCACCGTGTTTACTGTTTGTCTTGAGAGGTTCGACACACACTAGAGGCACCGACAGGCGGCTTCAGATGTCTCTCTATTTGTCCAGGGAGAGCCTGCCTGTTTGGTCCCGCTGTCGTGCCTTGATCCGTCTCTGACAGTATAGGAAAGGTAAACAAGGCTTTTAAAAGCCTCATTAGACTGAATCATTGGACAGGGAAGGAAATGTTTAATCATTCACTCCCCTGCACTACTTCAAGGAAAGAGAAATAAAAGCTTGTTTTTTTCCCCCACAGAAAAAAAAGATGTCCCAGAAAACACTGTGTCTGGATTTTTTTAGGAGACAGTGCTCAAATTTGATGACAAATGAATAATTTTTTTACATTCAGCGTTTTAAATGGAGGTTTTTGGCATACAGGAATCACACTAGAACTAATGGTATTTGTTTAAAACACACTTAAATCATTTCATTGCCATACTTGAGTAACTCCTGTCTTAGATTTATGCTGATAAGTAAAAAGTAAAACAACATTGTTGTTGCACTCTTTGAAGTGAATCAATTCAGTTTATCTTCTGCGGAGTCACGCTTGCAGTCATGTCTATAGTTAAGGGCCAACATCTCCAAAAACCTCTAACTCACAGTGTTTTTGCATTTGCATTATGTTTATATGATTATGTCTATAGTTTGCGGTGGGTTTTGTTCCTCACACTGTCCCCGGACGCTGACGTCTCGTCCCACCGCTTTTCTTTTCCTCCACCAACAAATGTTTGACTTCAAAGTTTTTTCCTGCTTTTGTACTGACACACACATAGTCTTTATCCAATCATGTTCCCGCATGCAGCGCCGTGACTCATGTTTGGCGGACTCCAGCTAGATCGTATTGACAATGATTTAAGGAAGCTGTTTATGCAATATAAAATAATACAGTCATCGTGGATGTTTTAAGGATAATAATATATGATCAGAAAGCTCGAGGCAGAATAGAAATTTAAATAAAATTAGCCTGTTATGCTTACAGTTGTCCTTTCATGTGAAATAACATGGAAAAAAATGTATCCTTAGAGTATTTTTTTAATGGCACGAAAACCTCGCATCACACAGTAGTTTGTCTGCTTCTGATGCTGGCTTGGACCCTGGGTCATGATGGGAAAAAAAAAAACAAATTTCTTTTTAAATTATCCAATTATCCATCATTATCCGTGATTTAATTTTTAACATGCGTCTCATGAGATGGATTTGAAAGAGTCCTTTTTTAAAAATCAGTTAATAAATGTCAGTAAATAGCATATTTTATCATATTTTTGATTGTTTTGGTATAATATAACAGCAGAATCGCGATAAATGATTCACTTACATCAACCATCTGTGTAGTGATGAATTCAAACATGATTATTATAAGTGATGTCCACTGTGTTTAATCCAAAGCAATGAAATTATTTTTTTTTATCACTATGTTGTTTCCATAAAATTGGAAATAAAGGAAATAGTTAATAAAACAGAAAAGGGGAAACATTAAATGTCCAAATAGGCTGGATATGATGTCACAGCCTGGCTGGATCAAAACCAGAATGTAGCTGTGCGTTGGTACGTGCGGTGTGCCGCTCCCTGTCCCGGAGACAAACACAAAGCAGTGAACTCATGGTCAGCCAGCGGCCACAGGCATCCTGAAAATGAGTCCTCGAAGAACTGTCGGGAGGAGCTGTCACTTTTTCCGTGTGATGTCCGGTCAGGAAACTTCCTGTGCATTTTTCAGAATGACAGTAGAGCCTTTGAAACATGTGCGAAAGCGGAAAAAAGGCAAAACGCTTTACAGCAGTGGGATCAGCTCACGTCCCCAGTAACTTTAAGAACTTAATTATTCAGAACCTGCTGATAAAACATGAATAACCAGTGGTCGGACATAATAAATGATGCATTATGGATTGTTGTTTCTCGTTATTAGATTTTTATTCATGCCATTTTGGTGCCAAGTTGATAGAGCTATGGTTTTATGGTGTTTGCGTTCCAAATAAAAATAAAATAAATTGATTTAATTTAATTTAACTGATTTCATTTAAATTAATTGATTTCATTTTCTCTTGAAGGAGAATTTGGGCATGTGGTATAGCTCGGAAAGCGAAAGTTGAAATCAGATTATTGCGTGCGTGTGTGTGTTTCCTGATTTATTCCATTCATTTGCACAGAGGACACGGCTGTGCTGCCATAACGCCGTCAATACGTTGACCCGCAGAACTCTTTTTTAGCAGCCTCTAAACTAAAAGTGCTTTTGGTTTCTTATTGTGCTGCACAAACACTTTGTACAACTGAATCTGGGGCGGCAACGGGTTCTTGCCAGTTGTGTGTTTTGGTGCTCCGCAATGACCATTTTTCTTCCCTCCTGTTGTGCTGCTGTGTTGGAGTGAACAGTGAGAATAATCAGATTTTTGTTTCAAAGAAACATTTACTTTGAGCTTTTGAGTCAGCTGGATGTACACAACACAGGATGAACCAGCCTTTACTCATTTTCCTGTTATGATCCACCAGAGGATGGGAGAGGCAGGCTGAGGAGACTCATCCATTCTTGTCCAGCTGCCAGCTCCGTCCACTCGTCCTCTGCCTGATGTTGACAGCAGAACTGTTGCGTCAGACATGTTTTAGAGGAACTTGCCAAATGTTTTCCTGTGGAGTGTCCTCCTAAATTTAGACGAGTCCGCGTCCTTCCCCACATTCTCCGCTCTTGCTCCTGTAATTCCTCAAATATCGTTTTCTTCGCTGTAGATCAGCGAGGGACGACAGTGTCCCCGGCTGCCATTTCAAATTTCAAATCCTTGTTAATTTTACACCTCAGAGTTTGTTCTGCTTCGTCGTCTTCTTGTTGTTAACCGCGACTCAGCCTCACAAATATGCAGATATTTGATACAAAAACGCCGGCTGGAAAATGAAATGATTGTGAGTTGAAAGCATGAGTTGTCACTGTCACAGAATAAATGAATACATTTTCAGAGAATAATGAAAATTTTGTTTGTTGCCTGCTGACACGCACACCTACACACACACCCAATACAAAATCTGAATAAAAAAATATAAACAGTTTATTGTCATTATATTAATCTTATCTTGCTCTTTGAAAATCTAAAATCAAATTGGCAAGTCGGCTTTGGCCTTCATGTTTAGATTAATATACTGCAGCATTAGACGCTGACATATTTTCAGATAATTCTCAGTGTGAAGATAAATGATACTAATCATGTTTTTTTTCCCTGATAAATGATCAAAAACTTGCGTGCAGATCTCAGGGCAGGATAAGTAGACTCACTTAGGCGGCTTTCACTGTAGCTGTTGTCTATTATTTCATTCGGCAGCTCCGCTTTTGTCTGATTTGCGTGATCGCCTTGTGTTAAATGAGCTGCGGGCGCTGCAGAACGTTAAAATGACACCAGCTTATAACTCAGTGTACAACCCAGCTCCCATCATGGAGACACCTTTGACTCTCATCTGTTGAATTTGCCTCCTTAAATAACCACAGATGAGTCTCAACCGGGTCTTTCTGTCTTCTGTGAGCACATCAGTCTGTTAAAGCTGCCCTGTCTCTCTCTCTCTCTCTCTCTCTCTCTCTCTGTCTGTCTGTCTCTCTCTCTAAACTCCGCAGGAGTCGGAAGATCCAGATCCGGAACATTCCCCCTCATCTACAGTGGGAGGTCAGTGTGTGTGAATGAGTGTGTGAGATAGTGGCGCTCTGTTCAAGGACCGCAGCACATAAACTGGCCAATGAGTCACCAGCTTTTATACTGCAGACATGTGTCTGTAGACTGTCCGTGCGTCTGTATTTACGTCTCTGCTTTTATGCATGTGTGTGTGTAAAAGTTTAACCTCCCAGCAAATTAAAACCTGATTATTTTCTGTAAACTTTAATCACATTTGTAAGCTTTATTATTTATTCACACTGTGTTCAACATCAGTCTTTAACAACAGATGATGTGTGGAATTTACACGTGATTTGCGTGAAATAAATTCTGTCTGGACTGTTTACCCGAGTCAGTAAAGGCATTTATCAGCTGCGCTTTACAGCAGCCGCTCATGTTTTTGTTTGTTTATTCCTGCTTAGATTTACTTTATCAGCTTTCACGTTACAAACTGAAACGTCTCGGCCAGCCAAACCTACATTTGTGTAAATCAGTTACTAGTTACCAGTCAGTTTATGGCTTATCGCAGTTGTGGGAGATTCTTGAGAACTCTTCGTCACTGGGCAGCCTGGAAGACCGCCCGCAGACCTGTGTGTGTTTGTGCGCCTGTCTATTCATGCGTTTGTCTCCGCTCTGTTTTCTTCTTCAGGTTTTGGATGGCCTTCTAGCTCAGCATGGTACTGTAGAGAACGTTGAACAAGGTATGGAACCAGCTCCAAAGGTCCCGTGCATACACACGAGCTACATGTACACAAAGACTTCCAAGGGAGACGCCTCCCCTTATGACTTACTCTCTCCCCAGACTCCATTACCTAACCGTAGCCCTTATCTGCAAAAAAGCATTTATCACCTTGTCACTGTGTGTGTGTGTGTGTGTGCGTGCGCGCGTGTATGTGCGTGCTACATATTTGATTCAGGGTTAGCACCATTTAATTATCATACCGCCTCTACAATAAGTGCTGTGTATTTCCAAGATTATCAGTGTAGGATTAAAGCATGCAGACGCCACAGACGTCCACTAGTAATAGGTCCAGCTGTGTGTGTGTGTGTGTGTGTGTGTGTGTCTGTGCGTGTGTGTGTGCACGTACTTGCTTACTTATGTGTGTAAGTGTTTACTTATGTGTGTGCATCTGCATTGGGGAGCATGTTGTGGTACTGGGGGTGGACTCTGTGGTGAGGCTTTTGTGCTGTTTAATGTGTGTGTGTGAGTGTGTATCTCTGGTTACTTTTTTTTTTTTTTTTATCTCTATGCACATTTGCACTCACCGCATCTCAGCTTGTGTCCAAGAAAAGCTCCCCCCCACTGTATTGATGACAGGTGCAAAAAAAATATCCAGGGAAATACACACACATACACACACACATACACACACACTGCTCATTCAAGAGTTTTCCAGAGTCTGCTGTTAAAACAGCTCAGTTATCTGTAGGAGGGACCCACACCACATCACAGCCAGTCAGTTCATGTATCTGCCCCCGCCTCCACCACACCCCCCTTTGTGTGTGCCCGCCGCCTCTCCCTGCTCGCGTCCGTGCGCTCTGGTTACAGGGTGAGGTTTTGGAGGAGTCCCAGGTCCTTGTGTGGCATGGCAAAGGCTGTCTGTTGTGGGGCGGGGGCAGAGCTGGCTGTGAGCGCCGAGGCCAGGCACCACGCCAGGCTCCGCCCACACTAAGCCAGACGGGCACTCTCATTGGGGATTAACCCTTACTTACCTGCAGGTCTGCGTGCACCTCTGCAGGCTTCATTTTCACCGAGACAACGTCTGATGTGTCTAATGTGTCAAGATGAGGAAAATGAAGCCCACCTTTGAGTCAACTTACAAAATATTAAATATACACTAAAACCCAAATTGCACTGTGTTTATCAACATTAAGCCCAGACTTATTTGCCCTCTTCATTGAGTTTACATGTCTGTAATTATCTACTATATAATAAGAATATAATATTTCTTCCTAATTTATCACAGCTTTTTAGCTGTTGTCGAATGGTTGTATTAAGTAATAAAACAACCCATCTATCAGGAGAAAGCAACAAGTGTTTCACCTAAATCCCATTTTTCTTTATTGTGTGAATTGCTCTGATTCTCTAAAGTCCGCATTTCTTCATGATTCATTTGTCATTACCACTTTGACAGCTTAATTGCTCAGTGTAAGTCTCTCGTTCAGTAACTGTTAACTCAAGTGTGACACATCTGCTCTAATTTATAATCTCTCATATTTTTGTAATTCCCTGGAAATGGAAAACCCCTCTCTTTAAAATGTCTTAAACCTTGTCAACCTTTTCATGTCTGCTGTATTTTTCCAACTGACTTGCCCTCGACTATTATATTAGTTGCCGTCTGACTGATGTTGGACGTGCTGTATTCTCTTTCCTGCCACTGCCGCTGCTACCTGCTCCATGAGTAGATCCACTGGAAGGATTACCAGTTACCAGTATTACTACAAAAACACAAAGATCGGAGAATGTCACAACCAGGCATTGACAGTATAATCAGTCAATAACAACATGTACTGGAATAAATAATGATTTCTTTAAGGCTTTTTAAAAAAAAACATTGAAGCCTCATTGTTGGAATGGTCTGCGTGAGCTATTCTTCTTTGAGGAACGCGACTCGAAATCAACTTAAGTCCCGAGTTTCTATTAGAAAAACACTTCTGTCTTTTTATTAGGTGTAATTTTAATTTTTAAGTATAAGAAATTACAGGGAGATTCCAGGGTCTCTCACACAGATGTTGTTACAGTCCACTGATAATTCCGCCCCCTCTTCCGAACCTGAATACCATTCCTTTTAAATGATTCAATCATTTCTACACGTTAGATCTGAAGCCGTGCAAGTGTGCACGGTGGTGTCTGGAGGACAGCCAGTGTGCGTGGTGACGCTGCAGACACGGACAGGCCTCTGTGGATCACCACAGGAACCCGGAGACGTCTCACCTGCAGCAACCTTGAAGACCTGCCGTGTACCTGTGCGCCATCATGCACTCGTGAGTCTCATGTTTCTGTTTTTCCCTCTCTGTCATTCCTGCAGTGAACACTGATACGGAAACGGCGGTGGTGAATGTGACGTACTCAACGAAGGAGGAAGCTAAAGAGTAAGATGCACACACGTCGTACGCCAGACTGACACTCCATTGTAAAGTTTTATGTCACCTTCTGAAATATACTCTCTCATCCACCCCTAGAGCCATCGAGAAGTTAACGGGACACCAGTTTGACGACTACTCTTTCAAGGTGTCGTATATTGCAGACATGGATGCTGCTCCGCCCGATCAGGCCCGTACACGACGCGGCGGTAGAGTGTCACGGAATCAAGGTGCCTCTCAGCCTGGGCCCTCAGGAGAATTTGGTGCTCCACGCACAATACAGCAGGACCTTCGCATTATCGTGCCTACTCAGTATGTGGGAGCTATTATCGGCAAGGAGGGCCTCACGATCAAGAATGTCACCAAGCAGACACAGTCTAAGTAAGCCTCTGTCTCTGGCCGTGTTTCTGTTAGCTGGTTTTATTTATTTATTTATTTTTAAGCTGAGTTAAGTTTACAGGTGATCGTTTTGCGTGACTCATCGTGTTCGTTTTTGTCTCTCAGGGTTGACATTCATCGAAAGGAAAACGCCGGTGCTGCAGAGAAGCCCATCACCATCCACTCCACCCCTGAGGGCTGCTCCGCTGCCTGTCGCATGATCATGGAAATCATGCAGAAAGAGGCCAATGAGACCAAGGCGTGAGTCTGCACTTGGACACCTTCCAGTCTTCCCAAATGCGTCTGTAAAAGTGCTGAGCATGTAGGCACTCTCACACAGAGATTAACCTGAATGTCCACATGGCTGTAATCTTGCCCTTTAACCTGCCTGCACATCTTTTAATCTCACTGTGGATCCGGTGCGACCACTCACCACCAGCTACAGTACACATGACACGGAGGCTGACACGTGATGGCAGCTTAGCCTTAAGGCCAACATGCCTTCTTGGGTTTGACACTTTTAACTAGACTCTGCACCTTTTCCACTCTTCTCTTCCATCCACTGCTGATTTTCAGCAAAAGCAGTATTTGTCTTTGTTTTAATGGGTTGTTGGAAACGGTCCAGTAGCTCTAGACACTAGCCTGCAGGGCTGGACACCACAGACACAGGAAAAAAAAATCATCTCACATTTATAAAGTCACTACCTTGCAAGTTACTCTGTTGGAAAGACCACGCTGGGGGCTCCACTGTGCCGTTGAGCTCTTTACTCCCTTTTGTTTTTCTACAGTTTGATTAAATGATGAAGGCTGGTGTTTGTGAATTCTCAAATGATGGTTGTGCTTGCTAATTGGACATTTACAATGTCTTGTACAAATACTGTATGTAATCTTATTCAAATATAAAATGCAAATGTATGCACGTTACCAGTGTATAGATAAAAACTCATTAAAGTTATTACATCCTCTTTTGTCTCTGCTGGATACTCATAGCTAGCAGCACTTTTCTTCAGATAATGGCAACATTAGTAGGACATAGGAGAACCTCTGTCATTGTGTGTAATCAGAACTGTGTGTGTGTGTGTGTGTGTGTAGGATGGAAGACATCCCACTGAAGATCATCGCCAGCAACAACTACATAGGCCGGCTGATTGGAAAGCAGGGCCGCAACCTGAAGAAGATCGAGGAGGAGACAGGGACCAAGATTACCATCTCCTCGTAAGTCTCTGCTCCTGGCTTCTCCTTTCCACACACATTTGATGCGATCACTGAGTTTATTAAGCCAGGCGTAGCTCTTCATATCTCTGTGCCACACCTTTCTCTCCTGCTCATTAGCAGCTCGCGGTTCACGTAACCGCGTTTTTGTGCGTGCAGAGGTAAAGAGTTCTTCGCTGCTGCTTCTGTGATATCAGAGAGGGGGTGGTCACAGCCCATTTAAGGGATTATGCTCCCCAACCTTTGCTCCTTTCAGGCTAATGATTTCTTTTATTTTTGTGGATCAAATGAGCCTCAAACATCCATCCATCCATCTTCTGTACCTGCGTTATCCAACTTTTTTTGGGTTGCAGGGGTCTGCTGGAGCCTATCGCCGCTGTCAAGGGGCGAGAGGCAGGGTACACCCTGGATAGGTCGCCAGCCTATCCAGGCTAACACAGAGACAGACAAGCATTCACCTATGGTCAATTTAGATTGCTCAATTCACCCAACAAGCATGTTTTTGGACTGTGGGAGGAAACCGGAGTGCCCGGAGAAAACTCACACATGCACAGGGAGAACATGCAAACTCCACACAGAAAGGCCAGAGCCGAGATTTGAACCAAGAACCTTCTTGCTGTGAGGCGACACTGCTAACCGCTGCACCACCGTGCCGCCTGAGCCTCAAACAATCAGGGAAAATGACAGTGTCCAAGAGAGAACCTATGTGTGGAAATACAATCAGACCAGTTGCTCCTACATTGTCCCGAGTTTTAATGAAAACTGAGACAATCTGCTTTGATTGGGAGTTGTGGATAAATGTCAGATATGGGAGGACAGCAATACTGTGGGTGACCGTTCCTGTACCACTGCAAGAGTGTAATAACAATATGGACACAAACAAAAGTCAGCAATCTTTTTACACCACAAAGTCAGCAGTCCACATTGGTCACAGAGGCTGCCGCGTCCTTTCTGAGACAATATGCTTAAGAATCTCAAGACTCTGAGTTTGCGCTCCACAAAAAATACAGTTGTTAGTCCGCATTAAATTGTTTTTTTTTTCTGCAGCGTTTTTGATTGGTTTCTTCAGTTTAAAAAGCAAAGAACTCTGATAAATAAAGAAAAACAAAAACAAAAAACACAGACAGCTGCTGTGTCCAACATCAAACCGCCACGAGACACTGACAAGTTATTCACCGATCTGTGTGGAAAATGGAATGATTTCAGGCAAAAAGGAACAACCACGGAAAATCAATCCAGAGCAGTAATTCCTAATTTGTCACAAAACAGAATGGTAGAGGTATAATACGGGAATGTTGCTATTTTGATGATAATATTACATCTGAAAGGTTGTGTTTTTTTTTGGTGTTATTTAGTCTTTTTTTTTTTTATAATAGTCAAATATCTCTTGAAAGAACTTGAACATGCAAACATGCGGAAATCAACTAACTTCCGCATATAGATTCAAAATGTGAGCGTCCTTGTTCACTGCTTGTGTAGCTGCTAATGCACATTACTAATGTGTATGTGTGCGTGTGTATATGTGTGTGTGTGTGTGTGTGTGCGTGTGCGTGCGCATATGTGTGCGAGATCTTTCTTGCAGGTTACAGGACTTAAACATTTACAACAATGAGAGGACCATCACGGTGAAGGGAAGCCTGGAGGCGTGCTGCAACGCTGAGGTGGAGATCATGAAGAAGCTGAGAGAAGCCTACGAGAACGACATAGCTGCCATAAATGTGAGCTGAAGTTCAAGGTTATCCGTCAGCAGGCTTCGCAGACATTTAGCGGCTGACTCTGGGTGACAGGAGAACGTCAGACAGGAGTGCTGATAAACAGCGGGAGGGCGTTCCCTCCCCATTCATTACATTAGCAGCAGCCTCACAAAACCTGTGCCGTCTGCTCGGTAATGGATAACAGTAAACGATCAGAGAACAGCTCATTGGTGAGGAGCCCGTTTGAGCTCAGCGGGTCTGCGTTTGTGTGTTCTTCTCTGACTCACACTCACTTCCCCGCTGCGTTGGTCTGTGTTCTTGCTGTAACACCATGTTTCCCAGCATCCATCTGAGATCTGCAGGCCGCTAGCTCTCACCCGGCTCCTCTTTCAAACCGCTCTGATGACATCACTAGTGCTGCAGCACAGAGGTCAACCTCTGGGGGGAGGAGATAGCTCGATAGCACACTGCACCCTTTCTTTTGCATTATAGTGATGCTGATAAAGCCACCGTCGTCATGGCAATAAGCAGACAGTTGATGGAGAAGCAAGATCCCCGTGTCTTGCTTTCTTTTTCTTCTTTTGCACGTGCTGATAATTACTGGCATGTAAAAAGGTGTCGCGAGTAATGTGGTTAAATTTCTCTGAGGGCGAGAACAGCTATGGCACCTGTCAGATGGGGTACTGAGTCCACAGTGAGTGATGAGGGCCATCTAGTGCAACATGGTGGATATTACACAAAGAAGGGAGTCAAATAAAGCCGCTGACTTGAAATTGGAAAAATGTCCTTTTTCCCTTTTCTTTTTTTAATCTTCATGATCTAAAATGTGTATCTCATCTCCCTAGCAGCAAACCAGCCTGATTCCAGGCCTGAATTTGAACGCACTCGGAATCTTCTCCTCCGCCCTGCCAGTGCTCCCCCCAGCTGCTGGGCCTCGCAGCACCATGCCACCTGTGGGACCAGCGGGATACAATCCTTTCTTAGTGCGTATGCTCTGCATTTGTTCTTATCTTTGAAAAAGATGCGTATTAAGCTCGGTTAAAGACAGAAAAATGTTGCAGCATTGCAGTGTGTGTTCTCATTTACATGCACACACTGTCTGCCAAGGGACTGTCTTCATTTGTACTGATTGCTTGGCTGTTTGTCACAAAAAGACTGAACAGTAAGTCATGATATTTGCATTCTTACCATTAGAAGTGATGCGGCACAGACTACAGTAGGGTTTACTGTTCCAGCATAGAGACACCAAGATTATTTCACACTTGATAAAGCAGTTAATACCCAGACACACTGCTAAATAAAACCAGGCAGATGCAGTGTTGCCCTGTCTTCCTCTGTGATGGTGTGTGCTGTGTGGAAGCAGCAGAATTCCCCCAGATGAGTCAGTTCATCTGTGAAACAAAGTCTCAACTCTTTGCCTGATGAGGTCAAGCCGGAGTGAGACAGCGTGTGAGAATGTGCAAGCATGCCTCACGCTTAAGAAAGCTGGTGTGTGATTTACTCGCAGTCTTTGCCCGGAGTTCCCCCTTAATAAATAGAGAAATAAATGCTAAAAAAAGAAAAGCAGGAGTTGTGTATGTGCACGTGCTGTCACGGCCTGATCAGTCTGACTGACTCTGCTTCCAGGGTCACTCGTCACATCCCAGCACCTTGTACGGGGTTCCTCCAGCAAGTGCCATCCCCCACCAGCACGCGGTACGTCCCCCTACCAGCTGCACTCCTGTCCGCAGATCTGGCCTCTCCCAACCACCGTTTGGGACATCATTTACACAATGATTATTTATTTTTATGTTGTATTTTGATTTTCTCAGGCTCAAGAGCAAGAAGTAGCCTACCTTTTTATTCCAACTCAGGCTGTCGGGGCCCTGATCGGCAAGAAGGGCCAGCACATCAAACAACTTGCCCATTTCGCTGGTGCGTCTATCAAGGTGAGGTCATCGGTGTCGACAGCGTCTTACTTGACGAGCACGCAAATGTCAGACTAGTCAGACGTCACCGTTCAAAGCTGGCATAACGTTGAAGCAGCAATGCTTGCTAGACCACCAGAGAAAATTGGTCCTGTTGTCCTTTTAATTGCCCCAATAATCTTTGTGTGTGTGTGTGTGTTTATGTGTGTGTGTGTGTGTGTCAGATTGCCCCAGCTGAAAAGCCAGATGCTACTGAGAGGATGGTTATCATTACTGGAACACCAGAGGCTCAGTTTAAGGTAATTCATTAGCACATTTAACTAAAGCAAATATAATCTGAAACAAACAATTGATTATGATTGATTATTCATCATAGTAAAAAGCACTGGATCACTGTCTGTCTCTATTTTCCCCAGTCTCTCCTTGCCTCATTCCCTCCTCTTTATTCCAGGCCCAAGGTCGGATATTTGGGAAGCTGAAGGAGGAGAACATTTTCACGGGGAAGGAGGAAGTCCGACTGGAGACGCACATCAAGGTTCCCTCCACCGCAGCTGGCAGGGTCATCGGTAAAGGTGGCAAGACGGTGAGCTGCTTTTTGGATGTTACTCAATTATTGTCACGGCTGGAAGTAAAAACTTTATGCACCTAAAAAAACGATGATACTTTCATGATCATTAATGACATACAGTATATTCGCGTTCACAAAAATACAAGTGAAGTTTTATTGATTTCCTTTTCCTTCCAGGGATGTAATTAGGGATGTAGGCCCAATAGCACCTGGTTGACTTTGTTTTATTCAGGACTGTTTCAGTTTACCATAATTTGATACTCTGTTGTGGAAGCGAGGAACAGAGGAGTAATTTGAAGCTTCACGACGCGTCTTTTTGTCCTCAGGTAAACGAGCTGCAGAGCCTCACCAGCGCTGAGGTCATCGTACCGCGGGACCAAACTCCGGATGAGAAAAACGAGGTCGTTGTGAAAATCTGTGGGCATTTTTTTGCCAGCCAGGTATGTAAAAATTGTTCTCTAAGGCCACAGAAACTAACATCTGCTAGTTATTTGCTTTCTTAACAGTCTAAACAGTAAAACTGGCTGCAACACCAACTTAAAAGTTGCAGAAAAGGTGTAAATAAACTCTGGCGGGAAAATAATTGATCCTGTTTTATGGAGCCTTATTCCGTCTCACCCTGCCTGTGGTTTTGCTTAAACAGACTGCACAGAGGAAGATCCGGGAAATCATTCAGCAGGTCAAACAGCAGGAACAGAAGCACCAGCAGGGTGCTGCTGTGTCACCGCAACACTCCAAGTGACCAGCAGGGCGGCTCCAGCAGGCACCAGCCAATGAATGTAGCCCTCCCAAACGGACAGAGACCTACCCAGACAAAGGCTGAGGCCAGGGGGGAACATGCAGGGCAGACCAGCAGCACCAGTAAAAACCAAAGAACTTCATTTGGGGGAAAACATGCGAGAGCCAAAGGCTGAGGGCATTTGTGTGCACTGCCGGCCCTGTGAGAGCAGACAGAGTGGGAGAGGCCACACTCGTATCACAACCGAAAAAAAAAAAAAAAAAAAAAAAAAAAAATCGAAAAAAGAATGGTGGAAACTGATGTCTACACAGTAAAATGGTAAAGAGGAATTTGTGTATCACTCTAGTCTCCCTGGACTAACATAGGCCTAAAGAATGGAAAGAGTTACTGTATTAACACAAGAGTATGCAAGGTTTGCGACTGACATTTCAGGTCAGAGCGAGAGCGAGTGGCAATGAACGCCTTCTCTCACAAGACTTAATCAGATCCTTAGCAGTATTAATACAGTAGAGGAGTACATTGATACGTGTCGACAGTGTGCACTGTTATTTTTTTAAATTTTGGATCAAAATGACAGTAGCCTTTTTTTTTAAAGAAAGTTTGTTTTTCTCGCATTATAGGCACCTAATCTCAAAAAGATTGAAAACCCCTCTGTTAATATAACAGATAAGTCTGTCTAACAAGCCTGTGTGTGCCAATGCAAAAGATAACCCCCCCCCCGAGATGTCTTTCACCATTCTTGTTACGTTTTCTTTGACCTTTTCTGCTTCATTTCATCATAATCTCCTCTGGTATCATGTTTTATTAGAATGGAAATATCTGTTGTCAAGAGAAACATTTTCTTTTCTTCTTCTAGCCTTTTGATAACATTGAACTGACCGCAAATATTCCTCTCCAGAGGTTAAAAAACAAAAGAGTGGATCCTTTTTTTCCTCCACCGGATAAATGGTGCATTACTCATCGATGCTGCACAATAGTTGACACCAGTGCTCATTGTCCCTGTGTATTTTGTAAAAAAAAGAAGAAAAAAAAAGATTGTAAGGAAGCTCCTAAAGGTGTTTCTTTACCCTGGGATCAGAAAAAAAAAAAAAACGATAATCCAAGGTGCACCATTCCTTGTGAGGCCACCTGTCATTTGTAAATCAGCACATTTTAATTTTCCAAAACATCACAAAAGCAGCACAAAATGCCATCGGGGGAGGGCTCAGAATGGGGACAGGGTGTGTGTGGGAGGGAGGGGAAGTGGGGCGCACATGTGTGGCAGCTGCGAATGTACGCCACACCCTCCCGCTGCGTCCAGAGGGCCTCTCCATACTGTCACATGCCGTTACCTGTGGCCACCTGGCTGGACGCGTGGATCCAGCTGCCCCTATTTTTGTGCTTCACGTTGCAGACCGTGGAAGCTTGTTGCCTTAATTTTGTCACTTTTCACCCATTTGCATCCCATTTACATCTTACCAATGTAGGGTTATTGCCAATATGCACAGCTTCTTCCATGTGTTTGTATGTGTGTGCGCGTGTGTGTGTGTGAGTGTGTGTATATATATAAAGATATATATATATATATACATAAACAGAGAAAGTAATATTTATGAATCTATTTTTTCCTATTTTGTGATGAGATCTATTGATTAAAAAAAACAAATAAGTCCTTTTCTTTTTTTTCCTCAGTGGGACACTGCCATATTATTTTTCTTGAAATCTAGACTATGAAACAAAAACCTGAAAAAAAAAAAAGGAAAACAGTGAAGTGAACCACCGCGTTAACTTTAATCAGGATGTGAACAGTGCGCACGTCAGTATTGTGATCTACCTCAGGCTTCAGGGTACCTCAATCCAACCTTTAATTTCCTCTAATCCCACATTTTTTTATGCCTTGTTAACAGATCATTGTGAGCATTTTATTTTTTAATGAAAACGACAACAACAAAAAAAGAACAAGCAAAAAGTAGTCAGCAGTAATCTCTAAATACTTGAGGTCCAGCCCACTAGTGAAACTTTATAAACCGTGGTCGACTATTGCTGCCTGGACTCGACCTTTTCAATCATACAAGTCATTGGATTTAAAGTTGTGTTTTTTTTTTTGTTTGTTTTTTTTTTTTTGCTAGGTAGGAATGAAGAGACCTGCCCGAAGAGGTTCTGAATGTGTATGTCGTGTACTGATTTCATCTTTCTGAAAAAAAGAAAAAAAAAAGAAGAAAAAATACAAAAATACAACAAATCAAACAAAAAAACTCAGTTGATAGAAACTAACCAACCGTACCTCCAGTTTTTTTTTTTTTTTTTTTTTTTTTGTTTAAAATAAAGTTTATTCACTTGAAAAATAATTTTCGAACACTTCAATTTACCAGCTCGGATAACAGCACACTCTGGGGTTGGTTCCAAGACAACACAAAGCTGGAAGAAAAATCCAGTTAGGATTCTGGAAGGTGGGGTCCAACCCCAACTGTCACGACAACATCGCCGTATCTCTGTAAACATGTAGAATGGTGTCACACATTAAAACAGATCTGTTTTTTGTAATCTGCACCTCAATCATCAGAAAGGTTTAATGATCCAAAAATGGGTTTTTCTAACTAATTATTTTTTTTTTTCCTTTGCTGTACCTCTCAAAATGTCCTCTCTGGATTCGTGACTGAACAACAAACCAACTATTGAACCTAAATATGAAGCCCAGTGACCGTTAATCCTCACCAGTCACCAGCTTTTTTCAGGACAGGTGAGGCGCAGTCAAGTCCCGTTGAGCACGGACTGGTGGCGTGAACCTATAAGGTCTATCAAACTCACACAATGCCTGGGGCTGCTTCAGGAAGGGCCTCCCCCCCCCACACACAGCCAGTATAGTACCTCAGCACAGAGGCAGCACAGAGACCGACTGTGACCTCGGCCACTCCTGCAGGATCCCAGGCCCAGTATCACAGCGGTAGCTTGTCACTCAGCAGAGGTCCAGGGTCTCTCGTATCACAGAGGGTTCGCCGGTTCTTTTCCTCTCCCTCAATTAGTGCAGGCTTTCTTCCAGTTTGTTTGATTTCGCTTTGGTGTCGCTCCGAGGCTTGTAGAGACAAGGTTTTTTTTTTTTTTTATTGTTATTATTTCACTTCCAAGGATTGGTGTTTGTAGGTGTTGTGAGCTGTTGCTAGACATTAATATTCAGTACCAGAATGCTGCAGTTGTTTATACACATCACTGAGGCTGTTGTTGTGTTGTTAGACAAATCACACAGTGGTCGGATGTGTTAGGCTTTTCTTTTTCTTCCATCTATCTGGTTTTCTTGTCAGTTATACTGATCTTAATATGTAGTCTTGAGCAGTACCTGGGGACTTTGCTTTAATTTTCATTCCTTTAGAACCATACCAATCACATTTATTGGGAATCTGGACTGCGAGCAACAAATAAATGACTCCATCTTTGGGGCTGAATTCTAAAATCATCTGAAAATGACAAAATGATGAAATTATATGAGGAAGAATCCACAAGTCGGACATGGGTGAGGGTAGAATCACAGCGGTGTCATTTGTCTCGTCTTGGTATTTCTTGAGAAATCACAAAGTGTTGCATGAGACTGTTGTAGGCGATCCAGTATGTATTAGACTTCTTATGGCACTGGACCTGGTTTTTACACGGCTTTCCTTCCCCTCGTTGCAACATTTCCCACGGGCCAAAAAGGTCCTGAGCACCTCAAGGTAATCAGTGAGCGTTTGCTGGTGGGACATTGGATCCAGTTTTCAGATACACGTTGGATCGATGTCTTCTGGTACCGGTCACACTGTTGTTTTGAGTTGTGAGTGAACTGTATTGCTGAGCAACCTGGATCTGAGCAATAAAGAGTATTTGGGGAAAAAAAATGTTTTATTGTTTTTTTTATTTATTTTATTTTTTCTACTTCCTAAATAAAGAGGCCAAATACAGACGGCCACTTTCAGATATCAATAATAACACTTTGCACCAATGTCTGGTGTACAATCCTTTTGAAACTCAAAGAATTCATTCAGATGATAGGAAAGTGATGAGTGAAGGTGAACAGCAGGAGTGCACCCCAATTGTGAAAATCCAACTATCAAAAGGATTCAAATATCTCCAAGTACAAATACACTTTCTAATTAATCCCGTCATACTAACAGTTTTGTTTTGTAGTGTTTTTGTCACATTAAAGGTTAAACAGACTTGCAGCTATTCAGAAAAACATCACCCATTTTTTTTTTTACAACTCAGAGGCAACAACTTAGAGGAATATCATCAGAAATGTAATAAATAAAAGGCTAACCGATAACCTCTGGAAGACGTTATGCGTTCCAGAGTTACCATGGTGATCCAACCAGATTAGCATAGGGCTTGTGTCACTAAAACCCCTGCTCGACCTGCAGCACGTGAAATGAAAATACGAACGTCAGGATTTTAAAGCAACAATAAGGCTTTGTTTAACAGGCAATATGTTGGATAATTACCCACAGCTGTCCTCAAAAGAGCTTAAAAGCAACCGAAAAACACGATTGTCAAAAAAAAATAAAACAACTTGTTGTGTAGTATATACTAAAGATAATTAAAAAAAAAAAACCAATAATTTCAGCCAGCCAGCCATAAATATGGGCAAGCTGTTGCAATAACCTCTTAAAGTCCCTGTTGGAGGTACAAGTTTAACAACATGGCTTAAAACAGCACCTCAAAGACTGTATTAAAGACTGCGGCGGAAAGCGTCTGTCAAATCCTCACCCCCCTCCACGTTCAGTACACACAGCTGTAGAGACACAGACATATCAACGCCGCAACCAGAAGACCACCTGTATTTAAACTACAGTTTCACTCCTTTTTTTTATTTAAAAAAACAAATTCTTCACCTTCAAATGGCTCTAAGATGTAAAATACTCCAGTTAAAAGGCACAACTTTGTAAGTGTGCACACAGTTCATATAAGGAGACATCAAGATGGAGAACGGGCCAAATTAAAAGGTATTCCCAGAAATGATCACTGCACCTTCTTTTCTGTGAGCCCGTTCGGTGACTTGAAATTCAGTTTGAGATGCCTCTGACTGAAGCGGCGGATAAGGGCGCCGGGCACCAGAGCCATGCATGCAATGGCTAGCAGCTGCAGCAGACGCGCCCACGAAACCAAGTCATCGAGCGACGACACCTCAGACAGCATGACACCTGTCTGGACGCAGATGAAGTTGTACGGCAGGAGGCCTACCAAAGCAGATGATGATACGTGTGCTTTAATTACCTGTCCGTTTTTGACCAAATGTCCATTCTTACTGTACTCACCAATAAAGACTGAGCAGAAGAAAAATGTGATAGGAATGTTGACGATGGGAGCAGACATGTTGAGAAACCAGTTAGGAGTCATGGGGAAGAATCTCAGGAATAGCAGAAAGAAGAACAAACAATCCTGGTTGTCCTCAACCTGGAAGATATAAGAAAAATGGCGCTATCTGCATGTAGAAAAGTACAGGAGCAAGCTTTTCGTTGTACACGTATGTAGTAAATATCATATTAGTGAGGATGGATAGGTCAAATGCAAAATGTATAGAGGCATCAAAGAATGACCAACACTAGCCTACCTTCCTCTGTAGCATGGAGACTTTATCAGGAAAGAGGTTAACAATGTACTGCTTCCCAAAGGCCTGGGACAGGAGGTAGCACATGGTGGAGCCCACAGTCGTGAGCACACAGGCGAGCAGCAGCCCTTCATACGGGCCAAATATAGCTCCAGCTAGAATGTTCTGTAAAAATGACAAACGTAACAAGATGCTATTGTTTGTGCAATATTGAGGTCTGGTATGCAGATCTAATAAATGTACTGATAGAAATGTAATCTAAGAGTTGTTTACAGTGAGGCCACTGGCTGACGGGAGCTGTGGTATGTGGAGGTGCAAATTCAATTAGGGAAAAGTGAGGGAAAAAAAACTGCCGCAAACTGCTACAAAGAAGGAAGATTGGCATCCCTTTACTGTTTGATGTATATTTTTAAAGAAGACAACGGCATGTCCTATTCTGGGAAAATGCAAAAATACATACAGGATAAACCATGTCAGCATCCGCAGTCCGCAGAACAGAGAGAATGTGAAACTATTTTTACCTTACCAGGAATGAGGATCCAGGAATGGCAAAGGACTGCTTGTAGAGATACGCACTACAAAAGAGCAGCAGGACATATGTGGTGTGCTCCGTCTTATAAAGCTGCAGCAGCTCAGCAAGTTCCCTCAGTTCTTCCAAGTCTGACGGAAACTTCAACCTGCAGAAACACCCAAGTTATGCATGTGGCTAAAATGTTACATTGTAAATTTCAGTGTAAAATGTCTACAATGACAAATCCCCATTTAAATACGCATAATTGTACACCGAGTAATCATTCAGCAGGCTAAGAAATTTACAAAGACAGTTAATCAAAGTAAAGATAGACCACTTGAAAATGAATAACTGTATTTTGTGACGATGTAGTGTCGCGATTGGATTTATTACAACACACATTTCGCTTTGAGCAATGAAAAAATGTCAAATGTTGCGTGTCAGTTGCTTGTGTAAAAGTATAAACCTGCTGGGTTCCTCAGGGGTCTCAGGAGGCTCAGACTCGGTTCCCACAGTTTTAACAGGTCGCCGTCGTGGTCCCACAGGAAGGTACGAAGATAGCGAATATAAATAAAAACTTGCTGCAACAATAACACATATGAGTCCTAAAAGGGAGCGCATGTTGTTTTGTGTATTCTTTTCCTTCTTGCTGTCAGAAGAAGCAGAGATCAACGATAGTCTCGCCTCACGTTATTCTTCTTCGTTAAAGTCTAACGGCAGCTATAATCCTCAATTTTAGATTACTGCCATCGTGCGGTTAAATGTGGCAGCAGCGAAATAATTTCATTTTTCTAATATTTTATTGACATATAACCACAAATTTCATGCCTTGATTTAGTATTTAATTATTAAATAGGGGCATGTTGATTTTTTCTTTAAAAACACAAGTTATATTTCGATTTACTTGAGTGATAAAGTCAGGGCTTGGCATAGACGACTTAGGCAGCTATCGGGGGCTTCATCTGCTGGTGAGGGGTGTCGCCCAGCAATAATTAAACAAACCAGAAACGCACTGAGAGTGCAGACGTCCGTCAAAGTCCGTACATAGATAGTATATGTTTTACAAAATAGTGTATATTTATAAAACTATACATTATAGATTGATGATGCCATAGATGCCTTTGCATCAATGAAATCCAGAGGAGTTCAGTTTTAAATCTGGTTTTAACATTATTTAAATACCTGGTATTTTTATTCATATCATCGTACGTCAGTTCAGATAAGTTTATGGGTCTATCCTCCGACCTCTGACTCTATGGCAACTTCCCCCTCCTGTCCAGATGGGGGCGGGCATCCGTGGAAATGACCTGACTAACCAAAACAGAAGAAATCTGTGCGATTCTGTGGAGGGTAAACTAGGTAAACTGTGTTAAAGGTTGTGAAAGCGGGACAGAAGTTACAAAGTTCAGTTTTGGCGACACGTAGAAGTCGAAAATTCTGATCCGGATAATGGCGCAGTATACACGTGTTTCAGGTTCTGTTGGTTTGATTACTCTGCAGAATCCGCCTGCAAACGCACTGAGGTGAGTGAAGAAATTATGTTTAACGTTTCTTAAAAATACCTGCCGGAACACCTTAGATTGCAATTCGCTTTATTATTGTACTTGTGCAAAGGTAATTTGAAATGTCTTTCTGTGCGAAGGACAATAGCGTAGTTCTTGAATAAAGACATTTAAAAAAAGACTATATATTTATTCACCAGTAGGTGACACCAGAGGGAACTTATTCTTCACGTATGTCAATAACAGGATTGCGCAATAATACAATATAAACTGTAACTAAATGCAAGACTTTGAGTAGAAATTTTACTAATATTAATAATTGTATGAAATTCCGTAGGCTTCTTATTTGAAAAGTATTTTCAATAAGTTGAAATATTAATATTTGTATATTTTAATGAAAATGTTAATGATAATTGAAATAAGAGATACTGTGTGCACGCATAGTTAATTAAAATTTTCAATATTTTCATTTGGCTACAGCATTCACATACTGGTATCTAGCATTCTAATAATAAATGTTCACTATTTGCCTTTATTCCATGTAAAAAGTCCCAGTCTTTTATTTTACAGCGCAGCAGTGAGGCTGGGCATTGTTGACACGGTGAAGAGAGCGCTCGGTGACCAAAAGGTCAAGTCTGTGGTCATCTGTGGTCAGGATGGGGTCTTTTGTGGAGGTATAAACATGTTTATGCCATCTCTGCAGTGGAAAACAAAACAGAGCAGCTCAAGAAGCAAACATTTAGATGATGAATGAAACATGAAAAGATAACATCTCAGTGATTTTACAGTGATCAGTTTGGTCCCCCGTTAATCACGTCATATATTTCATTTTAATGTAATTACAGGGGCAGACATTAAGGAGTTTGGGAAAGATATGTCAGGCCCTCCGCTTGTTCCAATGATCCATGCCATTGAGGCTGCAACCAAACCAGTGGTGGCGGCCATAGAAGGAAGTGCTTTAGGCGGAGGCCTTGAGTTGGCACTTGGGTGCCATTATAGAATCTCACATTCTAAAGTTGGTCTATTTTTCATTGTCTCTTTCTGCCCCAGATCATTTTTCTGTAGACCTGTGTAATTATTCACTGTTCATCGGTCCTTTATCATTCTTTCATCATGACTCTGTGTCCTCTCAGGCCAGATTGGGGCTTCCAGAGGTGACTCTGGGTCTGCTGCCAGCTGCAGGGGGAACCCAACGTCTGCCAAGACTCATCGGTGTCCCAGCTGCATTAAACCTCATCACCACAGGTTGCAAAGACAAGATAACCTTGTCAGACTTTTAAAGATGATCATAAAAGTTTAGACATTAATTAAGTTTTATTTTCATGCAGACGGCTGTCAAGTATACTTACTGTTAAAAATGAGAGTGGGTTAATAATTCTAACTTTAAATATAGTGTTTAAATGATATTAAGGCCTGGATGGCATGTAATATTTTAGATGTTAATGTGAGCAATGATTTAAAAGCCCAGTGCTGTTGGCAGGGTTTACCCCTGACATTAATCCTTCTGGCACAAACCCTGTAGTGAAAAATGACTGTGATTAAAATTAGACAAACCGATAAATCTGCTGTCAAATGTGAATGCGTTTATCAAAGACTGGTTTCTGAGCTCAAGACCTTTTCATTTTGTGTTCATTTTAATCAAGTTGGACAAAGTTGCCCCTGCATGACTTAATTACTCCCATCTGCCTGTTACATCCTCAAACTCAAATGTACCCACATTTAATACATATAAAGTTATATCAGTAAAATAAATCATAAAGGCAACTTCTTATTACAAGAATATTAATGTAAAAGTTGTTCTGCTACAAACAAACCACATGCACATAATTCCTCCAGTAAGATTGAGAAGTTTGTATCTCCCTGGGATGCCCAGCAGGGGGCAGTCTATGCTGTCGTTATTGTAAGAGCAGAAGGGCTCTGAACTAAATCTAGAAGTTTTTACTTTTTCTAACAGTTTGACATGAGTTCATTTGGCATGGTAAAATGTACAGAACAAACATTTTTATTTTGTATTGCAACTCCTCAAAAGGAAAATGTTCTCCGCTGATTATGCCCTTCTTGTCTTGTCCAGGCCGCCATGTGACTGCTGGTGAGGCGCTGCAGCTTGGAATTGTGGATCAGGTGACTGATCACAACACCGTGGATGTGGCTGTGAACTTTGCTTTGAGTGTCACAGGTGAGGCAAAAAAGAGAGGGAACAAGAAGAATGAGGTAGCTCCTCTTTCCTTACTGTGGAGGAGACGTTCCACCACGCGACACCAAGAACAGTTGACAGTCGGGGGAAGCAGAAAACAAGACAGGCGGATCTTCCACCACAGAAGCTATAAATGTTTCATGGCTCTGTCACAGGCGCTCTGATGTCTTCACTGCTTTTGCTGTATTATTCAGGAGGGCGAAAAGGGACAAACTTTCCTGGAATATTAATGACAGGTCCTCCCCCACTCATCTGTTCAAAGACAGATTTCCCCGGTCTTCAAGGAGTAACCCATTTAGACTTTTAATTCTAATGTAAACAACACTGAGGCGGATTTATTATGGGTCTATCTTCTACAGTGTTTTCACTATTTTTCTAAGACAATTCAGCCATGATTATGGACCTTTTTTCCCACAAACATTAGTAATGTTTTGCTCGTTTGCTTATTTAAAAATAAGATTTAAAAGTTCTGCATCCGTCATGGTCCAATTTACTCTATTGCCTTAAAAAAAACTGCTTTGTACTGAAAATTAACACATAAATCAACAAATTTCACATCAAATCTTTTTTTTTCTTTTAATACAAAAGACAAAGTTGAACAAAGCTGTGCTTTTATTGGCACATCACAGGCTGATATGTATCTTTGAGTTTGGATTTTTTAGACAGAAACAGTAGTCGAAGCCAGCTCATATCCACAAAAATGAAAAAAAAAAAAAAAAAAGAAACGTTGTCAAACTTTTGACAGTGTTTTAGCCCTCCTGGAATTGTAAGTGAGATATCAGCTCTGTGCTTTAGTTGTTAAGAAACATTTATTCTCTTTTTTTTTTTTTTTTTCAAAGGCATAGATCATTTTCACTTTCACTTGACATTGGCAGCTCCTACTTGAGACCTTTTCAAGATGCCAAGAATCCTGCTCAGTGCTCCATGACGCACACTCGTTGTATCAGCAACAACAACAAAAAAAATCCTGAGGGTTACACCTCCGACAGCACTGTACAATCAAGACAGTCGCAGGTTTTCATTATTAATGCTACTTCTCCACGCAGCGCTGCCAAGACGGGTTTGAGTGGGTGAGTGCTGGTAAAGCCGAGGCTTCGAGTGAGTCAGAGAACACTCCGCAAGTTACAGAGTTCAGGAAAGAGGATGAAAAGCTGCTGAGATTTCCATCAGAGTGAAGTCGGCGGCGTTGAGATCTGCAGTCAGTGACTCAGTCAGCAGAGGATGTGTGAAGTATGAACCTTGCAAAGGGAAAACTGCAGCATCATACTGTGTGTGTGCTTATATTTATATAGTGTATTTAAAGCGATGTTTGTGGGCTCATGCACAGATTCCTGTGTCTGCTGCTGATGAGATTAACATATTTTTTTTAACCCAGCAGTTGCAACAGCTGCCTGCTACATCTGTCAGGAGAGGCAGGCTTTTCCTCACGCTGCACAACAAATCCAGTGACACGGCTCAACCATTTACAGATTAACCGCTACAATAATGCCCCCTAAAGTACACCGGGAATCACATTGCGCCGCCTGCTGTGCAGCAGCTCGTCGGTGTGAGCGCAATGAAACCACTGGCAATAGTGTTTATTCATCCTGTTTAATGTGGTAAATTTATTTTTCTTTGGCCTAAATGGAGGACAAGTGCTCAGAATTCTGCCGCTTTAGGCTTCGCTGTAGTGGCCCAGTTTCTGTTCAGTGTCTCAGACCCCTGACTGAATATAAATCACTGGCGCTGCGAAGGATTCCAACCACTGCATCATGTAATCACGTCCAATCCAGAGGAGATAAGAATGAGACTTCAGACTGCCTTCTCTCTCCCAGGCTGAAATGACCCATATCAAACGTATTTCTTTTTCCTGAGGACTTTACTTAACCCAGTTGGTTTCAGAGTTTGGTCTACAAGCAGATCCAGTCGTCAAGCAGACTCTAATTGTCTCTCTTCAGTATGTTTTCCTGGGTAGATGTCCAGTATGCACCAGTCAGATCTCTCTCTTCAGTGGGGGCTCACACACAAGACCTTTACTGTCACAGATATAGGTGGCACACATCTTGTTTCCACATCCTGTCTTTATTTTATAGTCTGATGGGAAGCGAGTTTAGTTTTAAACCTGAACCATTAAATCTAATCTTGAACAATCAGAAACAGAGCAGCCTTCCTTGTTACTCTCGCTGTTCTCTTCTCTGACACCCTGCAGACAAGAAGATTTGTTATATTCATGTTTTAAACAGCAATCATAAAACCTCTTATGTTCTTCTGCTCCAATAATTGTTCTGGTATTCTCTCACATTTCTATGTTTCCCCAAATTAGCTCTTATCTCCTCCTGTTTTAAATGAACCAGCTCATTTGCCCCGAGCCACCACTTTTTATTAAATTTGAAGGTGAACTTTAGTTTCGCACCGGCACGGAGCCTCTTGTGATCTTGAGATGGTCTGTTCAGTCTTTCTGCACTTCTCTTCTGCTGGTGTATCTATGGATCCTTTGGTCAATTATTACTTCCAGACCGAGACCAGGAGGAGAAATGAGAGAATACTAATGGAAACGAAGGAATTTATGCTGACAAAATAGGTTGTTAACTGCTCTTTTGTGTGCTTCTGTTCCCAGGGAAGTCCCTTGATGAGCGCCGCGTTAGCAGCTTTAAATGTCCCGCAGCATCCGATTTGGATTCCTTGTTTGAGGAAGCGATGCTGAAGGTGCGCAGGGCCGCACGCGGGGCTATAGCACCGGTGGCCTGCGTCCAGGCCGTGCGAGCGGCTGCCACCCTGCCCTACGCTCAGGGCATGGAGCGGGAGAAGGAGCTGATGGCTACGCTTTTTCACTCCGGCCAGGCCCGTGCCCTGCAGTACTTCTTCTTTGCTCAGAGAGCGGTGGGCAGGTGGAGCACGCCCAGCGGAGCCCGTTGGGACACGAGCAAACCCAGGCCTGTGCGCAAAGCAGCTGTTATCGGTGAGCGCTTTGGAATTTTCAATTTGCCATTTCTTTGTATTGCCGCGTAGATAAGCCCTGCCCGCAGTGGGAAGACTGTATGCGTGACAGAATAATGTGAAGCTTGGCACGTGCACGAAAACGCCAAGCTTAGGGAAAATAAAATGTAGCTTTTCTCTCTT
The DNA here is from genome assembly GCA_015343265.1 of Pao palembangensis. NCBI lineage: Eukaryota > Metazoa > Chordata > Actinopteri > Tetraodontiformes > Tetraodontidae > Pao > Pao palembangensis. Next base: position 19,636,664 of record CM027084.1, read on the forward strand.
TGCTATCTCTAATATAATCAGCCTTTTCCTTGAAGGGCTTGGCACCATGGGAAGAGGCATTACAGTAGCCCTGGCTCAGGCAGGCTTGTCTGTGGTTGCCGTGGAGACCCAGGCGAAGCAGTTGACGGAGGCAAAGAAAGCTGTCCCCAGCATGTTAAAGCGAGGAGCAGTCAGAAGTGGGACAACTCCTGAACCCAACAGCATCACCTACAGCGAAAAGCTTCAGGCTGTGGCCGACGCTGACCTGGTCATCGAGGCTGTGTTTGAGGACGTGGCCCTAAAGGAGAAGATTTTCCAGCAGCTGTCCGTCATCTGTAAACCAGACACTCTTCTGTGCACCAACACCTCCTCCCTAGACGTGGACCACCTGGCCTCTCAGACGCTCCACCCAGACCTGGTGCTCGGGACGCACTTCTTTGCCCCGGCCCACGTGATGAAGCTGCTGGAGGTGGTTTACAGCGCGCGGTCTTCTCCCACAGCCGTGGCCACGGCAATGCAGCTGGGCAAGAGAATGGGCAAAGTCAGCGTGGCTGTGGGGAACTGTCGCGGCTTTGCTGGGAACCGCATGCTGAAGCGATACGTGGAGCAGGCTTTCTTCCTGTTGGAGGAGGGAGCCACCCCTGAGCTGGTAGATCAGGCGCTGGAGGAGTTTGGGTTCCCCATGGGGGTGTTCAGGATGTCCGACCTCTCTGGGCTGGACGTGGGCTGGAGAGTCAGGAAGGCTGACGGCCTAGCACAGAGCAGTTTAACGGGGGCGTCTGCGAGAGTCCGACAGGGCCGCAGGTACAGCCCTCTAGGCGACCTGCTGTGCGAGCACGGGCGCTTTGGCCAAAAATCAGGCCGAGGCTGGTACCAGTACGACAAACCAGGTGGCCGCGTGGCCAAGTCCGACCCGTGGCTGCACAGCTTCCTGGATGAGTACCGAGCCCGACACGGCCTGCTCCCCCGGCGTATAGACCAGCAGGAGGTGCTGGAGCGCTGTCTCTTTGTCCTCATCAATGAGGGATTTCAGATCCTGGAGGAAGGAATAGCTGCCGGGCCCGAAGACATCGACACCATTTACGTTTTGGGTTATGGCTGGCCTCGCCACCGCGGAGGGCCCATGTTCTACGCACATATGGTTGGACTGGAGAGGCTGGTGGAGAGGCTGGAGCACCACCATCAGGCCCACCCTGATGTGCCGTACCTGCAGCCCTGCAGCCTCCTCAGAAGGCTGGTGGCCAGTGGGAGCCCACCTATCCACAAATGGAGAAATGGCATCAAGGAACTCCACAGCCAGCTTTAACCAAACATATTCAGCTTTAATCTCTTTTTTTTATTATTTTAAGTGAGTCTGTTTGCACTCTGGTACCCAAAACCAACAATGAAATTTACGACCCATCTCGTGGATTATATATGTACAGTGCAGACATGACCCTGAGCGTAACCCTTAGCAGGCAGGAGTTAGAGCATCAGGAGGAACAGATGCACTTTAACAACAGCAATAACATCACACAGGCTGATTCTGTCAGTTTGTGGGCTGTTGCCATCAAATAGATAGATTCATTTATTAATCTCCAAGAAAAGTTCACAGGGCATGCAAGTCTTAGGAAAACATTAAATACTAAAATTACAATGTGCTAAGACTGTAACTATAATGAGCAGAAACTCTAAAGTAACTACAGTACTACTCGAAAAATTAGAATATCTTGTAAAAGTTGTTTTATTCAGGTAATCCATCATACAAGGTCAAACAAATACATTTTATAGACTTATTACAGATGCAAGATTTGACTTTCAGAGGCCTGACATTTTTGTATTTCAAATTCTCAAGCAATATTCTAATTTTCTGAGTTTTTGAATTTGAGGTTTTCTGAAGCTGCAAGTCCTAATCAGCAAAATCATAACAAATAAAAGTTTGAAATATATTGATTCGCACACTATTTGTCTATATAATATGTACATTTCACCTTTAAAGTTTCAGAAATGCATGCACTTTTTCAGGATATTCAAATTTTCCGAGTAGTACCGTATAATCTAAAGTAACTATAATGTGCAGAAACAATAATGAGGTAGGATTTAAAAAAAACAAAAAAAGTCCGATAGAGATGAAAAATACAGTCAGTGCAGTCTAACAGTGTGTAGCCTACAGTTGTGAATCATACTTGCTGCTGGCTGATTATCACCAGGATGCAGACAGATCCTTTAATAAAGAAAATCTTACACAGGGATTAATGAAGAAACTGCACTTTTGTCGCGCTTTATAATGTGAATATGTCATATTTTTGTAATTATTTCGAATTTTTCAATTGTGAATGTAAAGAAGGATTTTTACCTATACTACAGCCAGCTTTACATTGATGTTGCAGGATTAACTGGCTTTTAATTCTCTATATTCTATGTAAGAGCTTTGCACATTTTGGAGCACTTTACGTGTAATTATACGTGATTAATCAGCCCCTGTGGTGTGTTGCATCAATTCATATCTGCTTTGGTTGCAGTTGTCTGTCAGGGGATGCTCTCTGGTTCGTGCTGACCCAGCTGCGGCAGTGACACCGGACAACTGAGACGTTAGGCTGTGAAGAACAAAACAAATCAATAGTCCTGGAGAGGACTTTGCCATCTAGCGGCAGAATCCTCCAAAGCGAGAAGCTGGATTAAACAGCACGGCGGTCTCTTCTGTCTGCAATTTTTGAAGGAATATTTTCACTATTTAAAGGCTGATTTATGAAGCAAAAATTGCTCTAACAGGAACAGTTTAAAGCGTTATTATTGACATTTTGCAGCGGGTTTTAAAACACTGAAAGGCTGATACTTTTTTTTAAGGCGCACAATCGTTAAATTTCGACCCATGCGTGTTTTAGTTTTATGTTTTAAAGGAACAGTGAAGCTCTGGTGGGTTGAAAGTGCGCTGAGCAGCTGTCTTTGTGGACTCCTCCCGTTGTGTGAACTTCAGATGTTCCGTACGCGCGTCACCGGCGCACAGAGCGGAGCTTCCTGACGCGAGGGGTGGATAAAGAGATGTGTGGATCACGACCATGGGAGGCTCCGACTGCTCCATTTCCCCTCGCAAATTGACGCCTTTCTACTTTTTGCGGGAGATGTTTTCGCCTTTTGCGTGAGCAGCTCCGTATTCATCGTCTTTTCCGTTCGCCTTCCAGCCGAAACGCTTCCAGAGGTGACGTGGACCGTAAACCAGCGGCTCGGTTATATGTTATAGTTTACCCCCGACGGAAGCTGCACAGAGGTTTTCGTTTCTTTTAATCCGGGAGATGTTGGCATGGCCGCCTCGGGAGCACAGAAGTGTCCGAAGAGCGAGAAGTTGGACGAGGCGCAGGCTTTGGCCAAGAGCTGCGCGGGGAGACCAGATTTCCTGCCGTGCGACGGACTCTCCAACTGCGCTACGCACAGCCACGGGAAGTGCTTCAAGCTGCACTGGTGCTGCCATCTGGGCTGGTGTCACTGTAAGTTTCCTGCTCGCAGCTTCAGTAGAGCCAAAAAAAGGTGCCTCATAGTTCAGATACCAGGCTATCAGGTGATGTTTGCAGCTGTGCGTCGACCACGCAAAAATCTGATATTACCCCCTCGCTATTAAACTGTTTGCAGTACAATTCGTGAACCGTCAGATTTAAGCTTTTCATGTCCACCGACTTTTAGGACTTGTTTAGATTTACTGCCCCAAGTGGTCATATTTCATTCTTAATGTCGAATCTTGTGCGCAGCCTTTGAAATTCGGTTAAACCCGGTAACCTTTAGATAAACGCCTGTTATACATTATTTATGTAGTTTAACACGGCAGATGCACATTTCGTAGCCTACGTCTGCGCGTTTCAGAGCGAATTTTATAAATAAGTTTTCGTGTTTAATTGCTTAACATTTTAGAATTGTCTCTAGGATTCCTTTCATAAGGCATGCATTCACACACACACACACGCACACACAGACAACCACTGGTTTTCATCATGGGATGATTCTTGATGCGGCTGCACAAAAATGTGAAAGAGTTGCACGCTAAGTCTATATATTATTTCTCTTTCATTTGGGAATTTGGTGATTCACACATTAGTGCCGTGACGCTCAGATCTGCCTGTAAGTTTTTTTTTTTGTTTTTTTTTTAAATTGTTTTTATCATCAACCTGTGGGGAAAAACAACGAAAGAGAAGCAACAACACTTTATCGGCACTAACAAGCCTGATTTAAAACTCCATCCTCTGCACATAAGGTCAGCTCAAAGGCGTCAGTTCTTCGTGGTGATGGCCGCTGAGGTTTATTTTTAGTCAGTCCCACATTCTTGGTCCAAATGCAGGTAGCACGCTTTGGTCTAGTGCATCACAGGAACGGTCAAATGCACTCTCACCAAATCTGTTGTTTTTGTTGTTGTTTTTTTTTTTTCCTTGTGAAGGGAGACTCAGGTATTAATCATTTTAAATATATAATAATAACTGAATATTTGAATGTAATGCATGCCAAAAAAATGATCCTACTGGTAACACACGAGCTCTTTTCTCTTCACTTTGAGACGGGTCGATGGACATTTTCTGAGCGCTGCTGGCGGCGCCTCCGTTTGAACCACTGTTGACCTGACAGTGGGATGGCGCCATCACATTAGCATGTACGTGGGCTCGACAGGATGTCCGTCTCTTTGTGCTGCCCTAATTTATCCTGGCTCTGGCTTCCCTGAAAATCCTCAGATCAGTGTAAAACACAATCAGCCACCCCCTCTGCTGCGCCGGGCAGCCAGGGCTTACAGTGTGCAACTGCACAAGTCGCATTGTAATCTTTGCTGTGTAATCAGTGGATTTCGGAGCCTTCCCCCGCTCCACAGAGGGCCAAGCAGTTCCACAGATCCGACATGGCAGGAAAGTCACACGTTCATTTTAGAGTTTCTTTTGTCACTGGATTTTTTTTGAAGGTTTCCTTTCTCATCCAGGCTTACTCAGAAAGTCTCGCTTATCCTTTGAAATATTCATCTGGCTGAAAACGTGCTGCACAGTGGCTGCGGAACCTTTCGTAACCTTTAACTCGTGACGTAGAGGAAAGAGCCATCAGAATCTCGCCTTCAGATCTCTCTTTCTCCGGTGAAGTTCACGGGTTTACCTCGGTGTGCTCGCAGAGCCAGCCCGGAAGCCTGAATCAGGCAGATCCAGGGCACCCAGTGGGGGAGAAGCACAGCGGCGTGCTTCTCCATGTACTGCACTTCCTTCCAGCGTAATAACAGATGCAAAAGAGTGAAATGTTGTGAAAGAGTGAGACTTTCTTTCGACGCCTGGAGTATAAACTTCTCCTGAAGCTGATAATTATGTGTTAACCACAGGGGAATGTTGCTAGTCTCCATTTTTAATTATATCTTTAATAGGTTTTTATGCAAAAACAAACTCAAAGGCCGTGTGAGAGAGACAGGCCCGGGTATTTACTGTACAAAAACAAGCTTAATTTGTTCCATTATCTTAACTTGTGAGCGGGGCACAGGGATCACCTGTGACTCATTTCCCAGCTTCTCTCACGTTCTGTGCAAACAAAACATTTTTTAAATCAGCCATCACTTTTTAATTCATGCTCTCAGAAGAAAACATGAATTAATTAGGAAAATCTGTCTCCTGCTTGCGTCATACCAACCTTCCATTGTGCTGCGCTTAGTTGTATCACAATGAAACCCTTGGCTGAGGCAGGATTGCAGTTTGTCGGAGGTGGAGGCAGCGATCCAGCTGTCGGCAGCATCAGCCCAAACCGCTCATTTGTGGCAATTAGCTGTGTTTAGTGTCACTACCGATGTGTCGTGTCTGATGAAGACTTTTGCTCACAGCATCACTGCAACCACCTGCTCTGAATCTCCTCTGTCCTCTTTGTTCTCCATTAACTGGGTACAGTTACCAAGCTGAGCGACGAGCTCTCCCGTCTCCGACTCTCTCGGCTCTGGTTTGCCGTGCCAAACTCCGTGTTCTCGCCACGATGCGGGAAAGTGAAACCTATCAGCCAGCTGTGCTAAAGAGCTATGTAGGGCCTCTTCTTCTCTTTTCTTCTGTTCTGGTGCTAAACTGTGACTCATACAGTGTGTGCTGCTTTATGCTCTATATTTTTTTTTAATTTCCTACAGTAGTAATTTGTCACCAGAGATAGGATGTGTGTTTTTTTAATAGTTCATTTTTCTTTTTAGTGCAATTTTTTTTTAAAATATATCTACAGCAAAACAACTTCCTGACTGGAAAAACATGTGGCTGCATTTGTGAAAAACTTTGTTTTGGTCCCCTGTAGCCGCCGAAGGTTTTCCAGGACCCTTGAAAAGATTGGAGGTTTAAAATGGGTATTCACTTCTCGCAATCTGTATTCTTAGTGCTAAATTCTGCCAAGCCTGGGCATTTAAGAACATGAAATAAGGTTCAGATTCACCCAATAACAGCTCTTTGTCTGTCCTCCCGTGGGTTCAGCTGGTAGCAGAGCTACTGCAGGATTATAGATTCAGGTAAATTATTCCCAGCGGCGCCTTCACTATTTGCACGTACACAGACCACCTTTACAGCTCTTCACTCCATTAAAAACAAAATACGCTGGGAAAAGTATGATATTCTGCACCATGTTTAGCCATCAAGTCTCTCCTTTCATGTTCTAATTATCACCCACAGTCTTCCAATTATATAATCGTAGGCTCCCAGCAGGTACTTCCACTGCATAAAATAGGCTCCAGTTGTATCTCCTGTAAACGGCTTTATTTATTTATTTATTTATTTAGTTGTTACTGTTGGGTTCCATGGATTATCTATCAACCCCTGGCTCAGTAGAGACCCTCCCAAACTGGCATTTATTCACTGCTGAATAACAAAACCATGAGTCCACGTGCAAATGGCTCCTCTTGAAATGTTCTGTTTGCAGATCGCCGTCTGCTTTCACACAGTTTCACACATTTCATTCATCAGTAAGAAGTGGTCTCAGCCTCCTCTAGCTGTTGTAGCCTCGAGATAAATCCTACAAAATCTGTTGGTTTGCTCCTGTTGCCTGTGGTGACACTCGTATAAAGCAGATCTACGTGCTGTTTGTCTGAAAGCCAATATGTCTGCGCTGTAACAGGCTCATTACCGAATTGAATTATACTCTGGGACAATAGTGTTAATAAATAAATCGCCGATGAATGCATGTTTATACCAACAGCCCCCGGCTGGGTTGCACCTTCCAGCCTGAAATCTGAACTTCTCTCTCACAGCCTGAAGATTTAAAGATTAAAAATCCCAATACACATGGAAAACAGTCCAGAATGCTCGTCTGTTTTCCCCACTGTGCGGACAGATTTCCTGGCTGGAAGTCAGCTGGAGGAATGAAAGAGGAACGGGAGTTTCACATGACACCGGACAGGCCGTCCCCCCCCTGCTGAAACCTGAAACTTCCTCCGTCCTGGCTGCAGCTTCCTTGTTTTGCAGCACCGACGCGGCGGGTGTGTGAGCAGACAGTGTCCAGCGGCCAGACGGGCTGCAGCTGCGCCTGATAAATGACGACGGTCTGCTAAAGTAATTGTTTTTGTTGCTCCAGCATGCCGTGTCGAAACGGAGCTGCACATTTAGAGGAAATCTGCTCGGCCTAGTGGTGGTAAAGCTGGCGTTGAACTGTAACAAATCTTCCCCCTAAAAAAACAATAAAAGCACACACTGAGGGCTAATGATTCAGCCTCTACTGAGGCCTACATATCAGCTGATATTGAAATGTCACAGCCCTGTGCCATTCATCTTGATTATTATGTTGAGTTTGTTGACGATAATCCTCCATCTCGGTGATTTTCCCTCCTAGCCGTAGAGTGCTGAATTGTGTTAACACAGTTCCAGACAGAGCGAGAGCCTCTCTGAGGCTTTGTGCAACGTTCTACAGAAACTGTCTCCTGTAATAAAGCAGCCTGCAACAATCAGGCATCCACGGGGTCCGCAGAGAGCAGGGAGGGCGCGCTAAAATGGAGCCACATCATCTTGAGTTGGAGGCACTTTAAGTCAGAATTTCACCTCATAACGTTGCTTGTTGGTTCCAGCCTTTAGATTAAGGTTCCAACCCAATCTGAAGTTTCCATGTTGCAGATATTTTGTCTCCACCTCTTCTCCGACATCTCCCACAATGGCCTCCATCTGTCCTCGATGAACTTGTTGCCTTTAGCTGTAATTAATGATAATGTGATGAAAGGCTTCTCTGGCTAAAAAAAAAAGAAAAAAGAAAACGTGTGGAGTCATTCGCCTTACTCATCGCGTAACATATCCCGTGGCTGCGTGTTATTCTGGTCTGTTCTGCTGCTCTCAGTGGGAAACTGCCATGATTCCTCTGCAGCTGAGTTTTCTCAGTGCCACAGTAGGTGTAAAGTGGTGGGTCTGCAGAGAGGCTCCTATTTTTGACTCCAAATTAGTGACTCAAAAGCATTCACACGCATGTTTCTTGAATATAGCTCCTCAATCTTTAATCATCTGTTCATAAAAATGCATCTGATATGTCTTATAATGTATTTTCTGAGTGATGGAACTCTGGCCTCAGCTTTGTGGGTCAAAGGAAGCAGATTTTTCAAGACGCTGAGTGTGAATATTAGTTTTAAGGAGATTCAGTTTAATCAATCCCCATTCGTTAATATATGTATGACTCATCTGAGGCCAAATGAGGCTAAAGCCTTAATTGCATTATAACCAGAGTAACGGGTGGAAGCAGAAAATATCATGCTATTAGATTGAAGGGATAATTAAAAATCTTTACAGGTAGGCTGAAAAGTGGACCCTGGCGCATATATAATGTCTCATCAGCGGAAATTGACGCTGAAATATTTGCCCAATTATTATACAAAGTAAAGTGGTCACTTAATGTATTTAATTTTAGACACAATTCTACCAAAAATCCATTATGATGAGATTATAACTTTCAGATGTCGACTGTGGATGTCATGATTTCCATAAAGTTGTGGGAAATTTTGTATTTGTTTCCAAATCTTTTAATTTAAGAGTAAACTGTGAGAATACCTGCGATGGTTTCTGTTGGTTAACCTAATTAACCACAACGTAACCTTGGTAAAATGGAGGAATGTCTGGTGGTTTCATCAGTGGAGGGCTTCTGCTCTCTTGTTATCGTCACCCCTGCTATCTCCTCTAGCAGACCGCTCTCATCTGGTCCTGGCTGCTCCTCCATTTTTGGCTCTCCTTCTCATCCTCACATTCTCACCCTCCCACCCCCTCTTCCTCTAACCTCCATGCCAGAGATGCTACTGGCACTTTCATGCTACAAGTAGAGGAAAATTACAGCCAACGCTGTGTAGCTATCATGAAAAACCCTCGATATGACGACTAATATCAGCCTAATTGAGCTTTTCAAATTGGAACAATTTTTACTTCCTGTGTTCAGAATGTGAATGGATGAATAGGCTCACTACTTCGTTCCAAAAATGTAAATTCCAGGTCTGCAGGGATGTTAATGACAACCAGCGTGTGACTGTCTTAGTCATCATGTGTATATTTTATTGCCTGTGAGTGCATATGTGTACGCTGTTAGCATCTAATTCTACAGATGGATGAATGCAATTAGCTGTAATATGGTAGCAACTAAATGTCAAATGTTACCTTCTGGGGCGTTAGTGCTCATTTATAGCCAATATCTTGTATGGCTGAATGCGCTTGTTTCAGATTCAATATGGTCCGTTAAGTTTTTCCTCATCAAATTGAGAACCACTGCTTTAGCATCTGTTAGCTCCTCTGTTCTCTGACATTTTCTTTTATGAGAATACAGATGAACATTTAGTCCAGGGCTCTTTAAATTGCTTCAAGTTTCCCCGTCATGCGAATTTAGTTCTTCTTATTCTTTTCTCTGTCCTCTCTTCTGTTTTCAGCATAACCTAGGAAGAGCAATTCTGACTCAACAGAAGACAGGGAAGTGGAGAGAGAGCAACTGATGCCTAGGCCTGTCATCTTCAGTGCTTTCTCTCTGCAGGGAGCCGGTTAAACACATGTCTGAACTGCACAGTTCAGGCAGTATTGCTCAGAGTTGAGGGCAGTGGGCTGCAAGAATGAGTAACATAGGGGAGCACTCTCTGCATTCCATTTGTGCTGCATGAGTATAAACCTTTGATGTGAGGTAAACCTCAGTCTCACACAGAAGGTGTGTGCAACATTTGCACACATTAAACACATTATCCTAATCTATTGCTCTAAATTAAGGCTGGGTTGTCATTCGTTATGCTATTCTATGTTAAATGTGGTTACGGCCCCTGACTGGATGCTCTAGGACTTGTGAGCACATACAGAAACGCACCATGATGACAGTATATGTGTGTATTTTGTGCTACTTTTTCCACATTTGAAATGAATATTCTAGTTGCTTTATTTATTCACCACATTAGCAACTAGCAACCCAGTAAATGTAGTATCCAATATTTACTCACTCCCAACTCATCAAATAGTGAAGCAGGCACCGCCTGAAGGCACACATTCCTGATGCCATAGCTCAGGAATCTGTCTCTGCTCCACGTTCACATGCTTTCACTCGTGTCTCCTGTCTGCTGATGAACATTGTCTATATGGAGGCTTAATCTGAGCACGTTTGCCGAGACGCTGCTCGTGCACTCGCGATCACAGAGAGAACCGTAACTGGATCCAAAACTGGAAAGCAAACTAATGAGCTGAGAGAATGGCTGAGTGGAACTGCAGAGTCAGGTTCATTCATCCTGAGAGGCGCCCACACACTCAAATACACGCGCTCGTTTCATTCTCTGCTGATGTAAAAACACCGGTCGCAGTAGTTGTCCCATCCAAAATCTGACTTTAGGGAGGATTTGTGTCACTTTCATTGGAAAATCTCTGCCGTACAACGATGTGCCTCTGTTGTGAGAGAGGTGGAAAGGAAGAGGTGGGTTTAAGAGGTGTGCAGGTTAAAGAAAAGACCATCTTAATCGCTGACTTTTTTTCTTTTCTTTTTCTTTTTTCAATTCAGGCAAGTATGTGTACCAGCCCATGACCAACGTGTGCCAGCTGCCCAGCACCGCTGTTCCACCTGCAGGGGCGGAACACAGTAACTCCATAGACCTGTCCATTTCTCTGGCCGAGCGCTTCCTGAAGCTCGCCCCCTGTTTCCAGCCCCCGCCTTACCTGGAGTCCCCCAAGTACTGCATCATTTCCGATCTGTTTGTGGACGACTACGTTGTGAAGCGCATTAACGGAAAGATGTGCTACGTGCAGCGTTCTCCGCCTCCCCTGCCAGAGCTGCCTCAGCCTCCTGCCCTTTCACCTGCTCTCTCTAAATCCCAGAACCTGCCAAACCCCTCTGCTCCTCAGCCCCCAGCGAAGCCCACACCGGCAGCTCAGCAACCCACCGCTCCGCCACCCACGCAGCCGGTCCAGCAGGCGCAGAAGGAAGAGAAACGCCCTTCTCCTTTGGACAAGGTCAAAGGCCCCAAAATGGACCACTGCTCATCTCCATCCAGCTCCGAAGACTCTGGCATTAACGCGCTGGGGCTGCACTACCTGGAGTCGTGCGAGGACGAGAGCGAGGAGGAAGAAGACGAGCTAAGCACAGACGGGCACTCCAGCCCCGGCAGCCTGTGGGATCACGATGACTGTTCCCTGCTGTCACCTTCCAAATCTATGATAGAGATCATCGAAAAGATCGAAACAACTGTGTGACAGACTGGAAGGGCCCCACCGTAGACCCCAGCTGTGGGGAGCAGCAGCTGTCATCTGAAGAGTAACGCACGAGGATTTATCCTACACAGACCAAGTGGACACGAACCTGTCGCCAGTGCTACAGGGTCATTTAAATTTGATTTTTTTTTTTTTTTTTTTTTTTTTTCTGCAGGTGTTCGTGGACTGTATGTATGCACTCACACACAACCTATTATCTGTCCATCTTCCTGCACGGAGTGAATTCCTATTTCCTAATATGATACAGGAGAATTAAGCACAGGAATAGCAAGTACATCCACCACAGGCCAGCAGGAGGAATTACATGGTATTCACGCAGGAGACAGTTCCAGTAAGAAGAGCAGATGTAGTCGGAACTCTATAGCTTCCCAAGAAGTAAACTAACATTCTTAATGCTGTCGATCCAATACCTAAGTGGCAAATAAGCCTGCCAATTCCTTTTCTCCGGTCAGTAGCTGCACCCACACATTTTAATAATACTGACACTTGAGCATAGTAAGTACAAGGCTAGCTACCTCTCACGAGCCCACAGCACATTAGCCTTTCACCTGTTAATTACTCAGCTGCGAGCCGCAGGCACAGGCCTTTTTGTCGCACTTATTAGCAGCACAGCGGGTCTACGCTTGGCAGACAAGGACGCCGGCGCTGCACAGGTAGATGGGTGTTCGACAATCAAGAGTTAAACAGAAGCACAATCCTGTACTGTATCTGCCAGCCCAACCGAGCGATGCCCCTCCTTCTAAAACCACTTTCCCACAGTTAAATAGGACAATACGGTCACCAGGTGCAATTAAAAAAGCTGTCCCAACGATGAATCTAGTACAGAGGGTTTGAGATATATAGAGTATATACAGATTCATATAATAATGATACTGAGTTGTCGAGCAGTACTTGGTTGTGAAATGTCTTGTGACACTTAGAGAGATGTATTTTGTGCAGAAGGCAGAACAATGTTATTTGACTGACTGTATAGATAATAAAGTTCAAGGATTAGGATGCCAAATAAGTGTTGGACTATAATTAACGGACATGATGTTATGATTAATACACTCACAACAAGATTAGCCAGGAAGCCCCTAATTAGCCAGAAATATAGACAAGCTGGCTCTTTCTTTTTAAAAAATCTTTTAATTTCCCAAAAAGTTTTGTTAAAAAAGCATGGAAATATTTATATTGTGTATTGCTATGTTGGCACATTAGATGAAATAAAAGACTTAAGTCTGCAGTCGTTCAGAGTGGAATGCAGATCCTCCATCTATAATGAATATGCTCAACATAGGCCCTCCATTTAAAACTTCTTACGTCGTTCTTATGACAGTTTCATTATTTTCATATTAATAAACCATAATTTATCCCTTTTTCCTGCCTCAGATTTTCTTTTGCCGCTCGACAGGCTGCCATCTGCCGACACGCGATTACAGAAAAAAAGGGAGGAGAAAAGGTCAGACTTGCACTTGGGGTCAAAGGTCATGGCCAGTCTTAATGTAGTGGCTGATTGTTGTGTGAACACCTGTCTCTGGTTGCCGCTTAAGTCTTGAATTTGTCTTAAAGGTGTTCGGTGAGATGAATATGTGTAACGGTGGGAAAAGGGACGAAGCAAGACCATTTTCCTGATGAACCTCGGTTCAACCTGTCTGTACACAAGCAAACCAAAAAGCAAAGCAGCAAGGCCTGCTCCCCCTCAAAACCCCGGATTCCTTCACCACTTAATAATGCCCATACAGCACGTTGGCACGTTTGTGATGAAACTTACTTCCACTCATCTTTTAGAGGCCTTAAAGCACATTAGCTCCAGGGCAAGTCCATTCATTACTAACATTTCAAAAGCCTTTTTTAAAATTAATTCTTGTAATGCCTCCGTTTGTCTGTGGGTTTATGACTTATTAATCACTGAGTGCAAGTTTCTCCCTCTCTCTCCTCCTCTCCCTCTTGCTGTTTTTGCTTTTGGCCTAACTTTGAATCTTTAAAGATCGGCCCTCGATTCCTCCAGCTGACACGCAGATGACTAACACTCTGACTGGGCAGGAGAGAAAAGTGTGAGCTACACTGCGGCTGACTCATTACTTTAGCTAGGGTTTGTTTGTCTCTTCTGAAATGTCAAAATGAGAGACACTCTTTGTTTCTCTTAGATTCCTTCATAAGAACCTCTTCCTCACAAAATAAAGGAACCAGCAGATTTCAGCATTGAGATATGGCGGAAGAAGAGAAACACCGGGTAGGATGAATCACCTTTGCCTACATGGAACCCTTTATTTTTATGGATGACCACAGATTTATTGCTGGTGCTGAGCTTTCCCATGCACACATGGTTTGATGAGCATCTTTCCCAGCTCGCCTTGAAGCCCAGACTGACGTCTCTGTGCATCTCCCCTCGCTGCATTGTGCCTATTGATTATGTTAATTCATTATAATGTGCAGTGAAAGCCCAGGGAAATGCTCGTCAGTGTATATAAAAATAGGAAGTTCACAGAGACGAGTGTGAAGAAGGTGAAGAGGAGAACAGCAGGTAGGACACAGTGGAGACAGGAGAGAGAAAAGAAAGGCCCGGAGAAAATGCAGCGACGGGCAGAGAAGAGGCAGCGCAATTAAAAGGATAGTGAGGTAAGTGTGTGTAAAGCCTTTACACAGATTGTGTGTGCAGGGGAGTGTGTGCTGGCACGCACCATTGTGGAGTTCAGCATTCTGAAATAAGAAGCTGCAGACAGATTTCATGAAGAGATCCTGTTACTGTTAATCCCTCGCAGCAAAGTCATTCAACTGGCAGGCACCTTGAGCACTGGAGAGCCACACACACACACACACACACACACACACACACAATCAGAAAATGTCCTTTTTCAAGGTCTGCTATACAAGCACGCCTGGCACAGCTGGAGTCACACGAGCCACATTGATGTTGTCAGTTCAACACTTTTTTCCCTTTTAATATGAGTTCCAACACGCAGCCTTTGGAGGGCGGATTCCCTTTAATTTCATTTAGAAGCGTTTTCTCTGCAGGGTTCAGATGCTGGAGGACCTCAGCCTGCATATTCAGAGGACTGAAGGGACAAATTGAAAACATGGCAGGCGTGAATAAGACAAGAATCATTCGACTCCATTTCTTTATGAAGTTATACTGAGTATATAAGGACTGGTGAAAACATCAATAGTCTTTCCCAGAACTATTTGAAATCTCAAAGACAGGTTTTTCTCAGAAATTTCACTTATTCAGATCATTAAAAAGAGTATCACACAGTAGCGTCTTCCTGCGTGAGCTACAATTGGTGAAGACTGAAACGTTTTATGTGCAACAGAATTCAGTTTTCATGCTGAATTATACATACAGAAGTGTGTTTAACCAAATATGTGTGCTGAAACTTCTGAAAAGAGACAGGTGTTAATGCTTTAGAGCTATTAAAAAGCAAAATCATGCAGTCGCTACATTTATTTAAAGAGAAGAATAAACAAGAACTATTCTGGATTTGGCACTTCTCAGCCAAGCAGCAGTGCTGCATGTCCCTTGAAAACTCCTCTCCAACTGCCTGCTTAAACATCCAATTTACAGCATAATCATTCTGAGGTGGTGGCCTGCAGGTTCGGGGGCCACGCCACCAGCAGGCTCCTGACAAAACAATCAGCGACACTGACTCGGTCTCGGCTGTGCCCGATGGGTTTCTGATAAGCTCTACCATGTCACCTGCAGTGCTCCCTGCCCGTAAAATATTCATGGCTTCTTTTCCCATCACTGTCCGCTGTTGCCTTTGAAAATGGATTTGGAGCCCTTTTTCCTCGTTTTAGAAGCACGATGTGATTTTCTACCTGCAAACTCCAGACAGGGTCTTCACACTTCAGCATCAGCAGACCGAACTGTTGTCAAAGGTGTTGCCTTGTGTCTGAGATTAACCATAGATTCTTTGATTAAATTATCATCCACCATTTTACCGACATAGCTGACATCAAGAGGGAATACTGGGCAGGTTTGCCGTTATCTGATTTCTGGCGTTATCAGACGATTTAGATGATCAGGTTCTGTCCCACAACACTTTCAACAGCTGCGGCTGTCATCTGTAAGAGCATTTGACAAAAGCCACTATCAATAAATAAATAAATCAAAATAACATTGTCCATTCTCTATTTAATACTGTCTAAAGGCTTGCCCAAAATAGAGCGAGAGATCTAGGCCAGTGCTGGACCCAGATTGCTTCGAGCAGATATGACTAGAAAAATATGGGACGTAAGCTTTCTAAAGCTAAACGCCCGTTGCCCATCGACCATAAACACACGGGCTCCGGGGGAATTATTGCATTAGAAGATCTTCGCTATAATAGCACCCCCGGATGAGCGTTGGTGATCCATTAATGTGTGCGGCAATCTGAAGAAAATGCCCTCAAATGTACCTAATCCTTTTATGCGAGCAAAACAATAACACAAGCAGAAACTTAAATAGTCTGACCAGAGAATATGAAATTATTACTACAACTCGTGCTTGTATGTTCATTTGCATAAGGAATTGCAAACTATGGGGGTTGCTTGTTAACGTGCACAGATGACGAGGAGTGGGTGCGGTCACTGGCTCTCTCTTTATTCTGCTCGGCTGACGTTGGGCTTCAGAACGCCCACACAAACCTCTGAATCGCATCTTAAAAAGGGGACAGTAAGAATGCATTGCACCACACACTGAGAGTGTGGGCGGAAAATAAAAGGTTACTTCTACATTATGCCTTAGCCTTGAAGCACATGCACACGCGCTCACATGCACACGTATGTGAATAACTTACAGAGTGCACCATATCTTAAAAAATACACCCAGCTACTGTGGCTCAGCTCGGTGCCCACAGTGGATGAGCAGAATCTCCCAGTTGAGAAGCATTTAATGTGCCCCCGAACCAGGTGCACGGCACTTAGCAAGCGAGGCTAACTCATTTGTGTTTGAAAGGCCCTGGCAGTGTCCATGTGCCAAAGGAGAGGAGGGGGAAGGGGAGGAGGAGCGTGCATCCGGCACGTCTGATTAAGCAGCGTGTAAATGGACTTGGTGGACCAGATGAGGACCAGCAGATGGGTTTCCACACTTGCTGCTTGTATGCTCTGCACTGTGCCATGTTCCCTCGAAAACCTCCTCAACTGGCAGCACAGCATGGCCCCCTGCCCCGTTTTCATCCCCTCCACTAACACCATTAGCATGTAAATGACAGCTGAGCCCCTTTGCCCGCAAGTGATAGGCTGCACCGGACCTCTGGCTTCTCGGTGCATTAATGTTATTTTGTACATTGTTGTGGGATTATATGAGGGGTGAATACAGGCTGCAGAGAGGTCAGGGTGACTTCATTTTGGAGAGGAAGGACTATCAGAGGTTATCATGTGGTAGACGTTTAGTGCCCTTAATGGATAAACTGAGCAAAAGAGAAGAACATGTAATGTCTGGGTTACAGAGATGGTTCCTGAAACACACCAGTAACAAAGTCTGCTTCACATGTAATTCACAAGTTATAAGTTATAACCAGCTAGTCCACTTTATAAGTAACACAAACTCTGCACACGTGCTGTAGTGAGCAAACTGGATATTTATAGTTTTCAGCCTCAAAATCAGCCTCCAATCATGGATCTGCAAACAGTGTGTTGATCTGCATTCTGCTGTTGTCAGCTCCTCCAGCTCTACAAGATTGTCTTTATTTCATCTTAGATTTATTTGTGTTGTTTTGTTCTTCCCACCACTTTTTTTTTTCAACAAATATTTGAGTTTTTTGAGCTTAGGCACAAATCTCATAAATGTCTGGCTTTTTTTTTTGGTTTTTTTGCCAGAGGGTCAGGTGTTCTTCTTTAACAGGTGAGGGATCTTTGAGGCAAAGCTGCTATGGAGAATAAACAATGAATCACATTTTCCATGAACTCGAAAACAAATGCCTTATATTTCAGAATGGGTGATTTTTGAGCTGTTCTTTATGTAACCAGATAATTCATGCAGGGATCTTTTCAAAAGATGTGTTTACCTTGTTGTGACATCATGAATCATAAGAGAGTTCATGGCAGTAGTTTGAATGGAGATCTCGAGATCACTGTACTGTACTTTACCGTGAAAAAGTCAGTTCTGAACACAAACAATGTTTATATTCATTCACATTTTCTTTATTATTTATCTTCTTTAGAGTACGATCAGACTGGCATAAATCAAACAAAATAAAAGTCAAACACACAGAGAAAAAAACCTTCAAATTGTTCATTTGTCCCTGCAAGCTAAAAAAAAAAAAAAAAAAAGTGAGTAAATGTTGACATTGGGCCATCAGGTTTAAGATACAGCACAAGTTTTCCCACTAATGGGGCCTGTCCTTCACTTCTCTGAGCTTTCTGTGAAGGATTTTAATTATTTAAAAGAACAACCCTACAGACTGGCCTCTATGTCTTACGTCCGAGGGCAGGAAGTCGAAGAGCTTGGGCACCATTGTTTGAAATAACACTGGATAAATATAGCCGTGGCCTGCCTAGCATCTGGTGCAGAGACCCCCGCTGCTAATAGTGGCGCTAACAGCAGCAGCGGTGTGAGGTGCAGGTTTCCGAGTGCTCCGATGCCAGGCAGGAACAAAGGCTCTCTCTGCTGGATTAGTGCAGGATCACAGCGGAGAGGACAGCTGTGCGTTTGAAGGGGATCACGCTGGTGGACACGCACAACTCCAGTTATAAGATGACTGGGTGCGTGTCATAACCCTTGCTGCTAGTTCACCATACGCCAACAAAGGCATAGACAGAGACAGTCCATCTTTTCTCACGTCCAACACAACACAGTGCTCGATCAACACAGAACACAGTGACAGATCATCGTATGAGCTGTATCACTCGTTACTGCAACCTGAACACACATTCTTTTGATACACCTATTCATCATTTCTAATCTACTCTCAGAACAACCTTAATGGATGTGCTTTTTATAGTGTATATTAACCATAACACAGCAGTCACTGTGTGTTACGTATCAGCTAGCGATGAACAGACAGTGTATAACACAAACTTTAGTATTCGTGCATATTACTGTTCAGTTATTGCTTTTAAAAGTCAAATTCAAGGAACATAACTCTGAAAAAGTTTCTCTAGCAGTCTGACGTTCTTTATTTCACTTCAAACTTTGCAAGTGTGGGGATTTTAAAGGTGAGAGGAGGTGAGTCATAGATGCAGTGGAAAAGCCTGATTAGGCCCCAGGTCTCAGTTCAAACCTTCTGAGACGCCAGAGCTCTGCGGTGCTCCATGTTTATCATCATGTCTGACTTGGTTTCACACTTTTTCGAAGTGTAAAATAAGAAATCCACCTCCAGAGGTGTGTCTGAGGCTGCATGTTCAGCACTGACTGCGACCTCAGATGCACAATTCACTTGGATTAATAGGGCTTAACTCCATTATAGGAAGCTTTGCCCACGTACACGAATAAAAAGACAAACTGTGTTTCATGAAAAGGACAAAAATGCCAAGTCAAGCTGTCTGATGACCGTCTGCAGCTCGCTGCTTTTTAGGTAATCATCAGCCATCATCTCCTTTCATTTGAATCCATCCTGTTAAACCGCCCCTGTGTATTTCCGCACACATGTCTCAGCCCACGTGTCGTAAATGTTACAAAGCTGTGCAATTAGACAGTGCGATTAAACAGCAGATATTTCTCTTTGGTTAAATAAAGGACACACTGATTGAAGATCCGGCAGCTCCAGGCAATGTATTTCCCATCGCACTCATGGGATCTTTGGTAGTGTCGCTCTGCTGCCCTGAGTGTCAGCCAATACACATTTAAATATTGGTACATTTGTCAAGCATTTACAGACATATTTCTACACAAGAACTCCTTCAAAAGTAACTTAATCTAATTGAAGCCTTTTTCACAGGCTGTTTTGCAACCAATTGTCTTTTCTTTCTCATCCAAACGGAGGTCAGGACCCTTCATGTTCCCAGCAGGATTTCTGTTGTTAGCAACAATAAATGCGCCTGCATGGTGTAACGTGATGCAAGATTTTATCCACTTTATACCCACACTCCATTACTCTGTTTAATTTTCCATTGTCTGGAAGTCTCTTTGATTTATGGACCGTTCCTCTGCAGCACAGATCATTACCGATGCTGTGATGAACTTCCCGGCATCTATCTGGCTTCCATTGACTTTCTTATTCACGGCCTAAAAGTCATTTAAAAATCTCTCTGTTGTGCTTCTTAATTTTTAACATGGTAGGACCAGACTTCGGCACACTGCAGGATTATAGCCTGGCGCAGGTTTCTAGCTATCTCCTTTCTCTTCGTTAAAATCACTTTGGTCTTTATCCTTGGCCATGTCTTTCTGGTTCCAGCCACTGTCAGTACTGGGAGAAATATTGGCTGCTATCCTAGACTGCTGGCATCATTTGTGGCCTTAAACTGCACAGTAGCTGCGGCCTAACAAAGCAGCTGTAAAAAGTTTGTTGCGAGGTGGGTTTATTTCTTTAATCTAACCAACCCCTAGAGGGACCCCCACAGACTCGATCATCACCCCGAAGCTTAAAATCGTCACATAAACCTAAATGTGACGTATGTTAGCCTCATATAGGTTAGTTGTTAGCAACAGCACTTAAAAAAATGCACGAGGAAAAAAAAATTAAAAGGTTTTAAAAGAGATGAGGAAATATAGTAGAATAATAGGTAAAGTAAACAAACAAAGAACCAAATGTTTGATTACATTTCCACGCCCTCTCAGATCTCTCATTAGAAGAATATGCGTGTGATATATTTGAGGTCAGATATGCCCTAAAATAGCTTCTGAACATCAAAGTGTGTTTGAAATATTGGGGGATTTCACATCCCGGAAATGGACTGGCCCTCTGATGTACCAATGTTCCGGGGTCCATGCTGAGCGCTGTCACACCTCCAGTGTAGATGTGGTAATCTTCCTATTTCTTCTCCTGGAGAGTTTTAAGTTGGTGTGTGATTGCAGAGCAGGCATCAGGACAGGAGTTCCACTCTTGCTGTAGGTTGTCAGATGAAAAATACTAAATACAATAGCAAACTGAGACGTTTGTCTGCAGAAGGAATTAGACATTTCAGCTCTGCACGTTACACTTCTTAAAGTGACAGATGATTATTCTTCCCTTGTCTAAGAGACAGATTCTCCTTTTTTGTAGGAACTGACAGTGTGGAAGTGTCAGCACATTTCTGTCTTTCCCCCAGCAGTCTTAATATTGTTGATTCATCCTGTTGACTCCTGGGAAAACGACTCCAGAAGCCTTCTTCTTTCAAACAGGGCTGCTTGGCTTTAAAGGTCCTACAAATACGAAGACAGTTTAGGCAAAGGCAGAGGAAGGTGTCTGTGTCAGACAATACCAAACGTTCAAATCATCAGAGTAGATTGCTTTTGCTGATGCCTTTATTTGGTGTGCTTGTATTTACCCCACTAACCTCATCACCTCTGAATCTGCCTTCATTTTATCTAAGCACAAACACAAGGCTGACAAACCAAAGGCAGAGAAGGAAAGGTGATTCCCACACGCCAGCCCCCTCAGCTGGCTTTATTCCTGCTCAATTCAAAAACAGCTTGCACAAATTAGACCCGCGGGAAGAGGGACCAGACCAGCGTGCAGCAACCTACTGTCCCTCAGGACACTGTATATGCAATGTGCAGGTCTTCCCTGCAGCATGGCCCCTTTTCACCATTTCATGTTCTTGGCTTTGCATCCATGGCAATACACCTGCGCCACACTGCCAAACCTGCCAAGCAGCAGAGGAAGTTTGGTTGCTTTGTGTTGCTTTGCTCCTTGCATCCATTATGGTGGAAAAAGACACCTCCCACTCCCCACCCTCCCACCCCACCCCCTTGGCCTTTTCAAAATCTTGCTACAGTTGGAAATGCAATAATGGAAACATGGCTCCTGCTAGCAACAAGGCTAAGTTCTGAAATGAGAACAACTTGGATTTCTTTGTTAACAGCATCACCGACCAACTCGTGTGAATGCTCCGGCCAAATCTGATGAAATATCAACTAAGTGAATATCAATAGAAGTATAGATTTCAACACTATTGCTTCCATGGCAGAAATATACATTAATCGTCTTTCTTTTACGTTGCTTTAGCTCGTGATGATGTTGTAAACCTTATTGATATTATTTGTACACAGCCTGTAGTTTAACAAATGTAAAGACACACACACGCATGCACACACACATACGCATGCACACACACGGTAAAGGTCGTGACAAGTGTGGAAAAAAAGAGAAACAGGCGGAGACAAAAACACAACTCACCCTGGCAGGAACCTGGCAGCTTCCAACACTTTGTCGAGATAGCAGATGTCATCTTCACAATCGTGATCGAGTTAGGAAGCAGCGCACACCTCAGCGCGGGCTGGCAGGTGTTGACTTCAGGGAGACACATTGGCAAGGATATGGTGTTGTATGTGAAGAAGATTGGAGAACCACAACAAACTCTTTTCTGTCAGCAGCATCCTGTGCAATGATCACGCTCACCTGCTGAACCTGTGCACCCTGAAATGTACCTCTGTGTGTGTGTGTGTGTGTGTGTGTGTGTGTGTGTGTGTGTGTGTGTGTGTGTCAGCCCATGACTGCTTAAACTGGATTTTCCACATCCATTAGCTGCACACTGCATTTTATCCAAATTACAGAATTAAATATGACAAATTCTTGGATAATAATAGATGAAATTATGGAACTGCGAGCACATTCATCAGCACCATTACAGGAAAAGCTTTTAAAACGCAACACAAGAAGCTTTTAAAATATCAAAAGCTGTCAATTTCCCCAAACACTCACACACAGGGGAACCTTTCGCAGCCTGGCATATCCACATTATATAAGAAGAATATAGAAAAATTAACATTTCCTTTGACAAATATATAATTTACATTTAAATGAACAATGAACCTTCTCCTTTCATCTTGGTCAGAAACCGGGTTTCATGAAATGATCAAGCGAATGTGTCTCTTGTTGTTTGGGTCGTGTGCACTGTGTAATGGCAGCCAATTACAGAGGCTTTTCATTCAGGGAGCACCATCAAATGGTTCCACTGTCCACACTGCACGCAGCAGCTGCTGCTCCTTCTCTGAACGTCCATCTGTACATAAAAAAACAGAGTCGCCAGGTTAAACTTTGCAGCAGCCAGGAGCTGTGAGAGAAGGGGGAACAAGGGGGCGCGCATCACTAAATCAAACAGGAAAATGTGAAGATGTGCTGCATAAAACGAGCACGCGCTTCATTAAAGAGGTCATTACCTTACCCTAGCAGTTGTTTGCCTGCTGTACTGCCCCGTCGTCACCCGCGGGAGCTTCCTGAGCTGTGTGACCTCCTTCTGGGATCCCAGAGAAATTACATATGCAACAACAATGAAAGGCTAAGTATACAGACAGAGCAAAGACGTATAAGCAGAACAGGACAAAAGGTTCCTGCCTGGGAGGGCGTATATTTAGACTCTTGTGTAAGGTGCTCTCAACACAACACAAATCGGATGAATATTTGATACAAGGTAGAGGAAGACAGAGAAAGCGTTGGGGGAAAAAATGAAAAGAGCTAAGTATTTAATCTGGGCCGATGCTTAGGGGAGAAACAGATCTGAGAACAGCCGACGAGCATCAGGCATGGACAAAGAATAGCCACCAATGTACCATTTATGGATGACTGAGTCTGCAAGAGAGAGGATGGAAAGCGGAGGAGGGGGTGCGGAAGTAAGACAGGAAGGGGCGCATATTTGGAGATATGTAAGGAGGAGAGGGTTTGCATGA
Organism: Pao palembangensis; assembly: GCA_015343265.1. Taxonomy (NCBI): domain Eukaryota; kingdom Metazoa; phylum Chordata; class Actinopteri; order Tetraodontiformes; family Tetraodontidae; genus Pao; species Pao palembangensis. The sequence goes on from CM027084.1 coordinate 19,659,986, forward strand.
ATGAATGAGCAGGAATAACTATGAGCCACATCAACACTGCGCTGGGAAATTTAAGGGAGATAAAGAAGCGCACAGTGCTGCAGTTTATGTGGCAAGAAGCACACTGATGTTAACTGCAAAGACGTGCAGACATGGCAGTACAGCTGCTTGGTGACCAACACTTCCTCATAATGGAATATAAATAGGGGGAGCAGCATTACTTTCTCCTCCTCTGGTACAAACGCATGTCAGGATGAAGAAATAGCTGCAGATAGTGGTGAAACTCACCGTCTCCTGATGTTTAAAACAGCTGCAGAATGAGATACTGGGGATGACATTTTGATTTATCACACTGAATAAAAGCGCAGCAATCAGGTGGGGAGGAAGTGTGGCTGGAAAATAAATGGTCTTAACAAATAATTACTCCCTCAGAGAAAAGTTATGTTTTCATCCGTCCACTAGGTTGGTAGCTAGAGTTAGTTAGCACAATAACCTGAGACATACTGGATGAATCACTGATTTTGGAAAACAGTGAGCCTGGAGGAGCTAATCCAGACATCTTCTCTGTCTGTATACATGAAATGATGAATGATTTTTGAAAATGGTTGAAAGTAACAAATTCAAGCAGGAATGAATAGGCCGTTTGTGTGGGACTATTTTGAGCTGGAGATTAATACACAACGCCTGTCACTTTATTGTGCTGTGTCCATTCATTCATGTATCTCTGTTTTTTTTAATTTCACCAAAAATGTGCTGTGACCAAAAGCTATCATAGATATCGATTGGCTTATACAACAATTTTTTTCAAACCTTTAAAATGTTTCCATTTTATTTTGAATTTGTGTTCTGGGTGTCATTATAATCACAATCTTACTTATTTATCTTACTGTGTGTCATTGTTGGGATAGTCAACGCATATCCCTGCAATATTTTAGTCCTATTTTTTTTTTATTTATTTTGCATATATTGTGCTCCATTTTGGGTATCTCCACACAACCACATTTGGTTTCTAAAATAAAAGAATATGTTATGAATTATTCTTTTATTGTACAGGAAGATATGATTTTTACATGTGCAGTGTTTGAAATATTTATATTATTTATTGCTTTATTATTTAGTGTAATTTAAAATTATACTAACTTACAGGCAAAGTAAATTAATATAATACACAAGACAGTTTGTTGACAACTGTCTCGTGTAGTTTGTGTCCTCCTTCTCTTGCTCTTGTCTCCTTTGTTATCCTGGAGCATCAAGTTTGCGTACCTACCCAGGGGGCATCTCTTCATGCTGACTTTGCTGAGAGCTGAAATAAATTCCGAGGCCCGTCAGTCAGGGAGGCAGGAGCAATCTTTATTCTTGCACATATCTGCACTGAGGCAATAAGCCGATCTCTGTGGAAAATGCACCTGCAGCATGAAAGAGAAGAATCATTTTCCATCCCGGGAGCCAAAGCGCCACATGTGCAGATGCGATTTCATCTGCACAGTTTCAGATACTCGCAGTTCATTAAAATGGAAAAAGGGGAAATGGTGATACAGTGTACTGATTCTAAAAGGAAAATGACCTGATGTAACCACAGATGTAGCATTTTCCCCCTTATATCTGATAAAAAAAGACAAAAAGTAGAATCCACATACAACAGCACATTTTGCTTTTTTTTGATGTTTTGAAGATAAGCTGTGAGTGAGACCCCAGAGGTGTGTGAGCTGCCACCCAGGGCTCGTCTGGCCTCTGACAGGCCTGAGGTGGTGGTGATGGTGTGGGTGGGGGTGACGATGGGGTAGCTGTCACCAGCAGAGCTTTCCTCCTGCTTCCAGCTGCGACTTCCGTTCAGCGAGGACGGCTAATGAGACACATTAGTGTCTTAAGCCTGACATGAACTTAGCCACGAGCAAAAATGATTTGACTTTTTTCTGAAGATGGAGGCTTCGTGCAATATAATCACAGGAAAAGGGAGGAGAAGGGAGGAATTGTTTCCATGTTTAGAGACGAAAGATGAAAGGATACAGTATTCACTGAATATTTGAAGGCACCACAAAAAAGCTTTTTTTTTTTAATTGGAAAGCTTTGTTTATTCATGGTATGAATGATCACATTTATTTAAACTAGAGTAATTCCAAATCTTCAATGACGCCAAGTGTCGTTTTAAAAAGGAATCATAAGCAATTTGAACCTAAAACTACAAACTGATGTAAAATCAGGTGGGTTTACATCATGTGGAATGAAAATGCACCTTTCAACTGTTTTGGAGCAACATCCTTTGCAATCTCAAAATGTCAACAGCCATCACAATATCAACATTTTCAGAGCAAATTATCTCTGTTTACTGTTTTGTACTAATGCATCAACACGGATATTAGAGCAACGACATCTAGAAGCTGAAAACAATTTTAACATTTACTCGTCATCTGTTAAACAGCAGATCCATCATTTTGAAAGCCTTATGTGGGCCATTATTATGCACAACGAGGTGCACTTCATCTTCGTACACAGGAAGCAAATTAATTTCAAGCACTGGTGCTGCAGTTGTGTCATAGTAGTCTATAAGAGGAGATGTTATGTTTTCTAGTTTGCGGTGGATGGGATGGGGCCTTTAGAGCAGTAGCATCGCACAGCATGTATGGATTCATCTTTGCATCTAGCCTTGATAAAATAACACTGACAGGGCATCTACATTTATACTGCAGCATATTTGAGAGGAGCCTCTGAAGATGGCAGCTTAATGTCCTTGGTGACAGCTAATTTCACTGTGCGGAAGTGAGAGGAAGCTGCCAGGGTGTATATTTGTCAAAGAAAAATCAACACATTTGATCTCAGGTGGGAGGGAGAGTTATTTTCCAGACTGGATTTTTCCTCCAGAGTAATGGATGTCAGTGGCTCCGCACACAACAGCCGTGTTTCTCATTTTCACAGGGTGTCTTTCTGGGCTGAGATTAGTCACAGAGGTCACGCTGGCAAGCATGTGCTCATCAGATTCTGTGCAGAGCTAATGGACACAGATGCAAGGAATTAATGTACAGTAACAAGTGCACAGAAACATGAATATCGCGTAAAGGACACGTCTAACACACAGGACACTTATGATTTCACAACATACATGTAAATAAAGCAGAAAACCTTGTGAATTAATGGTTTTGTTTTTTTTTTCCCAGTGTTGCTCGGCTTTGTAAGGTTTTCTGTTAAATAAGTGTCTGTCCCTGCGCCCACAGATAATATGAAGGTGAACAACCACTCATTAAACTTGTTTGTATCTGACTGTGTCTCTTGACATTTTCACCGGCTGTCATTTATCTCCACCTTACATAAAGTGTGGCAGCTGCCTCAGGTGGGACAAACCGGCATAAAGGAACAGACAGAGAGCCTTGGAGGCAAAAAGCAAACAGAGACAGAACTGCAGAGTCCAGAAAACATGTAGATTACAGTTAAGTTTGATTATATTTCACACTATGTTGCATTTTGTTGCTATTGTTCTTTTTAAAACAACCTCATCACATCTGAAAAAGGGCACTTCAGCTTGTAGTGAAATGAATGATGACTCTGGTGGTCGGTGGAACTAAAAGATCTGAGCTTCAAATAATGTCCAGATCCATGACCTGGTCGACGATTAAGACTGATAAATTTGCCCTTCACGTGTTTATAGGCAGATCATAATTAGTGAGGAAATTCAATTAATAAAGATTTACAAAGTAAAACGATGCATGAAAATTTTCTCCTGGGTCTTCCCACCCCTGTAATTTAATAATCATTGCCTGAAATAAGTGTGAAGATAATTAGATGTGTGTCTGTTCTTCCTGTTGTCAGGTGACTGAAGAACCACCCACCTTTAGAAATACCAGCGTTCTGTCTCGGTGAGCAGGTGATGAGCTGCATCCTATAGATCAGCTGTTATCTTCACATCCATGCCTGTCTCTATCAATAATCAGCTGCCTTGTGGCCAACAAAACTATTGATTACCGGCATCAATCACCCATCCAATCTACGTTTATTTAAACAGCACATTTAAAAATTAGAAAAGCACTGGGAGAGCACAGACCTCTGCCAGATTTGTAATAAGAATTGTAGTAAGAATAAGGGGCTGTGGCAGTGGTAGTACAGTGGGAGTGCCACAAGGACTCATCCAACAACCACTCACTAATTATCACTTAAGTTTAAAAAAAAGGGACTTGGGATGTGTGATTAATAAGGATCACATGTGATAATTACAAGTTGGTGGGTAAGAGTAGAACATGTAGAGACTCATTTTTTTTCCTCTTCAGTGAGGAAAATAGATTAATTTTTTATTTGTCCCACAGCAGGGAAATGAACGTGTTACAGCAGCAACAGACCTTACAGCAATCAGTGAATACATAAATAAATGAATACAACTTCAAATGTACTGGGGAATACAATGATAATACATAATCTGAAATAATGCCAAAATAAAGAGAAAAAGAAATCTGAGAAAATAATTTAAGAAGTATACAGCTATTAACTAACATCGGCAGGCACATGCACACACACAGACACACACAAACATACACTCATTATTTACAGTGTGCTTCCTGGTGAAAGTGATCTACAGGTGTTCCGCCTCTAGCCCACAGGCTGTGTGGGAAGATTTCCTCTTCGTCCCTCATCAAAACCCTGATTACAGTGAATGATCTCATTACCGGTACTTCCCTTCTTACGTCAGTGATGACTTAGGTGGGTTAAATAAAAACCAACAGACATATTTTCAGTTATATCTCTGCAAAATGAAACCTAAAAATTGTATCCACACTTGTTAGGGTTCTCCACCCTTCAACTAAATTATAGGGTCAGTTATAATTCTAACAAAGATGATTGCGGTTTTTCTACAAATAGATAGGTTATTAATTTTTTTCTTCACCTAATTTTTTTCCATCACCAAAGGAGAGGATTGAAATTTAGGGAAATGCGCCTGCTGCATTTTGTGCGGCTCAGACGTGCATACAACAACAAAGATAACAACAAAGTGTGTTCATTAAGAGTGTATAAGTGTTCTAGTAGCCGTGGTTGAAATACTAAATTCAAAGAGATATGAGAGCCAATTTAAGTGATGCAACTCTTGGCAATTTTTCAAAATGTCCTGCCATATCCTTTTTTATTTCACCCATACAATCAACTGTTCAGCACCCGCTCTGGTCCGGAGAACGACTCCACAGTTCTGCAAATGAGACATTCTGCTGGATTATGCCAATTTGAAATGTTGATATTTAACATTTGCTCAGATTTCGGAACATGAATTAAGATACTGAAAAATAAATTAGAGTGAAATCCATCCTCTGACTATGAGCTAAATTCTACACGTTGGTGGTTGAATTGTCTCTCTAGTTGAAATGGCTGTTCAACTGGTTGCTAAGACAACCTGACCAGTCTGTTTTAATAGTCTTTGGTTGTTTCTTGGTGGCTGTCACTGAGGTGTCACACCACCACTATGCTTGCAAAACCTGACACGGACACATGAGCTGCATGTTACCACGTGTGTTTCAGGCTTGTTATTTTCCCTGTGGTGACAGGTCTGCTGTTAAAGACTCAAATCACACCAGGCTTTGGTTACTATGCTGATTCACACTATCATCACATCCCATGGGTTGGTACAGTATGTGTTGAAAGCCTTGATCATTAAAAAGCCAGTTTATGTAAATAGTTTATGAAAATACAGCATAAGGTGCAGTTTTAAGAGTCAGTGTAAGAAGTTTTTATAGTGTCACATCTTAAACACAATCTAAAATAGCTGTCCTAAGCCCCGCTGAGGGAGCTTTAAGAATATTTAAGGATATAAGGCAGTAATTATGAGTTCAGGGCTCTGTGAGTCACCTTTTAATTCCACAGCCATTGCACAACTCAGACAAGTCCTGATCCAAAACTTACAGCCAGAGGCAATAAGGTCAAACACAAGGAAATAACGGATTAAAACACAAAACCAAAGAGCCCCTGTAGATATTAATCCTAATTAGCCATGTTTCCATTGTGTGTTCCGCTTTAAAACAGTTAAGAAGGAAAGATTTTAATTACACTACTGGAAAAAAAAAGGAAACAGAGCACATAAACAACACAGTGTAGCTCCATCTTCATCAAATTTCTATGATGTCATCTTGTCTAGTTCTGGAACAATTAGAGAACCTTACTTAGGGAATGGTTCTGCAGATAGTAGCCACAGACCATTTCCTGCTCCTCGAGGATGGTGACCAATGCTCTCTGTGACCAGAACATCGACTGTGTTTCCCAGCACACTGTCAAGAGTGTGGAGGAGATAACAGAAGGGTTAGGGGCTGTAGGGGCGCACCAGTACACCTGTCTGCCCTACAAAATGACCTCCTGCAGACCACTGCATGTTTCTGCCCAAATGGTGAGAAACGGAGTCACAGGGTTAGCATGAGGTCCAGAAATCCAAAAATGGGACCATCTCATCAACGCTGATCTCTTCACAGGTCAGAGCAGGTTCTCACTCATCACATATAACATACACAGATACATGCATTTAAAGTTAAAGTTTGTCTTTTCCCATCATTGAACCAGCATGCTGCAGAATTCTTGTAGGTCTGAAACTGTTGCTAAATGTCATGGTAACAACCTTGCCAAACAGAGTGCAGGCTCTCTCTGTCACAGGCTCCTTCCTGACTTTCATCATTAAACTGCACACATGAGTGAGAGCCTTTGAAACGCCTGCGTCTATTGAGCCCCGTTGAAAGGCCAGCTCTTTTTTATTTAGTGGTCTACTGAAGAGAATTTGCATTCAGGGGTTTTGATTGTACCCTGTGATGTTCAACAGGCTAAGCTGCTCCAGACAGCTTGCTCTTCTCATCTGCATCCATGATTGATGGTAACAGATTTTCTCTTGAACTTTCTGGGCTTTGGAGTTCAGAGCGCGTGCGACTGGAGTGATGTAAAGATGGAGACGGAGGACTGAAGGAGGGGGCACTGGGAAAACAGAGTGGGCTCACAGAGGACAACCTCTATTCAGTCAGTGTTGACAGATAATCAGGCAATTAGGCAGAGATGTCTTTTGAAACGGCTTGATTATACATCTCTGTGATAGTTAATACAAAAATCTTCATGAGCACTCCACAGGCACAACACACAGTAAAGCTGTGCTGAAGTGGCACATCTGGTGTTTCCCAGCTGCCAAGGACATTATGCTTTCACCCCTTTTGTTGGTCATTTGTGGGATTATGTAAAAATTACTGGGTGAATTTCAGTAAAATGCAATTGAAGAAAATTTGGATTGTGAAATAAAGAGAAAAAACTTTGTAATTACCCACTATTCTCCACATCTTAAAAGAACTTTAGGGCAAATCAGAATGAATTTGATGCTGGTGATGGGACAATGGGCCACTTCTCTCTGACAAACTCTGACTTTGGTTGGCATGCACACTGTGTAAGCGGAAAAATATTGCCTTGTGAAATACATGTATGTATGTCAGTTATCAGCTAAAGAAAGCACAAAACAAGCATTTTTATAATTGTTTCAGCATTTGTTGTCAAGTGAGTTCTGGCTCTGCAATCTCCAAAATAATAAAATCGAATAAGAACAAAAAAAAAAAAAGACTGTGGCATTTAGTGACATGACTGCTGATCAAGATGGCATTTTCAAAACTTTTAATTATCGTTGAACAAATGTAATACGTCTAATGTGATGAAGACATTTAAACTTGTGGTGAACCCTGCAGTTTGCTTAATCTGCAACTAAATGACTTTGTAAAGCTGGTCTTTGTCTGCTGGAAGTCATCAGTTTAACATTTCACCCACTGCATGACTTGAATTTAGTATTAAAGGTTCAGATCTAGAGCGTCATCACAAGGACAAAAGAAAAGTAACCTTGATCAACATCATAATATCAACAAAAAGATTTTTTTTTTCTTTTTTTTGGTTTTTTCTTGCTTGCTTTCTGTGGAAGTGTTTTCACGGAACACATTGTTTCAGGTGTTGGTGTGATTATGTTGGATCATTACTGCTAAAGCCTTATAAAAGCTTTCTCTTTTGGGATTAGCAAATGCTTTTTAGTACTGTAGAGAGGAAACGGCTAACGGAGAGGGGAATCCATCCCCCAGTGTGAGTCAGGCAAATCTACTTCACTGCATTCAGTCATTGAATAATGCATGCTAGCTAGCTGCATGCATCAGCAGCAGATGCGCAAGCCTCGGTCTTCACCTCACAGCCAGGCTGTAGGCCTTCCATCTGTATCCATCAACTTTGAAAAAGCTGCAATCATGTTGGTATTCTAGAAAAGTTGAGGCTCAGAAAACTCACCAGTGTGAATTGAATTGAGCGTTGCTTTGCTTTTTTTTTTTTTTTTTTTTTTTTAGAGAGATTTTGTCAGCTGTGAAGGTTGAACACAAATGTGTAAATATGAGAGATAAAAGACAGAGCTGGTAGATGAACGCATCCACACTCTCCCCATTTTGATGCTAAAGCCTGCAGCTCTGCAGCTTTTTAACAGATCATTTTGTGCCATCTGCAGCACTCTAAGGAAACGTTGTTGCCATGCATGAAAAACTCCACAATTACAGGACCACAGAGTAATCTCCTGGGCTCTCCTTTGTGTGTCCAGATGTATCTGTCAGCCATTCTCTAAAGAAAGTCAACTCTTCATTTTTCAAATGTTGCAGATTTTAGTAGACCTTAGTATTATGTGATTTAAGGGTTGGACAGTGTTTTATCTTGTATTTCTTCCACTGGCCATGCTAAATAGGTCTGTCATTAATAATTCAAATGCTCCACATGAAACCTGCATGCCAAAAATCAGAAGACCAGTTGGCAGTCACGACTTAGTGTCTGCAATCTGTGCTAAATGCTGTTATTTATTCTGTTGCAGCTGCACAGAGTCACCTTTCAAATGGAATAACTCAACCGTGATGAAGCGGCATCTACGAGATAATGTTTTTGAGCTTCAGCTGTCCCAATAAAAGGCAGCAGGTTTAGACAGGTTGATTTATCAAGGACATATGAACAGCAATAACAACCTGAGGAGTATGACAGTATAAAATCTCATTTTCACAAAGAACCATATCATTACCATGAAAGGTACTTTTTTCTTGTCTTGAGCACAAAAGAAGATTAAACCACCCAAGAGGCAGGGGACTTTCATGTAAGAGGACTGGGAGCTTCAGGAGGAGCTATGTAATCAAAACAAGACTTGCAAACCACAACCAAAAGCTCTTCAGCCTCTCTGCCCACTACTAAACAGGCTTTTCAGTTAGCACCCAACTTAAGACCAAACCAATTACGTGCTGTGCTGCAGATACTGTAACCTATAATCCACTTATTATGTCTGATAGCACTTCTTTCTTCTCTCCTTCCACCACTGCGGCCTGGGGGGTTCTGTCCTCCTACCAGGATGAGCTGCTCTTTGATTTACCAGTACTGCAGTGTTGTATTTATGTCTGTGTGAGGGGTTAATGACTTTGGGCCTTTTCCATCTGCCTTGGATGCTGAGAGTTAGCATTAAATAATTTGCTTGTAACTCATCATTCATTGCTTTAGAGTCATTTGTGACAATCAGGTAATCGTGTATTGTAACTGGACCTTTTCTTCCTATTTCTCAGCTATGTTGAATCTTTCAGATGCTCAGTGTTGTTTATGGCATTCGGTCTGGATAAAATGGAGTACTGAAGACAGAGAAAGTGAGCATCGTGGAAGCAGCAGGGCTGTGTAAGTAGGATGAATGACTGTGGCTTTTAACCTGGAGCTGTGTTTGCTTTGGAAGACAACAGTGACCTGCCTCCACGTTTGCCACAGCCACAGCAGAAATGCAGCATCTTTACTGTGCAGAGAAACGGGACACATCTGTTAAATAACAGCTGTGTGAGTGTGTGAAACCAGTAAAAGTGACCACACAAATATTAAGGATACCACTGTTATGTGCGTAAAGGTTAAACAAAAGAATTCTGTCTCGTGCTGAGTGATTTTCTTGCATTGTGTACCTGATGTGAGAGAATGTATCACAAAATTGGGAAAGTCATATAATTTACATCAAAATGATTTTTTGAAGGAATGTTTTTGCCTGTCTGGATGAATGTTTCCTTTGTTCAGTAAAGCAAACAAAAGCCATTTTCCTTGAGGCTGATTTCTATGAACTGTGAAGAAAAGAGATGGTAGATGCATTCATCAAATATGGCAATTTGCTTAATGGACTCTGACAAAGCCATTGGCTGTCTTTATTTAGATGCAGATGACTTCCACTGTGGCTTCTTCTGTCGCTTGTCGAGCTGCCTGTCAGGAAGAAGGGGGAAAAACCGTTTCCTGTTTTCCACTGACTGACAGCCAATCACATCAGCTGTCGGTCTGCGTATGAGAGTGACTGACTGCACTCCCTCCCAGCCGTGGTTTCCTCCAAATAACTTCTCCATTAAAGCACCAGAATAATAGAAAGTAGAAGGACACAAAGGAAAGAGAATAAGCCATCTCTAACCTTGGCTTCTTGGTGTCCATGAAAGAACAAAACCATGAATGTGTAGAGAATCTGTTGAAAAATGTTTCATTACTCCGAGCTCTGTATCACCCTGAAGCACTGCTGCTGCTCATAAACACAACTTGGACAAATGGACAGACTTAGAGAGTGTTTCTAATTCCTTCAGTATGACGGTTTCTTACCTTATGCACCATGACTTTTTACAAATATACAGGCAAAATTAGGCTACTCTATATTCAATTGCTGCATTGCTTACAGAATACATTTTACTGCTGGTGGAGCTGATAAGCGCAGCAGCATAAGTCTCTCTTTTTCTATCTCTTTCTTTCTCTTTCTCTCTCTCTGAGGAGGTGTGGGTCAATCTTGAGGCAACAGCGCCCTCCTGGGAAATAAGCCCTAGAAGGACATAAACTAGAACATTCTGATGAATTATACTGTAAAACAATTCGTTTTTTGCAGACTTTGGTTTGCAGACTTGCATCATAATACAAGACTTAAAAGCTTTCCTGCATCTCTGTATGGTCATACCAGGTTTATTTATTTGGCTTAATATTTCTAATTCTTGACAAAAACTCTTGGAATATTTGGTATTAAAGTTGGGATGTCTGAAGCCCGTTGCAGTTGCTGTCATCAGTCTGAATAATCTCAGACATCCAGAGAAAACACAAAAAAAATATTCGTTTTATTTAATAGTAAAATGGTAAAGAATGGATATTAGGCATGTTTCTGAATTATTAGAGTAAACCCAGGGGATCCATCTGACCATCTCTCTGGGGATAGTTAATAGGAAGTCTTTTAAACTAAATGTGACAAATGATGGTTTTCTAATGAGGCTTAAATATGTCTTCTAGCTTAAAAGTGCTAATAGAGATCAATCATCAGTTTAAATCCCTCTGTGGTTTTTATCTTTGAGGACAGATTGCCAAGGAAATTCTCCATGGAAACTGATAAATGGGTTCATATGGCAACTCGAAGTCTTTCTGGCGTCTGCAGAGGGACCAGCAATGAACCGTGAACGCATTTCCATTAGTATGGCAACCAGCATCACAGTAAGACCTTCAAAGTCTGTCAGAGAAATGGCTTGTGGCAACAACTCTGAGATAATCCGAAATGGGTGCAATCCAGTTGAAGGTCAGTGATGAACTACCGCTGATTATCAATGACAATAGAAGTATGAAATGTTGACAACATGATATTTTGCAACTCTGAATCAGTGGAAGGCGATTAAGAAAACCTCAAGTAAAGGTATTATGACCAAATGGATTCAGTCTGTATAAAGACAGAACTCTAGACCAAATTAAAGGTGTGGGGGTGGGTCAGGTGTGTTTGTAGCTGCCAATTGGAAATTTAAATCTATCTATAGATGCACAAAGGATGCATTTACAAAGGATGCATTTACATCAACACTCAATTCCCGTGCCCACCCCATAAACAGTGACATTTAATGAACATACCCTTTGACAATCTCTCCTAGTAGAGAACATTCATATTACTGTTCATAGAAGCATATCTGTTCAGTCCAACACAAACAAGCAGTTGTTACTGATGACATTTGATGACACAGAGGGCAATTTTCTGAAGTAAACACATCCGAGTCTCATTGATATGATGGAGCAAAAGTAATCACTTCCACACATCTCTGACAAACAGCAAACACACCAGCCTGTCATTAATGTTCGATTGTCTCATTGAACACTTTGTTGCCTGGTGTGACCTGTTACAACTCAAATATATTATGGTGATGCACAAAGGCAAAACAACAACTACAACAGTTCGACAAAAGAATTATAGACCTTAGTGTGTGTCTGAGGTGCTTCAGTTATGTTGTCAGAATATTACTACTACTACTACTACTTCTACTACTACTAATAATAATAATAATAATACTTACTTAATAATAATAAAACGTATTTTTATTTGTATTTCTTTGAATTAAAACATATAACCTGTATGAATAGTGTAACTTTTTAAAATTCAAAATTGTTAAAACAAAAAAAATTTTAGGCACCTAAAATTTTCAGCCAAAACAAACGGAAAAACACGCGCATGTGCATTTGCACCGGAAGAGATATTTTACCGGAAAGCACTGTTGCTTAGCAACCAAAAAGGTAACGTAAAAAGACGCTAAGCCGTTTCATTACTTTAGATATGCATGAGTTTATGCCCCTGATTTAACTTCACGCTAATCAAACAACACGTTTATAAAATTATTTTTTCCCCGCCCCGTTTAAACGTTTAATTTGAATTCAATAAGGTCAAAGATGGCAGGAAAGAAGAAAGAAGCAAGTTTACAGGTTGGACAAACAGCAGTTCCTCGAGTTTACTCTTGACAAAATGCTAAAAGTTGGAATATATTTTCTTCTATCTTTTACAGGTATCTGTTATAAATCAAGAGCAATGGGAGGAGATGCTCGCAGTTAAAGGCTTAACTGGTAAGGTCTATTTTTCTAATTACATTATATTTATTTGATTACTATAGTACCCAATATCTGTTTAATTTTGTACCCATCTCATATAAGATATATTTTAGAGCTGCTGGGCGATTCATTGCAATTTGTGGTATACTGCTACCCTCTTGTGTCCATTTCGTACACTGCAACTCTTTGCAGTTCTCTCTGCCCATCCACCCACCCTCTCTCTCTCTCTCTCTCTCTCTCTCTCTCTCTCTCTCTCTCTCTCTCTCTCTCTCTCTCATTCTTTCTCGTTCTCTCCGGCTGTAGTTGTAGATGTGTACCAACAGTGGTGCGGTCCCTGTCGAGTTGTGGTCAGTCTCTTAAAGAAAATATACAATGAACTGGGGGATGAGCTGTTACACTTAGCTACAGTAAGAGCTTAATTCAAGAACTTCAATTCTCCACATAGTTCTGGAACAGTCCTAAATGTGTGTGTGTGTGTGTGTGTGTGTGTGTGTGTGTGTGTGTGTGTGTGTGGGCAGGCTGAGGCAGACAGCATCGATGCTTTGGAGAGATATCGAGGAAAATGTGAACCCACCTTCCTTTTCTATGGTGTGAGTGGATGTTTTGCTAGTTTAATATCTTTAATTTAAATGCAATCTGCTGGCTCAGATGAACTCCCCCGCTGTGGTCAAGGTGTGTTCTTTTTATAGATATTTATAAATATTAATAGATGGTGTTGTGTTGCAAGAACAGGGTGGGGAGTTGGTGGGTGTCCTGCGAGGGGCCAACGCGCCTCTCCTTCAGAGGATGATTGTACAGAAACTCAGTGAGGAGAAGACGGTCTTGGAGAAAGGTGGTGAACGTAAAGTGGTGAGCTATGAGATAAGCACATGCACAACCACACACATCAGGCTCACTTTGTTTGATTCTTTTGGTGTATTCTGTGTATTTCAGATTAAAGATAGTGACCTGGGGGAAGATGAGCAGAAAGAAGATGAGGAAACACAGGCAGAAGACAACATCATCGGTAAAAGATTTATTTAGTTATGCTTTATCTGCATTACCGATCACAACACAAGCTCCTACTCCCCCGTAGTTCCAGCCAATAAATCCTACACTGTTGCCATCCTCAAACCGGATGCTGTAGCTCATGGCAAAGTGAACGAGATCATTATGAAGGTAGGCAGAGTTTTACAAGCATCAGCTTCTACAGCCTTCCTTTACACATGGATTCGTTTGTTGATTTCCCCCCCCCCCCTCCGGGACTAGATTCAGAATGCAGGTTTCCAGATCCTGGCCCATGAGGAACGTACGCTGACTGAGACCGAAGCTGCAGATTTTTACCAGCACAAAGCAGCAGAGGTGTGGTGAGAGGAGCTCCGTCAGAAAAGGGCAGAACAAAATCCATTTTTGTGTCTTGTTCTAAAGATGAGTCAGCTCAGTGTGTTATTTAAGGCTGTGCAGTTTAGAGTCAACTTCCTGATGGCAGCACAGCCACGTGCGAAAATCATTTCAATTAGTTTGCTGTGCATCAACCTTCCATCAGCATTTCTGCACAGAGCTCAAAATAGATCTGCTGTCTCAGCAGATGTTTTTGGGCTTATTGTGCTGTTGCTATGTAATGAAATGATTAGAGATTCAGACAGTGTGTTGAGAAAAGGTGGCAGATTATAACAGTCATGAAACAATGTTGTGGCATATTTATAGAAATTGTATTCTGTGGCAACCCCTTTTGGGTCCCCCTTTTGAGAAGTTCAAGACAGTTCAATGTGCAGACATTAGCTCGTTTTCACAGTTGTTGCATTTGGCTCTAAAATGTGATCCATTCAGGATTGGGTCAATGAATGTGTTTCTTTGGTATTTATTATATGGAACCTATTTTTTCTGTTTGCAGCCTTGCTTTGAGGAATTGGTCCGCTTCATGTCCAGTGGTCCGTCCCATATTCTGATCCTCTCTCAGGCTGAGGACTCAGCCAATGTTGTGCCAGCTTGGCGTGAGTTTATTGGCCCAGCAGACATGGAGGAAGCCAGGAGAGAAATGCCAGAAAGGTTGGTTACTAGAGATGGTGTATGTGCTGCATCTAGATAAAAGGCTGAAAAAAGCCCAGGTCATTTATCTGATATGGGTTTAAAAAAAACAAAAAAACAAACTTTTTCCATTTACAGTGTCTGTTTAAAATGAGTTAAGGTATTGTGACAGTCTGAAAAACCAAACAGCAGATTTGACATCATGCTCAGACACACCCAGAAATTCAGCTTGAGCACCAGCCGTTCAACCATCTGCTCTCCTCTCCTTTCTCTCCTCTGGCTTCCTTCAGCTTGCGGGCACAATACGGCACAGAGGCCCTGTCCAACGCTGTGCACGGTAGTGAGAACATCGAACAGGCCAGCAGGGAGCTCGCCTTCTTTTTTCCCAACTTCAGGATGGCCTCTCAAACTGAGCAGGAAGGGAAGGAAGAGCATGTTGAGAGGACGCTGGCCCTCATCCGGCCTGACGTTGCCAGGGAGAGCAGAGGTAGAGTCTGTGCCAAATACAAAAGCACAACTACATATGTGCTTCCTCATCTCCAGGTTTTTGCAACTCATCACTGCAGACAAAATTGCCACGATACTGTCTGTCGTTACATAAAAGCTTGAAAATATGAAGATAACATTCTCGGTCATTTTGAAATATTTTTCAATGTTAACCAACATTTAATCCACTCTGCAAGATAACAATCCACAACAACTCTCATACTTGCTTTGCCCATGTATTAAACTGGCAAGTAAATATTTCTTGCATCTGGTCCTGGGCCCACAGAGAAGATCCTGTCTCAGATAAAGGAGTCAGGCTTCTCTGTGGCACTCCAAAGAGAGGTCCTGCTGACGGAGGAGCAGGTCACACAGTTTTACTCCCAGCACCTTGAGGAGGATTACTTCCCTGCACTGCTGCACAGTATGACCAGGTGACTCAGGCAAAGGTCCGACCTGTTACTTTTGAGCTGCGCCTAACATATGTTTATGTACAGCGGACCGGTGCTGGCTTTGGCCCTGGCCAGAAGGGGGGCTGTCTGTCACTGGAGGAACATGCTTGGTCCCTCTGATGTCAATAAAGCTAAAGAGGAGAACCCTGAGAGGCGAGTCACCATATTTCTGGCAGCAAAATCGCAGCATAAAGTGGAATTTTAGATCATTATTTTAGCCTCTGTCCCTTGACAATGTGAATTTTCCAGCCAGGTTTCTTAGAAATATCAAATCAGTTTGATGGCCTGATATGAAGGAAGGTGATATAAGATGAAAAACCCAAGAAGTTAATTCAAATGCCCATCTGAAAAAAAATTCCAGAAATTCCAGAAACATATGCTTATGTTTCTGGAATAAGCATAATAAGATAATTTAAAATTAAATTATCTTTTTAATTTTAAATATTGCAATGTAAAACAAAGGACTGAAAAAGATCAGGTAATGTCACTCAGGTTGAAAATACAAACGCTCCCTTGATAAGAAAAAGGAAGTCCTTTATTTGAGTAATTAGCACTGAAGCCTCAGCAGCAGCTGATGTGAGTGTCCTTCCTCCATCAGCCTCAGAGCGCAGTTCGCTGTAGAGAACGATCCCATCAATCAGCTTCACGGCAGCGCCAGTCACGAAGAGGCCGAACGAGAGATCAGCTTCTTCTTCCCTCGGCAACAAACGCTTGCAGTGATTAAGCCTGATGCCATGCAGGAACACAAAGGTGCTCTCAAGTCTTTTACCATAATGACTTTTTTCTGTTTGTGTAGTGCTGTCCTTATTTTGTTTCTGTTCACTGACAGAAACCATTCTGGAGGAGATCCGTGGCAGCGGCTTCTCCGTCGTGCAGAAAAAAGAGATGGTGCTGACTAAAGAGATGGCTGAGGAGCTTTACAAGGAACACAGCGAGAAGCCTTACTTCAGCCAGGTGGTGGAATTCATGTCAAGGTGAGTCTCTGCACAGACAGAGGTAGAGTGAAGGAGCAGAGAGCACAGATCAGCAACTCCTGCAGCCTCAACACTCATCTCAACAGCTCAGGATCAGGGCAGCCGCAGGCAAGTCAGCATCAAGTCTCAGTTTCTCTGATTGTCCCACCACACAGCTACATAGACGTGCTTGGATATTAGCTCCGTTCCGCTCTGAATAATCCCTTCTCTTGGTTGTTACACAACTGATGAAGAGAAATAAGTTCAGCTGAAACTGTTATACCGTTGGTGCAGTGTCAGGTTTAGCCTTGTATTTTCACATTCTGCAGCTAAATAACTGAAGAGCATAATAAAAAACTATATGTACAGATATTCACAAAGCATCCAATACAGCCAAGGCTGTGTGTAGGCACAGTCCAAATGCTGTGTGCAGAGAACTGGCTAAATGAATAATAAGAAAGCTCTGCTAAACATTCTTGTGGATGCTGTATAAATACTGCTCCTCAAGGTATGTGTGTGTGTTCTACTAGTGGTCCCTGTATGATGCTCATCCTAAATAAAGAAAATGCTGTGGAGGAGTGGAGGGCTATGATGGGCCCTACCGACCCTGAACAAGCTAAGGCAACGTGCCCCACCTCCATGAGGGCGCGCTTCGCCTCCGACATCCTCCACAACTCACTCCACGGTGCCTCCAGCGAGGAGCATGCCAAGGAGGAGATCCATTTCATCTTTGGTGACGTATGCCCAGAAGGAGAGCTCAGCGGTGATGGCGAGTCTGAAAGGACAGATACAGGTACACTAATGTTACTTATGTCAGCTGTTTCCATACATCACGCCATCTGGTTTCACAATAATAAATAAGATTTTAGCCCTCTTGGCGTAATCCAACAGCCAGACATTTCCCACATAATTTAACCAAGAAAGAAGATAATGAAGTTTATGAAGGGCGGCGTATTTGAAATTGCTGTGTTGGTGTGTCTTTGGTGGTGTTTATAATCTAACACATCTTGGAATTCTTTTTTCATTTTTCCAGCAAAAGAGCAAAACAGTTTGGCAGATGAAAACCCTGCAAGTCAAGAAATTTCTGAGCAGCAGCAACACTAATGTAAGAAAGTTTTAGCAGACAATTAATCACTTAAAACATTTTGTTTTGTTTTTCTGACCGAACACATTATAACTCAAACCTTTATAGAATCACACACAAAATCAAACACTGATCATCCTAAATTCATAATCCAGGTGAAACTAGGATTATTTAGCATCTTTAACAGACTCTCTGACTTCTTTAAATGATTCTTATCAATTGACCTCTTGGTACATGTATATAATTTAACCTAAATCTGGGTCGAAAAAAAAAATTTCTATCAGATATCTGACATAAGTCTCACAATTTTGACTTTCCGCATCATTTTAATTTGGACACCTTCCACAGCCACCAGCCAGTGAATGTGTCTTTAAATAATGAACATTCAGACCGTTTCCATTAACAAACATTAGTCCTCTTTAGGAAAAAAAAGGTGTCATTTATGCATCAGTGACGCCATCCAAAAAGTTCACATACTGTCGTTGCTGTCTGTAAAATTTGGACCATCTGTGCCGCGAGTGGAATTTTAATTCGGATACCTTTGTGTAATTCCAATTTGTTGAAGCAAAAATGTATTTGGGTTAATGTTTGAGAGACTGATTAATTTTCATTCATCACTGAATGCTCATTTTGTGGTTGGCAGAGCTCATACTATGGGGAGTTAATTATATGGTTGTTGCCAGAAGACTCAAGCGTTCTCTCTTACTTTTCAGGTGACCCACATAATTAAAGTCTGCGTAGCTCAAATACACTCAAACAGCGACCCATTTTGCCTGGACCAGTTTGGTGTGCACTATACGTGAAAAAAAAAAAAGAGGCTGTTCATGGAAACTTGAAATTAAATCCCACAGCAGCCACAAGTCATATTTCTTTATTTTCAACAAAAGTTAGAAAAATTACAGAATTATTTGCGTTAAACAACTAAAGTGTTTGTTAAGTCATGATGGCCTAAAAATAACTCAATTTTGTAAACAAAATAAAATGTTAACTCTTAAATATTTTTAACATGTGAAGGGCTAAAGTCTCTGATGCTCCGTTTGCTGGGACTTTGTCTGTTTGCGTTGTGGTATTTTCCTGGGGTTTCAGCTTCCTCCCAGTCATTTGCAGCCTCCAGTAAGATGGCCTCGTCCACGTCATCATCTTCAGTGAAAGACCTCTGGAACATCTCTGTTATGCTCCTCTGGTTTGAGTCCTTAATTATTACCATATATTGAGCATTAGTGAATTAATCTCCTATTTTGTATAAATATTAGATTTATTGAATATTAATATATCATTTTGATTTTTTTCACTAGTCAGAATCACATAGAGTAGGTTTATATTCAGACTTTACCTTGGAGTGGAAGCTGGCGTTCACCGCGTTATCTGACAGATTCGACTCAGACAGACCCACTTGCTCCAAAACGTTCATTTTTCCCTGGATCAATGGCCTGCATAAATCAATAAATCTGCAGGTTTAGATAACAGTTGACCTCCACACTGACCAAATATCGTACATACCACAGGTGATCATCAGCAGATCCTTTAGCAACCAGGTAGTGAATGTTCACATTGTTGGTTTGTCCGATACGATGCACACGGTCTTCTGCCTGAATAAGAACCTGCAGGTGAAAAAAAAAAAGAAAGCATCCAGATTATCATTTACACAAACTTCACACGCAAGGTTCTGAGCCACAATCACAACAAAAGCAGTCAAATATTTCACCAAGGAGCCTTTAGACTGGAAGAAAAATGAGCAACCAGAGTGTAAACGCTAAGTGTTGCTGATACTGTGCCAACCTTGTGTATTTGGTGGTGATAAACTTCATGTCTTACCCCTGGATTCCAGAAGAGCTCAGCAAAGATCACAAGGTCAGCCGAGTGCAGGGTCAGACCCATGTTGGCCGCTGTGATTGACAGCACGGCCACACAGCTGCTGCTCGAGAACTGGAACTTCTCACAGAGCTGCTGCCGTTCGGCTGATGGAGTTGACCCATCGATACGGATGTAGACAACGTTCTGTTGAGGAAATGAAACTGTGAACCCACCTGAAA
The DNA here is from genome assembly GCA_015343265.1 of Pao palembangensis. Lineage (NCBI taxonomy): Eukaryota > Metazoa > Chordata > Actinopteri > Tetraodontiformes > Tetraodontidae > Pao > Pao palembangensis. The sequence goes on from CM027084.1 coordinate 19,679,805, forward strand.
TGACTGAGGAGGCTGGCTTATTGTTTTTCTACATCCTACCACCAGATGGCGTTTGAGATACTCTAGCTTCAGTACAAAGCTGCTGTTACAACTGGTATGTATTCATTGCGTTGCATAAGGGTGATGAGGGGAAAAAAGGATGCTGACCCCAGCGATGAGTTTACCAATGACCACTAAAGAACAACCTCACTGATATTTTGTCATCATATCATATCTGGCCTGTATGGAGTGATGCATCTGCACATGTTCCCCACCTTTTTCTCTAGTTCGGCTGTAATGTGATCCAAGACTAACTTATGATGAGCAAACACTAGAAACTTCTCCCGTCCGCCCTCCAGCATGTCTGTGATGTACTCCCTGTGACAGAAACAAAGCCATCTCAAATCCAGCGCGATCGCAGTGGGCTGACAAAAGATTCAGATTCCTTTTGCGTCTTAATCTCAGCCCTTGACAAATTTAAGCTGATCCGACGTGCTGATGCCACATCATTAGAGCGTACTTACATAATGGCTTGCAGTTTGGCTTCAGCTGTGTGGTTATAAAATATGAGGAGGGCTTCCTTCTCTTCCTTTTTCTGAGCAGGAGATTAAGAGAGCACAAGATAAGAACTGATGCTAGACTCTGATGCGTGGATAAGACAGCCGTTACTCTGAGGATCAGCGCGATTATGGACAATCAAGATCAGCAACTCACTCCCATCAGAGCATATAAGAACTCCTAGAATAAGCTCGCTGGAGGACTCTGGTTTGAAAGCACTTGTGTGCAAGTGCAGCTACTGCCCTAAAAACAAGATCTCCTTTTATTCACTGAGTTGGTTTGGATGAAGCTTTCATTATTTACTAATCTTAATTTCTGTAGTTAAAGTAAAACAACTCCACAAGAACTAATCTGAAAATCTGACGTTAGCAGTTGTTTTATGTCTTCAAATTCTCTGGTAAAACATTTACTTTGAAATAATAGAGGCAAGAACGTGGATTTTCCATTCATCTTATAGAAGATGTTAAACGTCTCTTACGTTGTGATGTCCCTTTGTTAACTGCTTGGCTGCGGCCGACAGAGCAGCTTTTATGCGGGAGTTGATGCCGTCGATGGTTACTGTGACGACCTTGCGCTGTTTGGCTGGAAGCTGGGAGAGGACGTCAGACTTAAGGCGGCGTAACATCAGAGACTCTTCCAGCAACAGCTTCAACTCCCCGAGGTTGGACGAGCCCGAATAGTCCCAACCCCAAGTCGACTGGGACGAAGCAGCGAAGAAAAGGATCGACACTTGGCAGTGAGATCTCTGAATCATCTATAATTTGGTTTAAATCACACTGCAAGGCTGAAAAGTCAAAGGTCATTATGTGCAGATTTTTTTTTTTTTTGAGAAATTAAAAAGTCTTCCAATTAATCTTTACAAACATAAAAGTTCTTCATCATTCCTGACAAAATGAGGGAAGCAATTACTCTTTAGCTCACACTCACGACTTCACCAAATTTACCCAAAAAGATTAACATTTGCCACATAGACTGTTTGAAACTTCAATTACCTGTTTGGCGTCACAGTAGCGCACCCCAAACTCATGAAAGCGAGGGAAGAGCAAAGGTCTCACGGCCAGAATTTGCGTGTAGAGCTCAGACGGTCTGGACATGGCAGGGGTCCCAGACAGAAGGATCACCCTTTTTGCAGCCTGAGGACAGGAAAGCAACACCGGTGGTGGAATACAACTAAAAGCACAACTTCAACCAGAGTGCGATAGCTTCAAAGGACCAAAATGGTGGCTGCTCTGAGGTAACTGTGGTAACTTTAAAGGTGAGCCTGCAGTATTGACACTTTCTAATTACTTTTCACTGTTTTCACAGGAGTTAGAGGAAAAGCCACAGCAGCTATTTTAGAATGCGACTATTAAATAAATGAGCTGCATGATTTGCCTGTTAAAACCATACAGCAATATAGCTCCCACCATTACACTGCAACGCTCACAAGAATAAGACAGAAAATGCATCACTCATCTGTATGTACGACACACACTAGGGTTGTTTGCAAAATGGAACATTTTTCCCTGATTCTGAAGCATATCTATTTAACACCATATTTTTCCTCACACAACCTGGCCAGCCTCACATCTGAGCTGTTGAACTAAAAGCCCGTAAACAGAAACCTTTGCAGGTTGACTTTGATCTTCTTTGGATATAGAGATATCACGCTGAGCCGGGTATCGCCACCGAAAAGTGCAAATTTAAGCTCTTTGATGACGAAAATGAGTCACCCAATGAAAACATTAAGCTGATGGGAGAGGGGGAAAAAAGTAATACCTTCAGCAAAGGCAGCGCTGCTTTACAGCGAGCCGTCTTCATGTTCTTTAGGAAGTGAGATTCATCCTGCACAGAATGACAGAAACACACATTCTGTATATAACTGGCAGCAAATGCTAGAATAAGGATTTAGGAGCTAAAAGCTGAACATATTTTCTGAGCAGCCCTTCTTGACAAACCATGATGAGAACATTGAAGGGGCTTCCTGACTGCTGCTTGTTGATCCGGCTCAGGAGGTCGTAGCTGATGATGTTGACCAAACCTGACTGCAGGCTGTCTTTGGCCTTCACCACCACGTTGATGTTGTCAGCACTCAGGGAGGGCAGCCAGCGTCTGAAGGCCTGCAGGCGCATGGAAAAACTCACAGTAACGCAGCTCTTTTCTTTTCTTTTCTGGCTGTTCTTTCATTGTACCTGGATGAAGTCAGCGCTCGGGAATTTGTCAGTTGCAGCACAATAACCCCCTGACTGACAGTGGGATGTCGCTAATCAATATTTATGTGCTACTTTTTTATTCTTATAAACAAAAACCTGTTTTTGCCAGTCGCCTGTCGACCCTGCTTAAGCTCACTAAGTAATGGCTCCCATGCCGTGCAAGATTTCTGGCCAACAGTGCAGACAAGAAGCAAACCAGACAGACCAAGTGTCCTTTAAAAGGGGACAAGATTGTCAGACTAAATTCTCCTCTGTGAATCCTAATTCTGTGACTGCACAAGATCCGATAAATCTATTTAGAGAACAAGCTGTCTCGTACCGTCAGCAGACAGAAGGCTGAGCAAAGCCCCACAGAAAGCGAGCTGCGAGTGCAACCGCGTGTTGCTGCTGTTATTTAAAACAGAGTTAAGAAGCTAAGAAAATGTTAGACACAGTAGAAAATGACACCCAACATAATTTCTGAATGTGCTGATTGGATTTTGACAAAAAGGCCACCCGAACAAATGCATCAGGTTCACAGGAGGTAACCAAAAATAGTGTGTGTATCTTCCCTCCAGTCTGTACCCTTGACCATGGCAATGACTCGAGATTTGTACCTCACAGAGGCAATGTGCTCTCCTCCAGGAAATGTATTGTGTCACTGTATGAGAGTTCCTCTCTAAAGATAACAGAATGCAAGCTGTCCTAGAGAACATTCCTCAAATGCAGTTTTAAACAGGATTAATAACATAAAATGTAAGAGTTTAACCAGACATTTTAAGTACATTATTAAGAGAGTATTGAAAAAAGAAGACTAAAAATAAACAAGTATAACACGAACCAGAAAGCTCCGCTACAGTCGTGTTTTTACCTCTGCCCAGGTGAATCTTACAGAAGATGGAGCCACCACCAGCAATGGCCACTCACTCCTGTAATAGGCTGCTATACAGATGGCCTGCACAGTCTTGCCAAGGCCCATGTCATCAGCCAGGAGGAGGCGGCCTTGTTTAGACACTGCAAAACTACAGGAAATCATGGATGGCATGAAGAAATTACCAAAACCTATATTCCTGTAAAGCTATAAAGCTAAATTCTTTGATCTGATATCAAAGAGCTGCTGCGATGTAATCAGAGAGTGAAAAGCTAGAATTAGTCATCCCCCTGGATTACTGGCTATGTCATGGGGAGAAAGCTGAAAGCCTTTCAAAAGGAACCTACTTGACCCCTTCCCTCTGGAAGGGCATGAGGCTGCAGGTGAGCGTGGGGTCGATACTAGAGAGGTCTGCTTCTGGGACTTCTAAAGATCTGGCCTCAGTCCCGTCAAACCTGGCAGAGAAAGCCTGGACTATGGCCCTGGGTAGTGGCTCCACCTCCACTGCTGCTATCTTGCTGAGCAGATCCACTGGGTATGGAACACAGCACGGTCAGACAAGATGGCTAATGGAACAGACAAACAGGAGCACTAAAAAAAGCAACTGTTACTCACTGAGTCTCTTGTAATCCTCAAGCAAAAAGCTCCACTTCCTTGTTTTCATATCTGCAGCAAATACACACAGAATACCAGAAAGCATGAAATGCAATAGGGCAAAAAATAGTCAGGAAGACAAAAAAAAAAAAAAAAACCTGCATCATTTTTCTTTTACCATAATTTTTTGTCGGCATCTGCTTAAAGGCCGCGATCACATCCACATTGTAACCAATGTCAACCTCGAACTTTTTCGGAGACACCAGGATGCACTGGCCCTGCAGGCCGGCTCCAGGTTTCTGCCATCCGTTGCACAACTTCAGCAGCGCAGCCAGAGCTGCACCATCACGGGCTGGTGCTGCAACATCCACGGAGTTCATTCCCTCCAGTGGCCTCAAAGACACAGAGGCAAGAGCAGTGGCTTCCTCCACTGCAGCAGAGACGGAACAAAGATGTAGCAGCCAGCAAACCTGAAAGTCTCTCTCACACCCTCACACCTTCCATATTTTGTTGATTTTGAGGAAAAAGTGCATGCTTTCATAAATATATCTCTGGTATTCATACTTAGCTGTCGATAGTCCTCCAAACTAAAGTTCCACATCTTTGTGGCAGGATCTAAACCAGAACGGGATTTAATACTATTAAATAAAAAAAATAAACAACAAAATAAAGATCAAATTGTCCCACACATATAATTGGATAAGGTACTAGGGCTGCAAAGATAAGACATCAACACATCAGGGAACAGTAGAAACACTTACCATAATTCTTGGAAGGGATGGTTTTAAAAACTGCAATAAGTTCTGCATGGTAGCCCACTTCCACTCTAAAGCGACCTTCTGTGTGAGGGACACATTTTCCACGTACAGAGATGGCAGGTTTTTTGACAGGTACTGTAATGAGATCTGATGAGCTTGAAGGACGCTGTGCCACAGGACATTTATTAGCTTGTTTGTAGAATAATCCAGCACCACCAACAGAATTAGTGGAACTGGGATCGGGTTTTGGACTTTGGGATGGCTTCACACCAAAATTTACTTCACTTGACAAAACTGGAGCGCCAACATGTGGACTTCTGGTCTGAGGAAAACGGTTGACAACTTTTGTCTAGAGGACACAAAATGATGATGTTTTAGGAGATGCACGTTATGTTTCCCTGAGATAACTGAGGCTTGGAGAGCGAAGGTCATACCTCTCTTGAGCCGTGACTCTGACTGACTTGGTTGGCGTTGGTTTCGAGTCCAAGCGAGTCTTGTTTAAAAGGTGGACAAAACAGTTTTGAGGCAGAACCTGACGTGGAAGTCTCTCTAGTGAGGGTGCACGGATTTAGATTCGTTTTAAGTGGCTCTGAAGTGCTGCTAAAACTGCCTACAATCTGATTAGTGCTAGCGGCAAGTCTTTGGGCCCTTCTTTCCAGAGCTTTCCGTCTATTTTCTTCAATCTTCATCTGTTGCTCAGCAGTCAAATGATTAGACATGATGAACTACTTACAGTTAAAGCTGACTACTTACTATTTCCCTGCGATGTAGCAAATTATCTATGTAGTCAGCGATGTAAACGGCCACTGCAGATATAACGGCTATGGCAAAGAGTCGAAAAGCTGACATGCACCCATGCTAAAATCAGCTAACGCTGCTAGCTGATACAACCCCAACACTGGAAAGCACTCGCATAAATTAACACGTCACCTTTAAATTAGACACACGTCAATAGACATGCACAGAAAGCGATCTTCTTTCGAACAGATCAATTCCCTGCCTCGTTTAAAAGCGGAAGTCGAGACACAATTTTTCTCGTTTAGGATTTACCGCGTAGGAAGTGACGTAGAAAAACATATAGACACGTGGAGGAGACGAATGCTGGGTAATGTAGTAAAGAGCTGTTATTTTTGTTTTTTTTTTTGTTAAATTTTACATGAATACATAGAGTTTCCTTGCCTTAATATGTTGTCAACTTTCTATTATTAATTCTAATTTTACTACAGTACTTCTTTTTATTTGATCATTTTAGAACCAAAATACCCTTTTGTGGTTTATACACTACACTCTACTCCGTTTGGGTCCCTGATTTTAAAATTTAGACAGATTGTTATGTAATATTTCATTTCTTTCAGTGTGCTCACTTCACTATTGGCAAATCATTCAACAATGATGTAACAAACCATAATCGTATACTTTTCCAATTCTATTTAGTATTTTCACTCATTCATTTAGCAGAAACCAGAAGGTTTTTTTCCTGGCATTAAACAGACTCTCCCTGTACAACCCCATATGTGTTGTTCTTCTCTTTTCTTTTGTTGCTTCTCTTTTTGTCTTTCCCTCTCCTCCTCATTAGCAGGCGGTTCCCCCATGTAAGCCTGGACCTGGTCAAGGTTTCTTCCAATTAAAAAAGAGTTTTTCCTGCCTCCTGCTTGTTTATGGGTCAGGATCAGTGTTCTATAGCATCTACACTCTTAACTGGAACAGACATATACACTGTTTTGGCTCGTTTATCCCTGTTGAGTGTTTGTTTGAATTAAGAAAAGAGATTCTCCAAAAGGAAAATTGTCAAAAGTGTGGTTTATTCATCTAACAGAATAATACCTGACAGAGCACTGGGTCCCAGAGCAATCACTGATGAAATCAGATCGGGTCCTGTCTCCTCACACGGTCAGTGAGGAAAGCACACTGGCTGACAATATTGTCATTCTTTATACTGTGTGGTGATTACGCAGCAACTCATATCACTTGTGATGGTACATTCCATTCAGCTCTGTTCCGTACACAGAATCATGCATCATGCTATTATCAACTTTTGACTCCTTATCATGTTTTTGTTCTCATATTTTGACTGCTGCATATGTCATCTAGCCCTGTACTTTCACTCTTTAATTTCATTATAAGCACAGTTATAAAACATGCAAAAATGTGACATTTCTTAACAACACACACATTTAGATATTCATTTTAATATTTTGTAAATATGTGTTTTATAGTTTGGAATTCAAAATCAATTAGGTCAACTCTATTTTCATTGTAGAAGCTGATTAAACATTTGGAAAAATCTGAATTTTTTATCTGAAGTTTTTAATGTCACTTTTTAAGAGAAAGATCTTTTAAAACTTTATAAGTTTAGTAATCCCAGTTTGACCTCTGGGAGGCATAACAGTTTTTAAACTTACTGTTGTCTGTTAAGATTATTCCTTGCCTGGAAGGGTGTACTTTATCCTCTCTGCGTGATAAAGGGGAGGGGGGTGAATATTTCCACGTTGCAATTTTGCAGTCACTTGGACATATTACCCATTTGCTAGTGGTGGGACTGAGTTGGCTGCCTGCATCACGGTGCGCTGGTGACGTGTGGCGTTTGGGAGCTGTCCCAGGGATCGCGGTGCTGAAGCTGCAGCGCCGCTTCAGCAGCCAATGATCACAGGGGAATCCGCGGATACGGATGCTTTCACCCTGAGCAGACGGTCCGGTCTGACAATCTTGTTGGATTTTTTTTTTTTTTTTTTTTTAACCGAGGGATTAAAACCTTGCTCCACGGCTATGGTAATTCGGTAATTGGGTACGTGTCGCCTGGCACAGAGTTGCCCACCGGCTGCGGTCTGCCTGGTAATCCATGAAAAACAAACCCTGAAACTGAGCCGTGCAGAAATCGGGGTAACTCGGCAGGTAAGGCAGATTTCTAACATGGCACGCCATCGATGGAGTTGATCTGCTTTGAAAGCAGTGATTGTAAACCGAGCTTCACTGGCTTAAACCGCGTCTAGCTAAAGAGCGTATTTTGATAGTCTCAGTCCTTTGTAGCAAAGACGGTTTTTGTCGTGAATGTGGAGGGAGAAGCTTGCCGAGTTAGTTTATGTTGTGCACAGCAGCAGACTATTGAGGCCATGGAATGACAGTGGACACTGAGTGATCACGGACATATCCTTATTACTTGAATGCATATTCCCATCAATCAAAATATTTCACTTTCCTTTTTAGCTCCGTCTTTTGAACTTGATGGCTTCAGACACTTGTCTGCGTCCGTGGGATTTATTTGACTTTTGGATCTGCATTCTCAGTGGAAGACAATAAACGATTTTGACTTGGAAAATACGAGCGTAAACAAAGAAAAGACAAAGCAAAAACGTCTTCCCACAGAGTCACGACATCAAACAGCTGTTAATGACGGAGACGCAAACGCCACACGCGGGTTTCTTGCAGCACCTTTACGCGGTGCTGTGTTAGTGTTAGAGAGAGCCCGATGCTGCTCAGCCAGGGCATGCTGAAGAACCGCTGTTGCGTTCTGCTCGGTGACCTGAGGGTGCTCCTTCTCGGGCCACCGGCACCGTCAACGCCGCTGCCTCCGCTGACCCCGATGAACGGTCAAACTACGGAAAGCTGCGAGGCAGGCGTCACCGTCCCCGACAACAACAACACGTTAACGCGAAGCCATCACCAGCACGCTGGGGACCGGGGTGCCCCAGCGTCAGCGGGGGCCGCCGGGCCGACGATCGGAGAGCGAGCCGGCTGGGTCGATGCTGCAGAACTGTCGGTGGCCCTGCGCGGCTGCAGCAGCTCCTCTGACGACTGCTCCAAGAGCAAACTGGAGGAAAGGTTCTCCCTCACCAGCTACACGGAGAGTGGCTTCCGGACGCCTGTGTGCAGGATCTGCTTTCAGGGACCAGAACATGTAAGTCAGAGATAATCTTTTCATATCTGTTAGCAATTCGGCCATGGAGTGGGTTAAATTTATCACTGTTTCACACAAGTTTCAAAGTGATGGGGTATCTTGAGCATGGTCCCCAAATGTTGGAAATTAACCTACAGACGTTTTTTGTTGCTCAAACAGCAGCTTTTTTATTTCATCACAATCTCATTGTTTTATCAGAGACCTGTCTGAGTGAGTAGCAGCGCTGCTGCACTCATTCCTTTGTGCAGCATGAAAAGACAGCTAAAGCTTCTAGTGGGTGGATCGTGAAAATTCTTACACCCTGTGGACGACAAGCGTGGAGGATAAACAGGGACGCAGTCATTATAGCCACACTCTGAGTTCATTGTCAAACATTAAGTGCATGATTAAAGGAAGACTGTGCAGTCGGCAGCTCGTGCATTGCCTGGATACAACAAAGAAAAGAATCTGAAAAATGGCTGATATGATTATAGCTCTGCCTGTTATACCGTTTGGCAACGCTTTTAAGGACCAATTTATTAAGACCGATTATTGGCTGATTTAGTTGAAACAAAGCAACACATGAACTCTATCATCTCATGGTCACTTTCATGCATGTGACCTGTTGTCACAAATTCATTACTCCAAGACCAACGCTGTGCCTCTTTCCATGTGTGCAGACTTTACAATTAATACTGGCACGAGGCCTTCTTAAAAGACTGGCAGACAAGGTCTCATCTTTGTATTTTTTCAAAGCCTCCATAGATAGCCTGCACGCTCTGCGACACATACAAAGCACCCCCTTCAAAGTTTGCAGTATTTCCCGTCAGCTCCCCCAACTCATCACATCGATGCCTCCCTGAGATGCTGCAGCCAGTCAATAACACTTGATTTCGTGTCGGTTTATCAATATGGATGTTCTCATCTACCACCTGCCTTCCTTTTCCTATTTCTCTCTGCTGTTGTTTTGGATGAAATCCAGATATAGATCTGATGAGGTGTGAGGCTGTACAAGGAGAACGATGCTCCATTTGAAAGAAGAGATGGGTGGATGGTATTTGGGGGCAGTGAGGACATTAGTTATCCTCTGCCTTCCCTAATCCGCCAACTTGTCACTAAAACTAAAGGAGCAAGGATTTGATCTGACAATCCACCTCCAAAACATTTCCATCCCCAGGGCTAAGACACTTGAGACTGAATTAGAGACTGAGAGAGACAAAAAACTGCTCTCCTCAAGCACAAAAAAAAAAAGAAATTGGAATTTGAAAGTCTGTTTGATTCAATTGAAAGATGATTTTACTTAGCTTTAACATGACACCAAACAACCCAACAGGCCTGTGATCCAGTTCATGCCTGCATTTGGTGCAGTTTTCTCAAAACCCGTTTCCCATTTCCTGTTTTTTTTTTTGTTTTTTTTTTCAAAGAATTCCATTCTAAAGTTTCTAAAACATTTAAACAGGTAATATACAGTATTTAGGGAGCTACATAACACTTAAGATACAAACAGTCTAAATCAGCTAAATCAATGACAAAAGTCATTATAGATTTTATGCACCTTTTCCCCTGACAGTCTCTGATTATTTGCTTTCTATTTACTTCATCCATGTTTTTTTCACCAAAAGAACAGACCTTTCCTGCGTTAAGGGACATGTTTGCATGAAAAGCCTGCCTTATTCCAGTATGTGTGTTGAGATTTTATGTTTATACAGTCCCTGAAATAATAAAGCAATTCTCCAAGCAATCATCATTTTAGCTCACTGATAGATTTTGAGGGAACAGTAATATGTTGTGCCCAAGGATATAAAAAAAAAAAACATTTAAATAGTAATAAAGAAAAATGAAACTCTCTCTCTTTGTGTGTGTGTGTGCGTGCCTGCGTGCGTGCGTGCGTAGAGGATGATTTGCTGATGTGTCGTGCACTATTACATTGAAGAGCCCTTTGGGGCACATGCTCCTGCTGTCCTGTTCTCACCAACAGCTGGATGTGAGATTATTCGAGTCCACACTGCTCCAAAAAACAAAAAAAAAAAAGTTGGCTTCTCCCTCTTTCCCCTTCTAAATAATAACACTTGCACTTGCGTTTGCTTGGTGCACAGTAAAAAGCCCCGAGGGGTCACGTTTGCGTCTTTCTCTCCGTTTGTCCCCCCAGTGCAGAGGAGCGCTCTGTATTCCATCACAACCACGCTCCTCTGCAGTCTGGTGGACACTGACGTCCGTAGACACTATGAATTCTTTAGCTACAAACCCTGAGATGCTTTTAAAGGTCTTCTAGGTCTTCTGCCACGCTTGGTTCCCATAAAAAAAGAAACGAGTGGACCTGCTCCTTTCATTAGCGGTCGTAATACACGAAATGTGAAATTGATGTGACCTTCAGCGATTGCATGAATATGATGCAGTTGACTTCAGTATTGTTCATGGTTCAAATATTGCTGTAAAAACATTTTCCCTCTAGTTTCTGTAGGCCAAGATTATAAAAACTCAGTTCCCTTTGCGGAGAGTTAATAGTTTACTTTAGTTTACTTTACACTGATTACAAACCCTTCAGGAAATATGAAGCCAAGTATAATTTGTTATTGGCCATACTGAGATGTTTTAAGAGAACGCAGAAGACAAAAAAAAAAAAAAGGACAACACACCTTAAACTCCTAAGCTATGTTCTATAACATCATTATTTTGATGATTAAGCTTTTTGAGCAACAATAAGATGTTAAGTCATCAGTTGCGTGGGCTGTAATGCCACATTTGTCTTGCTCTCTCTCCAGCATCGGTTGTACTGCAGTGATCCATGCTTGGACTCTTGGCTGTGACCAGGCCAATCACAGTCAGTGGTCTGAGTCCCACTGGACACGGCAGAAATGTTCTGGTGCTCTTGCCAATACACTCCCACCCTGGCCATCTGTAGACAGGCCACCTCTAATTCCCTCTGTTTGTTTTTTTTTCCCTCTTCTCCCTCTGTCAGAAATGTCAATGCGGAAAAATTTGAAAAGTCACCAAATTTCTTTAGTAAAGAGCAGAGAAGGAATGGAAATTTTTAACATGGAATTTAAAATGCCTGAGCTTTAAACAATTAAACCTCACGTCCCCAGAAACTAATTGATGCAAGTTTCTATAACAGCAGCTAGAAATGATGGCAGGCCTCCATCTCCTCGGTTATTATCTTTATCCAATGTGACAAGACAAGTAATATATTTCAGTGTGTTTGAAACCCAGGGTGAGCGATTATAAATCTCATTTGTTCCTTGGGCTGAATATAGTTTATGAATAATGGCTGGTAAAGAATCCGGCTGAGCATATTTGGCAAAAGTAAAAAGCTTTTGATGTCAGGGTAAATTAGAATTTTCTACATTGGCTGATGGTTTCCAGTCTTCTGCTTGCTGACAAAAAAAAAAAACACGTTTCTTTTCATCTAGAAAAACTGTCAACTCCCAGTCAGTAAGTCAATAAAAAAACAAACAAACTGATGGTCAAGTTTAAAATAAAATCTCAGCATCTTTTATTCAAAGTTGGCCAATTGAATATAATGATCAGAAAGCCTTTCAGTAAAATTGAATTGCTTTAATATTGTAAAGTACTCTGCATCGTCAATAGTAAGTTCAATACTTTCAAAGTGTACGGATATTATTACTTTGCTGAAATGACACAGTCTGTAAGTAATCTATAAGAGCATCTGAGTCTCCACCATATATATAATTTGTTATTTAAAAAAAGAAAAACTTTACTTCATCCTAAAATTTAGAGACAAATTTGACCTCATCAGACAGATGTGTGAGCAGAGGTATCAATACTGTCAGACTCTCAGATAATGAAAGTACTGCCGCTTATGGACAAAACACCGACTGAATGGTTAAGGACCAAAATTAAATTCTGATCTTTCCCAGGCTGTGAAAATCCAGAGACGTGACACAAAGAAGAGAGAAGCTGCACTTATATCACTGAAACTGTGCTCTGCTTAACAAATGTAAAAGTTTCTGGTGCTCTTGCTGCCCTGTTTATCCTCTGTGTTATGTAACTGCAGTTTTGCCTTTTTTAAATCATATTCCGGTGTTTTTAGAGATACAGTCTATACAAATCAAGGTAAATTCATTTAATACAGATCAAATGTCAGCAGCGGGGGCACAAAAAAGAGAGATTTTAAAAAAGCAAAGGAGAAAACATCTTTCTACATTTATTTATATAGACATGAACTAACTATGTGGCAGCTATAAAGTTAAAAAAAGATATTCTTATATCTAAACTATATATTACTGTATTAGTGCAGTATGTGCTGCTTTGTTGCAGTTTGCTTTTTTACAACAGCATCATCCTAATCTCTAATCCTCTACTTTGACGGCAGTGTAAGCATTTGGCCTGTCGCAGCTTTCGCTTCTCACCTGGACCATCGTGAAGTTGTAAATGTATCGTACTGCGTGCTAGGCTCCGCAACTTAGTAAGTGCCTACAGTATGTGAGGGTTTTTTAGGTGTGCGTGCTTGCCTGACTGTGCATGCAAAGCACTGAGAAAATCAATAAACCAGCATAAACAACCTCAAAGAAATACAAACGTATTCTCTGTGTAATCTGCAGTGTACCGCTGTAGGTTGTCTGCAGGGGGTAAATGATGAAAAGATGAAATGGGTTTGCCAGAAAGTCAGTTTCTATGAAATGGTAATATTCCCTGTCAACTACTGTTCGTCTTGACTGCAGTTTTCTTTTCTGCTGCATTGTGTGTCTGTTTGGCTGTCTAATCATCTACTTCACTAGCAGGTTTGAGCATTTATTTAAGTGTGCATAGAAGTAGTTGCATCAATGTTACCAGGACTGTTGATGGTCACCAGAAATCTAGCGAATCTGAGTGTAACTGCATGTGTAACTCCTCGTGTGACGCTAACGCTTTAATCTACCATGAACCTTTTATTTATAGATATCTATTCAAGATGAAACACTCACACCCACCCATAAAATGCATATTAATATTTATTTATGTTTATGATTATTGTGTGACCAAGCTCTTGGCCTAGACTGAGTGTATTGACAGACTCTGTCCCACAGGGGGAGCTCCTGAGCCCGTGTCGATGCAGTGGGTCAGTACGTTGCACCCACCAGCCCTGTCTCATCAAATGGATCAGTGAGAGAGGCTCTTGGGCCTGTGAGCTGTGCTACTACAAGTATCAGGTCATAGCCATCAGTACTAAGAACCCTCTGCAGGTGAGCGGTCCAAATGTGCATTTACATACAGGGAGTCATTGAGATACCTTTTAGGTTTTCATTTCACAATTATTTTGAGCCTCAACTGCAGCATTTAGTCACAATAATAAACTGTGGAAGTCAACTACAAATAAAGGTTTCTGAATTAACAAGAATTTCCTTCCTTCTGATCCCTGGAAGAGAAAGGATGCATAGACAACTTTTCTCTCAGCTTTACGGAGACTCAAGTTTGGGTGGGCAGGTTGCGGTTCTTCAAGGTCCTAGCATTTTTATTTATTTATTTATTTCATATTTTTAAAAGTGGGTGCTTCCTGCCAGTGGAACCTTCTCATTCCTTTGATACAAGAATTCAGTTTATCAGCCAGAACAGAAGATTTATGTTCTCTGGTTGCCTTTATCTTTCAGCTGGATTTTCTTAACTGCTCAATTTGACATTCTTGTTATACACTAACTTAAATCATAAACTTGAGTAAGAAATTCCACAGCGTGAACTGTAACGGGGTCTGTGTCTCTCTGCAGTGGCAGGCTATCTCCCTCACAGTCATAGAGAAAGTGCAGATAGCAGCAGCCATCTTGGGCTCCCTGTTCCTGATGGCCAGTATCTCCTGGCTGGTGTGGTCGTCTTTTAGCCCGTCGGCCCGCTGGCAGCGACAGGATCTGCTTTTCCAGATCTGCTACGGCATGTATGGCTTCATGGACGTCGTCTGCATCGGTGAGGCAGTGATACAACCTTTATTTTCTGATTGATGCAGATTCTTACATAGAGACTATAACGACAGTGGCTGACCTTCCCCAGGTTATTGCACGTACATAAGGTGAATAATCAAATTGCAGCAATGGGCATAAAACGACTGAGGGTTTTCAAGCTATCAACCTGTTTATATCAGTATGCGGATTAAATATCCTTGTCTGGCTCTGCTTGCAGTTTAATCTGCGCACACAGTTACCAAACCTTTTGTAATCCTCACTATCTTGCAGTTCCTCAACCCTGAAAGTGACTCTAAAAGCATAAATACATTTCCCAGTCCTATGCGTAATATTAGCTGCCCATTGCCAGTCCACCCTCCCCCGAATTCCTCTTTCATTTGAGACTCACAGTGTCTACTTGCTGTCATGTCTGTGGTTCCTGTCTGCTTTGGATGACTGTGTGATGACATTTCGCATTAAAAAAAACCCCGCAGCCGACATCCTGATGAGTGCACGAGGAGATTGATTGTCTCCGGTTTGCTAGTGAGGATTGAGTGTGCAGTCATTAAGTCTGCACTTTGCGGAGATTAACTTTTCGCCTGGCAGACGGTAAAGTAAAGTCCTGACTTTTACTTATCCGCTTGGTTAAAGTGGTAAAGAGGCAACAATAATGAGAGGAGACTGGATTTTGTGAATAAACTCTTAAGAGGGTTGAGATTATGCGATGTTCACGTTTGGCAGAGCGCCGCCGCTGTAAGTGTTGGAAAAGCATTTGAGGAGAGTGTTATGGCCCAACTACAGCTTTTTGATTTGAGCTGGTTCGTCTAAAGAGGCTAATTGTCATCATAAATCTGACATGAAAACTGTCGGGCTCCACGCGCTCCTCTTTACAGGCTGACTTCACTTTCTCAGTGAATCAGGTTCAATGAACACAAATCAATAAGCAATTCCGAAGTACCCCAGAGAACAAAATGCACCATTTGCTAACCCAAATCCAAAAGAAGCACATACTGCTGTGTTTGAAATTGTGTTGTGCGCACAGTTTTTTTTTTTTAAGAAATACAGATCTTTGCCCGAGGCATCAGAGCAGCATTTTAAAGATGAGTTATTTTGTCCTGCTTCTATCTCAGTCAGTACATCCTGCATGCTGGAACACCGAATCCACCACTGCAGGGCTATATATCACTTTCAGGTGTCATTAAGACCTCTGCAGATGCTGACGTCTTCTAATTGATGCTCTGATCTCCACAGCACTAATTGTCCACGAGGGACCGTCTGTGTTCCGTATCTTCCACCGCTGGCAGGCCGTGAACCAGCAGTGGAAGGTCCTGAACTATGATAAGTCACTGGACAGCGACGATCTGAAGAACGTGGCCGTGGACAGGACTCTGTCTCAGCCCAGCCCGGGCTACCACGCTGGAATAGGAGTGTCAGCCTCCACCTCCTCGTTGATGGTGGTAGCCTCCACAACCGCCGGCTCCACGTCCACATCCGCGGCAGTGACTGCAGACGGATTAGGACCACATGTGGACCAGAACAGTAGCAGCACGGTGCCGGACCACCACTGTCCGTACAACATCCTCCACATCCTCAGTCACCTGAGGCAGCCAGAGGCTCGGAGCCAACCCAGCAATAGCACAAGAGAGCTGGTCATGAGAGTCACCACAGTGTGAGGAGTCAACTGAGGCCTTATGTCACACGCAGGTGGAGGATTTTACCAACCAGGAAAAACACTGGATTAATACCATGTTGTCTGTCTCTTTCAAAACGCATCTCTGATGTCCTTACATGAATTGAATAAAAGTCAAACTCTGATTTGCAGAAGCGGTTGGAGAAAAGTGCTTTCAGTATCTGAAGCATTTAAGAGGATGTTCAGTCCTGACGCTCTGAAGGTCAAAGGTCTCCAAACTATTGTGCAACCGCATCACCACAGACATCTCGGCCAGGAAGAATTAAAAAGCTGTAGAAAACATCAAATCAGTAAGAGCTCGTGTTGATCCGATGTCTGTGTATAGCTAGTAATAGTAAGAAGCATTACAGTTACTGTACATGATACATTAGCATTACCTTTAGCATAATAATTACATTGTTGTTGCATATTGATTGATTTCTGTAAGTTGCAACCAGAAATTTTAAACAAAATACAGTTTCTTAATAATACGCAAATGGAGACAGTGTTTATTCCATAATCAAATTCCACCATCAGATTAGACAGCTACCGTGGCAGGAAAACGATGGAGAGACAATCAGAATTGCAGCTGCAGTCATCACACACACACGAATCCAGCTCTGGTGTCAGATTTCATAAATTCAGCCAACGTGAGGCAGAATCCAGTTACCATTTTTTTAAATTGCTCTTCACAAGAAAATGCAACACCAAATAATGTTTTTGATAGTGTTTTCTAGTGTTGTTTTGGTTTTTTTTTTGTTATATTTTGTGGCATCTGAAATTGGGGTATTTTGAAAAAGCAAAGAAAAAAAAACTTTTAAATCTGGTGCACAAAACCTGTACTGAGAGCAGTCGTGTGCTTTGTTCTATTGCTTCTATCAGCACATGTGAAAACACAGTTCTGCTCCAAAGCACTGGCAGTCCGTTAAGGACATATTCATTTCCATACTGGATGTATAGATCGCTCTGCGTGCATTGGATCTTCACATTCATTTATGCTCTTTGAACATTGAAGCTATGCAGCTCTTATTTCACATCTGCAAAAATGGCATCCCGGGGGATGCTGGCTCCTGTGGCATAGTGTAGCAAGGAAGAAACACTTAAAGCATGCTCATAGTGTGCGACACAAGATGTTTTTTGCCCCTTTATTTTCACATAACTTCACAGTTAGGCTGTGCACAAAGGTGCTGTGAATTATTCTTTATTTGCTTTCAAAACAACAGAAAAAAAAAATACCTGAATGCTAACATTACCATTCCAAGCAAACCAAACAATCCCAATATGATCATAATGAGAAACACTGTCAAATCTAAATTTCCGCTGACATGTATTATATGAAAACACATTGTTATGATCTGCCTGAACTGAAGTGAGGCTGCAGCTTCATGTCCTATGGTTTATTTTTATTGCTGCTTTGGCAAAGTAACCTTGTCTCAGCCAATATCACCCTGATCTGACTCCAAACACCATCAAAGAATTCCACTGCTTTATTCTGGGATACAAATGCACACGTGCGATCGGCTCTGATTTCCAGAACTCTGTAGTTTTCTGTCTAATTAATAAAATGCACACAGGCTATTTTGAAACTCTTGCCCACCATAATCAAATACGAGGCTGGCGACGTGCACTGATGATCAGGTGTTGAGGTTTTCCATTGAGTTATTTAAGCCACGGAGAGTTGATATCAATGCTGTGTGGAAACGACTGGCAAAGAGCTGGGAGGTTACTCAGAGTTCACCAATCCGCTTGTCTACTTCTCTTCACGTGTTGTCTCTTAGAATTCAGACACACACACATCCACACACACCTGGTTTTGATAAAGGAATTCGAAAACATCAAAACACATTTGAATATATAAGCCAAATGTTATCATCATCAACAGCAGACAAAACGATCACATAATCTGGCGCACACACTGAGATCACGTGCGTGTGCCTTATTTATATTCATTTTATTCAATATTTTTGATGCAGTTTTTCTCTAGTAACCATTTTCATGCCTTTCGTACTTTTAAGTACCATAATGTAGCACACACTCTGTCATACATATGTATGTATATGTATATTAGCAATAAATGACACCAAATGCTGCAATTTAGATATTAGACATTTAGCAGCCAGGTTATCTTTAAAATGTTAAATCTAGTGCATTTTTGCGAAGGTGTGACATGGTTGTGATTTCATTCTCCAGTGCAATGTACTCGGAGAAGACTGAGCTAAAAGGGGCTTTTGAGCGGCTTAAGCCGTAGAAAGTGGCAATTTGCATACAGCTAATGCGATATTCAGACAGGTCATCTGAGGTGGGAAGCAGGCTGGTGGAAAGTATTCCATCCCTGCATGCTCGCCTATCTTTGAAGGCAAAAAGAAGCTCTGTAAAAAGGTGAGGTGAAATTCTAGATATTTGAAGGGGATGAAAGCGCCGACAGTGGCAATCCAGGGAGAAGTTGTGGGAGGGGAAAACATTGGTTTGCTTATTTTTTGGAGAGGAGACAGTTTTTGTCATCTTCCACACCCACACATACTGTAAGTATCTGCTCGGGGTCAGGGGCAGGATTCTTTGGGTGAGTCATCACAGAAAAATCAACAAAAGACTTCCAAACTGATCAGGATTTATGAGCTAAATAAATTTCATGAGGCCTGCGTGCCCTAGTTAGTGAAGGTATTTGTTCCTTTTCTTGGTACAGCTGCTCTACCTGGATCCTGCAGGCATTTTTAAAGAGTGTTGCCCAGGAGAAACAATCTCAGATTGCCTCCCTCCCTTTTAACGCTCACTTGCTCGCTCAGCATCTCTTCAGAACTCCCCAGCGCATGCATGCACGCACACACGCACGCACGCACACACTCACACACACGCAGACACACACACACACACTTACACACACACACAGAGTTTGGTGCTCTGCAAACAGCAGCAACGCTCTGTGAGCAGGTCAATAGCAGCATCATTGCGTTGCCCTAATTGAGCCCCTGATGAGGGAGTTCCGCTGCCTTCAAGCCTCGATAAACAGACTGCGTGCATTCCTGATGGTGGTTACACAGTGTCAAAGTACAATGCAGCCTAATTAATTTTAAAATCCAGTGTGATTTGATTAAAATTTGAGATGCCTGATTTCAGTTTCTCCCAGCTGCATCCTAATAATAACGCTCAAACGCTCTAATGCTGTTCTTATACCTGTGTTTCGATGGTTTTTGTGCTGCTGCATGACCAACCAACTAGAATCACATCAGGACCAAACGTGTTGCATAAAGGTGAGGATCCCTCATATGCTCCATCCTGTCCTTCCATGCTTTCATCCTGGTCTGACCTCACTCCTGATGTGTAAAAGGAAGGTGTGATATCAGGGAAATCGGGAATATTCGCCTCTAGCGACACCCAGTGGTGAGTTTTTGCTACTGGTTGATCATGTTAATCAACGCCTGCTGGTAGCAGCTGGGCCTGGGACTCACCAGGCTAGAACTAGCAGGTGTCTGGAAAACAACAGGCACACCGGAGCTGAAGATGGAGCCGCAGCTTCTCAGACTTGAATAATTAATCCCTCACAGATGCCAACAGGGAGCTACTGTAAGATCCCTGCTTTGGGCGAGGGGGGGCTGCTGTGGCTCAGGTGTGTGGGGTCTCTTTAGTGTTATCAAGCTCACTGGCATGAACCACTTCTGCTGGGGTCAAGTGTCCATGAGCATGATGCTGGACCCCAGATTGTGGGCACTAAGCAGGGGCGGGAGGCGGCGAGGTCATCACTGCAAGCTGTGAGTATGCAGAAAAAATAATTTAAACTGTTTTTATGAGTAAACAATGGCCGACGGTCACAGTCAGATTTAAGAACATGGCTCTACTGAAACTATTTGTGTTATTCTGAATGTTCTGGAAAGAAATCAGCTCTATTTTGGTGCCAGAGCTGAGATTATGATCCACGCCCAGATGTGAATCATCACCACTTATGAATCGATCCAACACTGGCCTCACTGGGAAACACTGAGCTCAGCAGCGATCAAAACCAGCACAATCCTGATCTTATGTAAACTGTGCATTCATCAGTAGTTCCACAGGAAACACCCTCAAAGCAAAGACAAAATAAGAGGACAATTTTACAGATTTTACAGCAATAGCACAAAAAAGAGAATTAAAAACTCCATATTCGTATGGGAAGGCCTTAAAAAGTCTGACAAAGAACTGCATGGACATGCACACAATTACAAGACTACATTTACAATTAGAGCAATTAGGAAGCTCACAATGATGTCGACATCAGGACTGGATGAGCACCCCTCCAAAGCGTGAGCTGCATCTTTTTTGATGCTAAAGTTAAATCATGCATGTAGATTTAATCACTGAGTGACCTTGCTGCTGTCATTGCGGAGAGGACACATGTCTGTCCTTGATTTATGAAACAAAGAAATCACACAGGCATGAAAAGACAGTCAGGTCATCTGTAATAATTTATCTCCAGCAGCTAAGAAGACAAACGTCCTTCAAGAGACAATGAAAAATTGATTTTATGTCTCAAGGCGGTAAAGACCGAAGCTCATGCTGCCACTTGTCACACTATTCAAAAGGCTCTGTGTGGGTTTTTTTTTTGCAAAAATACTTAAATCTGGCCCCATTTTATGCTTATTTGCAGCTGGAAGTAGATTTTAATATCTATATAGTCAAATCACATCCACCCATTCACAAAACCACAATGCTGGATTCACAATTTATCATTTAATTTACAGAAGCAAGCACCTTTCAGAGTGAGCACTTCCAAGTAATTGATCATCATGAAAAGTGCAGGTAAGTTTTTAATCTTGCTGCAGTTTTAAAGTTCCATTCAGCATACAGGCTCATCTGTCATACTGCGGGCTATAGTAGTAAAACATAAACTGTGTAGGAGTGCGTGAAATTCTCTCCTTGTATGGATGTGGAGGAGTTGGAGGGGGGAAACACAGACCTGTGCCAAACATCGTTGATTCATTGATTATTGCTGCGCATTTTTATTTTTTTTTTCTAACTGATTTAAGTTAGTGCCTAGTGCCTGGAGTGCGTCTCCTTTGACTGCAGGTTCTGTGTTTACAAACCCGAACAAACTACAGATCGAGGATGAAATTCCGCTGCGCGGTCGTGCGTGCGTGCGTGCGTGCGTGCGCGCCTCGGATGATTTGTTTTTTAACCGGGCGGATCCTCGACAGAGTTGACCCAGAGTGAGCTCGCTGCTGTTCAGACAGAGATGTTTGTCTGTAGTTTGAACTTAATGGAAGTTGGTTAAATTTCCTGCATCCTCGGATATATATATATATATATATATGTATGTATTTTAACTTTCTTGTCTACAGTCGTCGAGGTGAGTCCAAATTTTTATGCGTAAAAACAGAATTTGGAAACGCCGTCTGACGAGCAAGGGTCTGTCCCCGACAGGTGGTTTGGGTGGAACTGAGATGTTGCGCAGTAAAAATGAAAAGTTGACAGCTATATATATATAGTTTGCAGCCAGAAGAGAAGAACGTGAAGTCTTTCTTGTGACACTTTTATCTTTATGGAAGCAGGAAAATTTGAAAAATTGCTTTTTATGTAACACAAAGTTAAATCAATATCAGCTCACTAATAAACAAAGATGAGACTGGCTAAATATTCATCTGGTTCAGGTCAGTATTTGACAGATGCATCTGTGTTTTCAGTCAACTGGCAATAGAACTCACTCTCACGACATCTCAACTCCGCAGTTCTTTACAAACCAGTTCTCTAGTAACAGCTTTTCTTTATATCATGGTGCGGCGTTGCAGGTCATCATACCAAAATCTTCTGGGGATATAATTGAGACAACTCTCACCAGGTGCCCTCTGAGGACATTTAAACATTTATGCTGTAGATATTTTATGGAATTTCCATGAAAAAAGACATTCTTTACTCATGATTCTAATTATAAAAGCAGTAAAAAGGGGGCAAATATGGAGGATGACACTGTATTTACATTTTTATTCCCATCTATGCACCACGCTGTTAATACCAGTGCATCTGCTTTGTACCCTTATACATTACAGATGCTTGCATTCTTCAATATTTCCGTTTTTTTAAGCAATTTTGACATTTAAAAATGTTTCCACATCATGGTTATTCTCTGTTTACAACCGGTATAAACATTCCTATGCTCTGGCGAGATGTCTCCTGTGACGCCTCAGTCAGATAACAGTTATTTCCTGGATTTCAAGGAGTTATATGTGCTCCACAGCTGCCATAATCATTCTTCTGCTTCGTTTTTCCAGGGAACATGGCAATTATTACAGGCTTCATATTTTTGTGCATGCTCCAAGCTGCAGCTGCTCAGCGGCGACCCATTCAAGGACCCCGGCGGATACCAGGACGAGGTGACAGTCCAGCACCGACTCTGAGTCCCGTCCAGCCTCTGCCCCCAGGACCGCAGCACTGTAAGAGTAAGTCCCTTTAAACTTTTGTTTTATTTTGTATGCCTATTTAATACCAGAGGAAGTGCTCAAATGAATACACGAGCCCAGATTACTTAGTGGAAATACAGCATTTGTTGCTGTCTTTGTGACTTGGCCCATTGCAACAAGAATTCTATCTGCTGTGTTTTATGCACGAGTAAGATAGTATTTATAGCAATAATGATTCAGGTCTGTGGGTCCTAGAATCACTCCACCACGTTCCTACCAGAACAGACAAACACACTTCCGTATGACTCTAAACTTCACAGAATAGAAAACCAAATAAAGAAAGACATAAGAAATTGAGGGTACATTCCGCAGTGAATCTACCACGATGAACATTTGTTCTTGCAGCTTATTTTTTGCTGCTAGGTGTCATCACATCTCACACACCAGACCAAACACGTTAAAGCTCCCTTACCAAACTTTAAATTGTTTTAAAAGGACCGACTGGCTTCTTGCCTCTTCCACTTCCTCCCACACATTTGGATTCTTTTCTCTGGAAATAACCACCTACTTCTTCTCTTCTAATTGGTTCAACACAAATAAAGTCCCATGGTAATGTGGGACAAGGTTTTGGCTGAGCAAGAAGCGGGGGATAAATCCCCAATAATGGGTCCTTTCTTCGGTAGTAATGTCGACAGAACTCCTCTATCACCTTATTTTGATTTCTGCATTCTGGTGGAAAGTGAACTGCACAGCTGCACGCAACTGTGTGCAGAAAACACTGGTCAGGGATGGGAGTGGCAAACCTCCAAAAATAAAATCTATGTGCAGCATTTTTTACCCTTGGAAGGTTGTGCAATGGTCCGAATGCAGATGCAGAATTATTTTCTGCGGCAAGATTTCGGTGACACATCCCACTCTGCTGCTCCGGCAACTTTTAGTTAGCTAGATGTCACAGATGTAGAAAGGAGATCAGAGTCGTCCTCTGTGGGTCATTTTCTGGAGAAATAAATACTGTTGAATTTTTGTCTCGTATCTATCCTCCAGATATAATTAATTGCCCCATCAAGGTGTTTTTCACCATCGACACTTCAGAGACCATCGCCCTGCAGGAGTCTCCGCCTGGGATTCTGGTGGAGAGCATCAAGGAGTTCACCAGGACCTTTGTTCAGACACTGTCTGATGAGGAATACAAGGGCCACATCCGGATCAGCTGGTCTGTAGGTGGTCTGAACTTCTCCCAGAGCCACTGGGTGTTCAGCCAGTTCACAAACAAGCAGAACTTCATCAGGAACCTGGGCCAGATCAGATACAAAGGAAAGGGCACCTTCACCGATTGCGCCATCAAAAACATGACCTATGAAATGACCCGCCATTACTCAGACACGAAGGCGGTCCCCTTTGCCGTGGTCATCACCGATGGCCATGTGACAGGAAGTCCATGTGGAGGGATCAAGGCCATGGCGGAGAAGGCCAGAGAGCAAGGGATTCATATTTTCTCTGTGGCAGCATCCAGGAACATCGATGAGTCGGGGATGAGGGAGATCGCCAGCTCTCCCGTTGAACTGTACCGCGATGACTACCTGGCTGTGGACATCGTAGGCGGGCGACCGTCAATCAAGACCGATTCCATCAATCGAATCATAAAGGCCATGGTGATTGCAGCCTCCGTGTTAAATGCTATTTTCACAACATTCTCAGACACTTTTCACTTATGATATTTTTCCTTTTTTCAGAAATATCAAGCCTACTTACAGGTGAGAAAAACACTATAATAACCTTGTTTATGCTCATGTCATGTCTAAGTCATGTCTAAGACTGATTTTGTAATATTTCTGTGTTTTTCAGTGTTATCAGCAGAAATGTTTTGAGACTCCAGGCATCCCTGGACCAAAAGGACCTCATGGTCCTAAAGTAAGCATTAAATATGGAAATAATATAGGCTTGTGTGCACGTCTACAGGAGCGCTGTTGCGATATTTGTTCTTATTTCTAGGGTATCAAAGGGGACAGGGGTGCAATTGGAGCAAAAGGTGAAAAGGGGAAACGGGTAGGTGTAAAATTACAGCATCAATGAAAACTAATCTGTCAAAAGTAACTTTGGAGTGATGGATAACTTTGTGTTGCAGGGAGATCCTGGCATTGAAGGTCCAATTGGGCGACCCGGCCCGAAGGTGTGGATGATTGCGATTGCTGTACAGATCATCAGTTTTTCTGATTTTAAATTCTGAAACCGTATTTTCTCCTGTGACTTAGGGAACCATTGGGCTGAAAGGGGACAAGGTGAGAGATAAACCTATATGACTGTTCTTTGCTGTTCTTCGGTAACGCTGCTAAAGCAAATGATGTTGCTTCTTCGGAACAGGGTGAAACTGGAGCCACCGGAGCAAAGGTAAATAGCTGATTTAATAATTCATAAATATGTATGATTTCAATGTAACGCATCCAACTGTATTTAAGTACTACTTGCTGCTGTCCAAACCCTCAGGGTACGGCTGGAATACCCGGCAGGGAAGGAATAGATGGTCAGAAGGTGAGTCTTCATTCACCAGTGTAGGTAAAGTATGCCGGGACTCTGACATGTTCAGTTTTGCCATATTTTTAACCCTCTGTCGGAAATCTTCAGGGAAAAACAGGTCGAATTGGGACCCCTGGTTGCAAAGGAGATCCAGGTGACAAAGTAAGTCCTCTCATGTGATCACTGATCTCCCAAAACATGTCCGAGTATCACCTTTAATCATAATTGTGCGTGTGGTTAACGGCTCACGCCGCCTTATTTTTCTCTCTGAAAGGGACCGAATGGATTTGCCGGAGATGTTGGTGAAACCGGCGCACCTGGTGAGAAAGGAACAAAGGTCTGTCTAAAATGTTGGATATTCTCTAGTTATCTACTAATATATTAAAATGTGCGTCTAAGCTATATTAGTCTAAAAGCTCATATGCTTATTGCCCAAGTTGATCTGTGGCTAATGACAGGTGCAGTGGTAATTATTACAGTGAACCCTGAGGGGAACACAAATAAGCATATTTGATGTGCAGAATTCTAAATCACAAATTTAATTATAATAATTTTTGCCTCTAACTTGGTGTATATTTAATTAGCTCATACTACATAATCAGGTCCCTCTGTCTGTTTAGGGTGACTCAGGCTACCCAGGAAAAGCTGGTCCTCTCGGTCTTCCAGGTGATATTGGGCCGAAGGTAAACTTTACCTTAAAAGTGAAAGATAAAAGCAAACATTGTGGGATATTAATATTAATGTGAGATAATATAATAATTGGTGGATGGAAAATCACTACATCATTACATATAATAAAAATACATTTATCTCATTGTTTTTAGGGTGAAAAAGGATATCCTGGAAGTCCAGGCCCTGAGGGAGTAAAAGGAGAGGAGGTTCAGTCCTTTTATTTATTTATTCTTACATTAATTCTAAATGCGTATTACAGAGATGATTCTGAGATACAACGCTGTTAACAGGGGCCTCCTGGATTGGCTGGAGTGAAAGGCGAGAGGGTACTTCAGACTATTTGTATTGTGCATTTTACAAATAGTTATTAGAATTTGCTGATGTGGCATTATCTCATTATCTGTTATCAGGGAAGGAGAGGAAATGTTGGGAAAAAGGGAACCCCAGGACCAAATGGACTGAAAGGAGACAAAGTAAACGCAGCCCTCAACAAGCCAAAATTGAAGCTGCAATTTACATACAGTACATTATTTAAAAGAGTTCTTTATATATAAAAAGTGTTTTACTAGAAGCAGCCGCATTTTATAAATGACAAAAGCTAATCTGTTTCTAAAATATGACTCAACTTTGTGTATCTGAGTATGAAAAGTATGAAACTGAAGATTTGTTTGGATTAGTCTTCTTTACTGGTCCAAAAATGGACGAGAAGACACTTCCTTTTTTGTATTGCATAATAGAGGCCTGTTCCAGTATTTCAGATCCACCTACGTGAGTCCTGACATGCTCATTTATTTCTTTAAGGGAGAACGAGGCTCCATGGGAGGCAGAGGTCAGCCTGGGGAAACTGGACCCAAGGGTGCAAAGGTGAGGGGACCTCTCTGTGGGAAGACTAAGTTAAGGGAAGACTCGAAAAGAAGTCATATATTCCTTTTAAACTTCTTGGGGTGTATTTACTCCCTGTCCTGCCAAAACATTAAAAGCTTGTTATCCTATAACGACCATTTCCATGACAACTTTTCTTTTTTCTGCCCAGTTATTCAGTGTTTGGCCAAATTCACATCAGTAAATTGAATTTGCTGTCTGTGCGTGTGTGAAACATTGTTTGCACGTTACTGTCCTTCCTGCAGGGAGAACAGGGGCTTCCAGGTCCGAGGGGTCAGCCAGGAGAAGCGGGGAACCCTGGAGCAAATGTGTGTCGCTTTTAAGATCCAAACCATGCCTGGTGAAAAACCCGTGAAAGCCTATTTACAAAGTAAAGTACGTGCTTTTAAACTCACACTTGTGGTTGCAGGGCACTGTGGGAAACCTCGGAGATCCTGGATCAAGGGGAGATCCCGGACCCCCTGGACCAAAAGTTCTGTCCTGCATCTTGATCAACTCCAATAATGTCATGTGTCTATTAACTGTGGATTTTAACTTCTTAAGGGAGACAACGGGAGACCTGGATTTAACTATCCTGGACCAAGAGGAAAAACCGTAAGATTTCACTTCAGTAACTTCATGTTTGCACACGTGTGCCTGAGGCAGCTGTGGTTTCTGCAGGGGGACAGAGGAGATCCAGGTAGAAGAGGACCCAGGGGGAGCAGAGGGGAGTGTGGTGCCAAAGGGGAACCTGGAGATAAAGGAACCCCAGGAGAGGCTGTAAGATTAATCTAACCGCTTCATATCCAAACAGATGTGTGATGAGTTTAAACTGGAGAAATTCCACACTATCAGTTTGAAGAATAACTTTTCTAAAGGCCAAAATGTTAATGTTATGAAATATTATGTTACACACAGAAGAAACTGTACATGATTCTTTCTCTTTTTTAAATATTAGCTCTGTCCTACTTAAACTGGTAAAAAAGGCAAAATACTAGAAAAAAAAAGTGACTTCATAAAAAAAAAATCTTTTCTGCATAGGGGGAACCTGGCGAGTCGGGTGAGCCAGGAGGGAGAGGCCCCAGAGGGGATCCAGGATCTGATGTAAGCTACAGCACCCCTAATAACGTCTTGACCATAATGTCTTGTACATTTGAGATCCAGTTTCTATGTTCTGCGTGTGTGTTTTCAGGGGGAACTGGGACCCGTAGGGGACCCTGGGCTCACGGTGAGTCATCTTTTAAAAGAAGTGAGAATACTTGAATGATTAGGATTCCTTGGCTGCACTGAATGTGACCCTGTACGTGTCACTGCAGGACTGTGATGTCATGACATATATGCGGGAGACGTGTGGTTGCTGTGGTGAGCGAATGTCACAGATCAAACACAGCTTTAGTGTGTGTGTTTTTGAACCTACTCACCCCGTTCTTATCCTTTCTCTCAGACTGCCAGAAGCGCTGCGGAGCTCTGGACATTGTATTTGTAATTGATAGCTCAGAGAGCGTCGGCCTGACAAACTTCACCCTGGAAAAGAACTTTGTTATCAACACCATCAACAGGCTGGGATCTATGGCCAGTGACCCTGCAGCGACAACGGGTATAGTGGAGTTCAAATAGAACCCAGATGTCCCTGCATATCCACACAGCGCTGGTGACAAGAGCTATACCCTGCCAGAAAGGATTCAACATTTCTTAAGATTTAACTTGTAAATCGCTTATTGGTTATACAGTTAAGACGTAAATATTTTGGACAGGAATCCTTGCAGATTGTACTATTCATCAGCACTGTCGCTTTGAGGGAACCCAGGTTCCAGTTAATAACTCTACTTTTTGACGCAACACTTAACACAAAAAAAACAGGATGCAAGAAAATAATTCAGCTCTTGAATCTTTTCTCCAGGATTTTTTTACATTTTACTAGAATTGCACTCACTTTACATTCTAAAGTGTAGTAAGAAATTTAAAAAAAATAATTTTCTTTGTGTTTTTTTTTTAGGAACAAGAGTTGGAGTTGTGCAGTTCAGTCATAACGGGACCTTTGAGGCCGTTCGGCTCGATGACCCCAACATAAATTCCATGTCTGCCTTCAAAGCCGCGGTGAAGAAGCTGCAGTGGATTGCCGGGGGGACGTTCACACCTTCGGCCCTCAAATTTGCCTACGACAATCTCATCAGAAACAGCAAGAGAGCCCGAACTAAGATATCCGTGGTAGTGATCACAGACGGACGCTTTGACCCGAGGGATGATGAAGATCTGCTCAAGTACCTGTGTGACCATGACAACGTGGTGGTGAACGCCATCGGCGTCGGTGACATGTTTCAGAAGCAGCAGGACGATGAAATCTTGGGGTCCATCGCGTGCAACAAGAAGGAACGCGTGACTTCGATGAGGCGTTACACTGATTTGGTGGCTGAAGACTTCATAGAAACGATGGAGACCGTCCTCTGTCCTGGTAAGACTGTGCCCGCATACACAGCAGAGAGATGCCATTCAAATCTGATCTGATGGATTAACCAGTATGTTTTTTTTTTTTTCACCTCCAGAACCAGAGATTGATTGTCCGGATCTCCCCTGCAAAAGCGGTAGGTTTTGTTGAGTTTTGTCTCTGTGCAGTGTCACAGCTGAACAGGAACCGTCTCTTTTCATTTCAGAACCACATGTAGCTCCGTGCGTCTTGCGGCCGGTGGACCTGGTATTCCTACTTGACGGTTCAGAGCGCCTTGGGCCGAGCAATTTGGAGTACGTCCGTGAGTTTGTGCAGAAGGTTTCGGACCAGCTGGTATTAGCCCGAAGCAGGACTGATCGTATGCGTGCCCGCATGGCACTGATAGAGTTTGGCAAGGAGAACGAGATCCATGTGGCCTTTCCTCTCACGCATGACCAAGCCACCATCTCTGACGGTATAGCCCGCTTGCCTTATTTTGATTCTTCTTCAAGCGTCGGGCCTGCTATCATCCACACCATTGACCAAATTTTGGGAAAGGGGCCTGCTCGCAAGACCAGACGCAACACAGAGATTTCTTTTGTTTTCATCACCGACGGCTTCACTGACAGCAGAAACCTGGAGGAGGCGGTCAGTGCCATGCGTGGGGCACAGGTCGTCCCCACGGTGATAGCCACGGGAAATGACGTCGACGAAGAAGTCTTAATTAAGCTGGCCATGGGTGACCAGGAAGCCATCTTTAAACCCAAAGCCTTCTCTGATCTGTCCCAGTCAGCTTTGTTTGACCGGTTCATGCGGTGGGTATGCTAAAGACATACCACAAAGATGTGAACATCAACTGGTGCTAATGCTTTTATACAGGATATACTGGTTTACGCTCATTCTAATATGCACTGTACAATTTACAAATGACATATCAGATGTCAGTAACACTATATCGCTCCATTTGTGGTTATGCAAAAACATGGGAAATGAGGCCACTCTTGCACTACTAAGATTTACTGATTGCAGACAATAAATCTAAAGTCTGTTGGACACCTTGGTAAAGTCTCTTCTTTGAGGTCACTGAGATTTTACACCTCATTTAATGTAGCACTTGTCACGTTCAAAATTACATCAAATCCTCCCCAAAATGTTGCGTAAAAAGGTACAGAATTTTGAAGATTAAGTAAAAAAATAACCTCTAAGCCCTCCACAATCAGTGCTGTTGAATTCTTTGACCAAACACAGCCAGACATTCACTGTGTTTTTCAACATCTGCGCAGTGCGCATCTGTGAAAGTATCAGTTGTCTCCACACTGGGTGATAGGACGGAGGACGGATGAACTGATTTTGGATGTGCTCCATGGCTAGATTCTTTTCAGTTCTCTGCGTGATTACAGACACTCACCGCCTCCTTTCCTAAATCATGTCCAGCTGCAATGGAAGAGACAAAAAAGGATTGAAGATGAGGGAGTTAGTATGAAAGGTCTCAGGAGGCAGTGCACATTATCAATCACTCACAATTAGACATTGTGCAAGAAGTAGGGTACATTCATTTAGTTTCTCTTTTACGCACTCGCATGTGCAGACACACTCACACACATAAATCCTAGCTACATACCAAGTCATCAACATCTCCAGTGTCTTCAGTGGGTGGTGGGGCTGCTGCTTCTTCTTTTTTCTCCACAGAAACCAGAAACTTGCAGACAAAACAAATTGGTACGTAGCAAACTCAGGATTACAGGATCATCAAAAAAAAAACAAACAAACTTTTAATTACCTGATTGGCTTCGGCTTTGGATATTGCACTTCCTTTAACCTCGTCGTTGCTGATCAGTGTCAAACCATCTATGAAAAATGGTAAAAACTGACTTGGCATCAGTTCAGTTAAACATCAGTTACTTGCACTATGTTGTGCATTCAATTATGCACAAGCATAATCTGGTCTCAGGAGAAGTGATTTTTAACATTGTAAATCTCCAACTCAGCGTTGCGAGCTGTACTCTAAGAGTATGTTGGCCTCCTCTTGCTACGCATGGAAGCTTATATTGACATACTTTT
This sequence comes from Pao palembangensis, assembly GCA_015343265.1. Taxonomy (NCBI): domain Eukaryota; kingdom Metazoa; phylum Chordata; class Actinopteri; order Tetraodontiformes; family Tetraodontidae; genus Pao; species Pao palembangensis. The sequence goes on from CM027084.1 coordinate 19,711,047, forward strand.
ATTAATATCTGTGGGTTGCTCCCACACTACAGTATGTATGCAGAAAAAGTAGGAGGAAAATACGCACTACATTCTGAAGACCTCTTGGGCTTTTGTCTATTCTGTGCGTTTTGTCTAGACTTCAAATATAAACTTTAACATACCTTGAATAAGCAGGTCCCAGAAGACTTCCAGCTGCCTGTTTGTGATGCTTCCTTTCAGGGACTGCAGGTAGTTATTGTACAGATCAGCATTCCCTAGCTGAGAGAAAAAGAACTATAAATTCCATTTCTCTTCACATCTGAGGTCAACAGTCAGCCACTAAAGTCAAGAAAAGCTGAGCTGAAGCCTCGAGAAAAGAAACAGATTTCTTATCTCCCAAAAATGACTCACAGTCTCCATGGTAAATTCAAAACAACTTTGAATTTTGTTCTATTATCTCAACATGACTTAACACAGCTATCTCACACTGACATGCATGGCCCACATGGAAGCATAAAAGAAAAGCATACCTTTACTGACTGTTCTCTAAAAGCTTGGATACCGGTGATGCTTTTCATGTAGTACTGCGTGTTCCTGTTGCTAAGCAACTGCTCAATCCTTTGTATGAGCTGCTGACAGACTGAGGAGGACAACAGGGTCACCACAGCCAAAACAACAGAAAACAGCAAGTGTTGAGCAGGACTTGTATAAAACTCAACAAAAGAGACACGGGCAAGAAGAAGATTAGAAAAAGAAGAAGAAGAACCTCACCCTCTCCAAACGGAATACTCTTTTGCTTGACCAGAGAGCGGAAATCTCGGGCCGGATCCACACTTCCCACCTGGATTAGTTGAAAAAAAGTTGACTGTAAATTTTAAAGTGCGTCTGCTCGAAAAATAAAGTGTTTTTTTTTTTTTTCAACTATTGTCTCTAGTACTATAATGGTGTCCACCTCCCCAAAATCTTACCGAAGTGATAGTGCCTTCAGTGATGTTTGCCAAGCTATAATCCTCCTCCTCTCCTCCATCTTGTTTTGCTTTCTTGCCATCTGGCTCCCCAGAACTGTTAATGGCAAAGGGTGTGACTTAAAATGCTGAAAATACTTCATTCTTATAATCAAAACCTCTCTGTAAACATACCACAGACACAACACATGACAAGTTTATAGAAGTGCTCCACATGCTTTTGCTCATGATCTTAAAGACGAAGATTTCTCTCTACATGACTAACAGCAGTGTGATGTTTAAGGACAAACCAGTATACTTCATCAAACTTACTCTTTGCCAAAAACCTCAGCACTGGTTTTTAAATTCTTTTTCTTCTCCACTTCTGTAAGTGGAAACACCCTCTTCAGCTCCTCTAGTGGAGCTTGGCAACGTTCGCTAATGACATCAGGGCGGTCAAGAACAGCCCTCATCCATGGCTCCATGGGGGGAAGAGGAGTGCCAGGATTCACTGCTCGATGATGCAGACACTGGAAGACAGGTCGCGGTGAGAAACAAGTCCAGGTTAAAAGTAAACAGCCCAGAATTGACCTGCATTCATCAAACACCCGAGAACTCTATTATGCCTTAGTGGTACCAGGCATAAAGTGACAACAGAATACAAGGCAGGACTAAGACAGCTGAATCTTTGAATTTATACTGGGCTTCAATACCTGGAAAAGTCTCTGGAATTCAGGGTTGGGGATGTGGTGGACCTTGAACATGTCCTTTGGCTTTTCGTCATCACCTTCCTCCACCAACATCATGGAGTCAATGAGACTGTCCACAGCAGACAACTGAGCATCTAGAGAAATGATGTGGATGCAAACAGTCTTACAGAGAGTAGGTTACTGCAATGCTGTGCCAACCAGGCAGTTCTTGGAGCTATGATTCAAAGCCTTGAAAATGTACTGTAAAAAGACGGTACCTGTGGGGGTGACCTTTTTGTTATTTTCAAAAGAAGGAAAGGAAAACTGTCTGAGGTCTTCCATGAAAGGCAGCTGGATGTACATCAGACACTATTGAGGATGAGGGAGACACATTTGTCATATTCAGTCTGGCATGCTACACTGAATACTGCAGCTTGACCAGAAGTGCAAGATCAGACCTCATAGTGCTGTTTAATGCACGGGAAAGCCGCTCCCACTTGAGGGTTGCTGCGTCGGTCGTAGGCGTAACGCACAATGGCCACCATTTCAAGCTCACACAGAGCTCTGATGAGAGCAGACAGGGCAACCCCAGCATGCTGCTCGGAGGAAACAGAAGTAAGAACAGGTTATTATCAACGGGGAATCACCTACAATGTACTCGTTCTCGCTATTCTCACCTCATCATCTTTGGCAGCGAAGAGTTTTATGACTTGATTTCCTATAAACTGGTGGCGTTGCACCTTGAGGCAGACGGTTTAGGTTTGTTTAAGGTTTGCATAAATTGAAATTTTCTTTACTCGAAGACCATTTGTATTATATAAATATAGTACCAGATTCTGTTTGGTGAAGCCAAGGACAGCAAAGCACTTCCCATCATGCTTGTATTTCATCTGCTCTTGATCCACTTTGGAGAATGGAACTATATCGCTACCATAGCGAAACCCTGAGAACAAATGTCTTTTTAAACAAGCACACTAATATTAATTATGAGCTTTATTCGGTTTCTTACCTTGGATTGTTTCATTCACTTGTACCTCTGTCTCATTGTCATCATCCAGACAGTACACGGTTTCTCTTTTTACATCATCTTTCTGGTTGGTTTGAGCATCGACTGTTATCCAAGTTTTCTTCAATCTCTCTTGCATGACCTTGAACACAGGTAGAGAAGTATTTTTGGATTAGAAATAAAGCTTCACTGGCAAAAAGTAGGTGACTGTTTTTGAGCTCAGTGTTTATAATTTCTAATGTTGACATTTCTGTAGGAAAATGTTACAGAAAATATAATATTTATATGCAATAAATAATCTAATTATTATCTATATATGGTGTACAGGGGCAATTATCAAATTCTAATCTGGCTTTTACTTTTTTTGTGTAAATTCAAAAATTACATTTAATTTTGGCCACAAGAGGTCACTGAATGATTACACCAAGGAAAATTTTGAACAATATGACACAAGTTTGTAATAAACAAGTACTGCATATTCATTTGATGCACTTCTACTAAACCTACTGCTTTGTATCCAACGATTCGGATGGACAAACAGCTGCCAACAGTCAACTGACAGGGCCAGGCCATGGGTCTTCTCTCAATCTGCTTGAACATGCACAGCTGCTCAATTGCATTCCTACGGAATGAGTGGAGCACAGATAAAGTCAAGGAAACAGCATTAACATTAATATAGAATGATTTTCAGAATTCAGAGAGAAAATAAATGTAATACATAAGAAATATGTTACTTAAATATGTTGCGTAACTTAGTTAATAAATGCCCACCAACCTGAATGTGTAAATTTGATCCAAGCCATCGTCTTCATCGAGGCTCAACATGATATGTTTAATCATGTCCAGGCCTTCCTTCTGTTCCTTCGACAGACCTTTGCCCATGCCAGGGTGACTAGATTCACTTCTGGGTCCATTTCCTCCACCATCTTCATTGTCCTCCGCAGGAAAAGGTAAACTTAAATGTAGGATATAGAATACACTGTAAAAATATGGTTTTCTGCATTGAAGTTACAAACTGTGATCTTGTCAAAAGACCAGTTTAACTTCAGAGAAGACAGCGTGCCATTTTAATTGGGCGGCAGAGGGTTAGTGGTTTGGGACTTGGTCTAGGAATCAGAGGGTCTCCAGTTCAAATCCCTCCCACCTACCACAACATACTGATAAGGAGTGTAGCTGGTGACGTGCTAGTTCACCTGGCAAATACAGGCTTTCATCTTCTACTTTTATATGGATGCCATTTTAAATATGTAGCCAACTGTAACATTACTATCTTTAGTGAACTAACTTTACTGCACCTTTGTGACTGATGTCTTTGTCAAACTGATTTATGGACATTAAGCATCCTTCAACAAAGTACACGTTACACTAAAATCTTCAATATGCCTACAAACAGAAATTGTAAATATCCCTTACTGATTTAAAAAAAAAAAAACATTTTATCGGTGTCTTACAAAAACTGCAGAGTGATGTCATCTTTCTTTAAGTTCTCAATAATAATATCCAGTTGGTCTGAGCTGGCCCGAATGTTGAGATCAGTCAGGAGGACTATGTTGAGACGGTCATACTTCTTTCCTCTGAAAAGAAACCCCAAAATCACTGGGTAAATCAATAATACTCTAATCAAATACCAAAGTTTTTTTTGCCCTGTTCTTAATGAAAGTAACAAAGTACGTTTTTGCTCTCTGGAGGAGATCCATACAGACAACAAGCGCATCCATCCCTGTCAATCAAGTGTTAAAGAACCAACACATAGAATCTGTAGACATTTCAATACACTAATCACAAAATCATCTGTTACAAGGGCATTGTAATGCAGAGTGTAATGCACACTGAAATTTCTGTGGTGAATGAAAGAACATAAATCAAAAAGGATACAATCCGCCTGCTGACTCTCTGGTTGGAGATGAGCCTCTATTTCCTCCAGAAGTTCAAAGTCAGGAATCATGAGCTCACGCAATACTGTGATGTTCTCATACTGGCCACCCTGATGCAGAGGGTTTTTGGTGGAGTCTGTTCCAAACAGAACTAAACCCAGTTCATCCTTACTTTCTGCAAAAACCTAACAAACGACATTCTCGTTGTAAACATTTATTTAATATTTAATAGCAGCAACAGAAGCAGTAGTAGTAGTAGTAGTAGTAGTAGTAGTAATATTACCTGACGTTGGACGAATTTCTGTATTATTTTTTTGGCATGTTCAAATGGGGGCTCTTCACCCGGGGCAGAATTGGACATGGAAAATCCAACATCCATGCACAACATTAAGCCTGACTGCTCAAAGAAAACGCAACATTTCAGCAAGATTGAATGGTCAGTTCGGTTTAATCTAAGGTTGTTGAACTGTGAAGAAGAAGACACATTTATACTGCTACTGCACTGTTTAAAGTAATCCAGGTTAAACTTTAGGTTGTTGCCAATTTTAGTGATTCTCATTTCATTGTTACTAGCAAAGAAGTCAACATGCCTCAACATGTTGCAAACCTCAACTTAATATATTCGAAACTCGATAAAAAAATATATTTTTCTTGTATTAAATGTTTTTGATCAGCAATTAAAATGCAATCACCCGACAACAAGGAAAACAAAAATATATAGTTAATCTGAGAAACAAGTATTTAAGTATCTTACTTTCCGTCTTGCCATTTTATTTCCTTCGTCCAACAATTGCAGGTGTTTCTCTGTTATGGCTCCGACAAGAAACAGAATGTATGGCAAGTGTTCCGCAAGTCTACACTTCCTGGTTGATATATTTTTGACCTGACCTGACTAACTTGAGTAATATTCTTGCTTAAACTAGACATAATGAATGTCAGTCAAGTTAATATATTTAATTTAATCAAGTTAATATATTTAAAACAAAACAAACAAACAAACAAACAAAACAAATGTAGGTCAAACGTCCTCCAACGTCAGACTACCTGCATTGGAAAAAAGTGAAGAACTGATTGTCAAGTCCATATAGCACAACAAATAAACAATGAAACAGTAAACAGATTTTTTAATGCAAATTTGATTATAGAATATCATCAGTCTCCTGATATCCACCTATATGTTGATCTTTAATATCAGTTAAAATGTTTTTTTTATAAAAATGTGATAATATTAACATTAGTCATACAGCATTTTTGTTGGCTAATTTTCTCCCCCAGTTTCATCTGTCTTTAGATAGTATCCCCAGGGTGCAAATAATCAGATCAAAAACCCAGAGCCATCTGTGACACTTTGCAGGGGCCTACAGAATCAAGGTAACACTTGCTGTTAGTTTGACACAAATGACAACTTGTTGTAATGTAACAACAACGGGTTTGTGTAATTCTTTTATTTGCATTTTGCAGTTTTAAAACACACAACATAATGACATCAATACTCAGCCAGCGTGAATTCAATATTGAATTAATTGACGTAGCCACGATTGAACATTTCGTCAATTTTACTCATCTTTTTTGTAATGTCTTTTCTTCAAAGTGCCAGAGTAAAAAATATCAAGTTACATTAATGTCTGGAAATGTACATGACAAATAAATAAAATAAAATAAATAAACTTCAAACACATAGCTGCATAAAAAAGCAATAGAAAATGTATCTTTGTACGGTGTGGACTGCAATCATATTCGGAAGTAGTTTAACAGCACAAATATCAATGTTTAAAATGTCTTTAAAATATTAAAAGAAAAAAAATGCAGAGACAACAAAAACAGGTTCACTACAGAAATATCTGATTTATTTTTAGTCTAACTATAGCTATAAATCACAGCTGGATGTGCTTGGGTGCCCCAGGATAAAAGGAATATACACAAACTTCAGGGTTAGATTGGATAAAATGTTCTTTGATACTTGTAAAGATGGATAGTCTTTTGAAAATATTCACACTACAGTCGAAATGCATCTTATTTGTCTCAACATCAAATTTCGGGCAACCACAATTGTGTAGTGACAGAAATGTTATATAATACCATACATTTACTGATTATTTCTCTATCCAGGGAGAGAAGTGTAGGGACTTTAAAGTAACAGAGTATAACTAAGATCTGTTGGCAACTGGAGGAACATAATGTGATATCTGCCATATTTTCTTTAAAAAAAACTAAATTCTGACACTGAACTGCTTAACAAGAAACAGTATTCAGTCAATTTCCACATTTTTCAATTATCCGATCTCACTTCCAAAACAACGATAAATCATGAATACAGAGAACTGTCTTTGAAAAACTTATTTTGATGTGTTTTTGCAAATTACATTATTGATGTGTTCAGCACAGTGATCACACGTTACTTACATATATACACATGAAGTGAACCCTGTCTCAACACTTAGGCATCAACATAATTATAAAATGTTATTAACATCTCAAGCAATCATCTATAACCAGATGTGCCAACATCTTCAGTAAGATGCAGAAATTTATGAATAACTTCAAAAAAGTACTCAAGGATCCATCCTTTTAAGCCACAGTTTGTCATTTTTCTTCAATTTTGGCAGTGTTTCATAACTTATTCGCATCAGTTTAACTTCAGCCTGCAGTACAGCCCCCTCAACATGTTCTTTCCACCTGACTACTCCTCACACTGATGATGTCTGTGCAAACTCACTCCGTGCTTTGCTCTGCAGAGTGCCAGAAACAGTGTCAGAGTCCAACAGCTCCACAACGCTGTAGGGTGAACAGTCCTCAAGTCCCATCTTTCCACAGGCCCAACCACAGAAGCCTTTCTCCAGGTCTCTCACAGCCTGCCACCACTCACTGAAGGCCCAGGACACCTGCACCACAGCAGAGTACAGAGCCAAGGACAATGCCATGGGCATGATGAGCACAGGGTAGAAAATAATGAGGAAGGGGCAAATAGTAATCTTATGCCAGAACGTCCGTTCCTCGTTGTACACCAAGAATACATTATACCAAGTGAGAGTTCCATAGTAGAAGGAAGTGATGAAGGACAGGAGGAAGACCATGGGGACGCAGGAGATGCTCCACAGGACGACATGTGGTCCCTGGGCCACACCTAAGCTGCATTTACGTTTGGAGGTTTGCCCTGCCTCACACTCTGCATCAAGGCGCTCCCTTGACTTAGCCAGATCCCTGAGTTCTTTCTCTGTCATCGTGAGGTGAATGTCCACCAGCTGGCCCTTCTTCTTTCCTCGTGTGATGGTGCCTGTCAGGGTCACGTAGCGGCTGTCTGGAGGAAGATTCCAGCCTCCTGTTAAAAGATAATGAAGCATTTAAAATAAAACTAACAAAGGGTAAAGCAAAGATTTTTCCATATAAAGTCCAAAAGCAGCATTTGAGGCCTTGTGCCACACAAAAGTGTAAACCGGGCATGTCAGAACATTCTTTCAAAAGTATCTCTCATGTCCTACCTTCACCTGTGGGTGTGCAGAGGAATTTATCTCCCTCTTCTGTGCTCCTCTCCACACCTTCCTCTACACCCAGGTCCTCTCCAGGTGACTTCTCCATTTCAGAGCGGTAGACAATAATAGACTCTGGACGTGGGTCTCTCTTCTTTCTCCTCTTCCTCCTTATGGAGGGTCCCACTTCTCCATTGTCCACGTGGTTCCCAGATATGTCCGATTTTAAGGAGATCATTTGAGGGCTACCCTCTCCTTCAATGTGAGGACCATCGGACTGTGCCATTCTCCAGTCAATACAGTAAACCTTTCCGCTCGGGCTGCTTGTTGATGTTCAGTTTCACCAAGTGTGAGACAAAATATGTCTATCCATCAGATCCTAGTTTCAGATCTAGGAGTGATAGGAAGACACACAAACACACAAATCATTTTTGTTTTGTTGCAGTCACCTAATCCTTTATGCAGTGATTTTGGCCTACATTCTCCTTAGTCATATTTTCTCTCATGACAACTCATAACAAGTGACCATATCTCACATGAGGCAGTGGCATTTCGTATTATGTTATTACGATAAAACAGATACATTGATTATTAAACAGATATATTTATTCAGAAACGAAGGTTTGCCGTTGCAGCTTCTGTGAGCCCACCATCTTGTCCCCGACAGAAATACTGGCAAAAAACTGCCCGATCCCCACATAGATATTTATGATCATGTGAAAATATGAATATTATGATAAAAGGCAGCGAAACCGACAATGCCGACCATTATTCTCGCAGCTGATCCCCTCCCTTTTAAATCCCACCCACGTCCGCTCTTTTGTCCGCACACTCCGGCCGGCGCACAACATGAAACAGAATCGCAAATTCCACTGAGTCTTACCTTAAAAACCCCAAACGGAGAATGAGATGGCAATACTAACTCGACGTTGCAAGATGAAAACATTAGAAAATTTAGCCGATTCGCGCATGAGAGCGCCGTGTTTTGAACCGAGACAGATGCGCTGTGTAGGATGATTTCCAGAATTGCACCGAGCCCTCCCCTTTAACCGGTCACGCCAATCCTGAACCGGTATTATAGTTTAAATAATTTACGGTATAGGAATGCAGAAAGCCACCATTTATGTTATTATAACGCATAATATGAAACGTTTAAGACATAGACTCGACCACGAAAAAAACAACATTATGACTGATGTACCACACACCACAACGCTTAAATAAACGTATTAACTTTTAATTGGTATCTGTCGACAATTGTCAAAGCTAACTTCCGGTTAATTGATATAACACTAAACATTAATCATATTTGATTTGTCACAAGTTATTGGTTTATTTTTATGAAAATAACGCATTTTTGAATTATTGGAGGGTCTAATAATCTTTATATATTTTCCAAATTCGTTTCTTTAGAAATTCTTACATTTGTCCACAAAATAGCAATTTTAATCGGAAATATTATAAACAACTAGCATTAGCCCGCGCAGTTGGAAGAATATTTGATTAAAGTTTGTATTTTCTAAAAATGGACGACCAAACCCCACCTACTGATATTGATAGCGTTCTTGTTCAGTTAGGTGAGTTCAGTTATTATTGTATGTTGACTGTTGTAGTTTTATTTTGCTGTCATTTGATTTTTAGGTTGGTTTTCTTGTTAGCTAAGTACCCCAGTTAAAAATTACAATATTCTCTTTGTGTAGCCCTTCAAACCAGGGCGAATGCTGTAAAGAAAGTCCAAATCCACCATCAAATTAAAGGTTTGTAACTTCAGTTTCTTATTTTAGGACTTTGATTAAATGTACAAGCTCAGAAATAGTTTATTTACACCGTCAAATATGTACCAAGCCCTTACTATTTCCAAAGGTTTGAGATCAGACATAGCTGGGAAAAGGTCCCTCATCCAAACACTGGAGACAAATATTGAGAAACTGACAGATGAAATCAAGTTAAAGCAGAACACCTTGACTCATCATACAGAAACTGTTAAAAGGTATAATCCCTTGTCAATACATATGCCAACGTGTTAACACATTTCAAAGTTATAACAGGTGTGATATGTTGATTTATGCAGCATTAAAGCCACCAACAGACGGCTTCACCAGTATGAGCAGTCCCTGAAGGAAAAAGCTGAGAGCCAATTAAACAGCTACAACCAGGAACTGTAAGATAATTTTCCTTTTTTTTCTGCTGCATTTTCAGTGTTTTCATTAAGCAAAGCACAAATAATCTGTGTTTGCATTCAACAAGGGAAGTCCTTGAAGAGAAATATACAAGTTGCAAGAATACATTCCAGTCATACAAAGAATATTACTGCCAACATCCTCTTGCGCAAAAGCTTCTTGCACTGCAGACTGAAAAAGAGGAGATTGAGAGAAGGATCAAGGCTTATGATGGAGAAATAACAATAAAAGAGAAGGAGCTGACACATCTTACCGGTAATAAAACATATTATTATTCACAATCAAGTGGATATACAATACTACTGTATTTTTACAACTCTTTGGATCCTTTGTTGACTTTTTGTCTGAAAAATTCAATAGACATTTCCAAAACCTCTGAGGAGATAACAGAAAGGTATTTTTCAGTTAATTTTATTTTATGTTTTAAAATCGCCTACACATCTTAATTTTCCATTAATAAAGTTCACTGTTGTCTCTAGTTCTGACCAGGAACCCTTCAAAGAACCAGCGAAACAACTGAATACACAACCAGATGACAGTGCTTCTTCCATTGATATTTCTTCTTTTCATATTGAGCAGACAACGGTAAGTTGACAACAGTATATTTTAAAAAAAATAAAACAATTAAACCATTACTGTTGTAAACACGAGACTGAACAGACCTTCCAGAACAGCCATAAAACATCTGTACAAACAAATACTGAAGATAGTCATGAGGAAGGTGATGTCCAGGACATGGCTCACAGCATCATCACACCAGAGCAATCTGGCAATGAGCTGTTCTCAACTCACCAGTTGAATGGTATGACAAGGAAAACATAGTAGGCATTTTTGTGTATACTTGACCCTCATAAGCAGAATATCTAATGTCTTCAGCACAAACATGGCATGATGCAAAGCACACAGAAGAGCCAGACCAGGAAACTTCACCAGAGAAAAGAGTTGCGGTAATGTCCTTCTACCTTCTATCTGTTTTCCACTAATCTTTTCTCTTGTCCTCATTGATGCTGTTGAACCACACACACACACACACACACACACACACACACACACACACACACACATCTAAATCTCCATCTCTATAGGAACAGCAGTCCAGTGTTGGAGGCACTGAGGAGGCAGAGGGGCAGAACATGAATGACATAGCTATGGATGAAGAACAGGCACCAGTCCGAGAAAACGCTGAGGCATTCCCGAAGCTTACTTGTTCATCTCAAGAAACCAATTCCCAGTCTCTCTCTGCAACAGGCAAAACCGTGCCTTCCACCCCATTGTTTAGCTTTAAGTGAGGTCTCATTGTCATTGTTGGAGTTGTGATGTTTTAAACTGCTTACAGGACAAATTCTGAGAAGTCTGCATTTTCACCTTGACATTTCAGCTTTAGCCCTGGCAGTTCCCCACTTCAAGGGACCTCTCATAGCAAATCTCCAGCTTTCCCATTCTCTCTGAACTCAGATCCAAGCCCAGCTGTCTTCCCTGGCTTCAGATTTGACATGGGTTTGACTCAGATCGAGGTCGGTATTGAACAGAAGGAAACAGTGGTTTTCAGAAGCCACATTAGAGCTCTTAAATGACAGTGTCTCCTATTTCTTTGCAGGAAACATCCTTTGGTTTTTCTGAGTCTTTTTTCAGTGAGAAGGTAAGATATTTTTACTGACTTCAAAATCAGCCTTTTATAAAATACAAACCAGTAAACCAAAGATCTGATCCATGTCTTCAATCTTTTCAGAAAACCACAGATACAAAGGCTTCAAGCTGTATGTATGAAATCCACATTTGTTGTTTTGTTACTTACTGTGAACAGGTGTGTGCATCTTTTTTTTCAGGCCCCGAGTTTGTGTTTAATCAGCAAGAGCAGCGTGAAGACTTCCACTTTGGCTTCACCTCCCCATGCCCACAGAAAGGCAACAAAGACAGCGGGTTTCCATTTTCATTTAACTTCTAACAGTCAGTCATTCTGATTTATTTTAAGATCTCTTCTTATTTCCAGGAATGTTTTTTAACAGTTGATTAATGATGCCAAGAGTTCAGAGTTCAGGGTGATTTGAGAAAAGTTAACATTTTTTATTCTCGGTTCATATTATTTAGCAGTTCAATGTCATAAATTCCACTAATGGTAGAGAATGACTATTACAGCATGTTATCTAAAGAGTTCTGTGAGCTTGTTTTTGCTTTTATTGCACAGTGTAATAAACTGCATGGAGAATGTATGTGATTTGCTGTTATATGTGCATGAAATACAGAAGAAATATTAATGCTGTAGTGTACAAGTCAAAAGAATATGATTTAACTGGTCCCATGAGTCAGTCACACTAACAGAGTTGTTCCAGTTCAGGGATTTAATTTACTCTGTTGGGTCTGACCATATTTGTGGTTATTCGTTCGTACTTAAGTAGTGACTGAAAAGTTAACAGTAAGCCATTAATTTATGAATGAAATGAACTTAAAAAAATAAACAGAAGCTGTTCCTAAAAACCTGTATCAGTCAAGTATTTACAGTAAATAGAGTACGTATATAAAATTGTAAAGTGGACATGACTTTCTATGTTCAGAAATATAAAACACACCTGAAATTTGAACATAACCTGCAAATCCAACAGACAATCTTCTGTCAATATTCAGCTGTGAAAAAGCAGTTAAACTATAGCATATGTGGCCGTCTTTAATTGACAGTGTTTTGAGGTTAAAGCATCATTTGGCTCGTAGGGAACGCTAATTCATACTATGTTATTAAATAAGAGTGTTCTGACAGCAGTTAAAATTATATTTGACAGAGTCACACTGACAATACAATGAGATGAGAGAGCGTTGTGTGTGACCTGTGCAAGAAAAAAAGTCTGGCTGGGAAAGCACTTTAAAGAGGAATTCTTAGAACACAGAGTCAATGCTGATGGAACGTCTGGTCACGTGTTCGATCTCCCCTGGCACGTATTCACAGAAGCTGATCTGGTACTTGGCCAGCATTTTGAGAATTGGCCTAAATTTCAGCCACCACTGCTCCATGGGCATTCTGTGCCTGAGAAGAAGTAAACAAGAATGAGCCTCACACGTACAGTAAATAACTTTTAATTGATCCTCAACTGACTTTACTTACTCAAAATCCGTCACCGCTTTTAGTTCAGTGACAGGGATGAAGGAGATGACTTTCCTGCTGAGGCCAAGCACACATGCCGTGTCGGGTGAGTTGGCAAACACGTGGTCTGGAGGGATAGAAGAGACGTACATGAAACTCTGCTGTTGTCTGTTTGTTTTGTGTAGGTGGACTTACACCAGAACTCTACCTTGTCGGAAATTTTCGGTTATTTTCTGTGAGAGCCACTGGATAGCCCTGACCCCCACCTTGGTGCCGTAATTCCTGTCAAAGGGCGAAGGCGCTCCTCCCTGGAGGAAAGACACTTGAGTATAAATTTGTCATTAGACTGAGTTTGTTGGATGCTTCAGTGTCTTTGTACCTGCTGAAGATGTCCCAACACATTCACCCTGCAGTCAAAGATGCCCTTCCCCTCTGATGAATACAGCTTGTGGATAAAATCAGTGGTGTAAAACTCATGGCACTTCTCATTCCTGGCGTGTAAAATAAGACATTTGACTAAAAGGTTTTGAACAATTCCTTGGATAATTCAAATAAGCTCTTCCTTAAGTAACACATGAAAGCAGGTGACTGAAAGTGGTAACACACCTCAGCACAAGACCCCGCTGGACATCCTTCTTCATCTTTTCAGTTAAATGCTCCACATTTGTCTGTCACAAAGGCATGTCACTACAAAAAGCACACAAAGCTGTGATGATGATAAAGAAGAAGGTCGTTCTTTGGGTCTTACGGTCAGATCATGGATGTTGAAGGGGTCCTCGTAGATGTAGGCCACATCAGCTCCAGTTGCTATGCCAGCGGTGGTTGCCAGATAGCCACAATATCCCCCCATAGTCTCCACTACAAACACTCTTGTCTTGGTCCCTGATGCAGACTGCTTGATTTTGTCGCAACCCTGAAGAAGATGAAAAGCTTTTTTTTTTAATTTACTCTCTTTTAGCGGAGATCCTGGCATCAGTGTCTGTTCCACAAGCTCAGCATTACATCCATGACAGCATTGACAGCTGTATCTGCTCCCAGGCTGAAGTCAGTTCCAGGGACGTTGTTGCTGATGGTGGCTGCGATGACACACATGGGGATGCACAGCTCTTTGTAGTGAGTTCGGGCTTCAAACAACTGCAGAACACCTTCATACCCCTTCAAAAGTCAAACAAGGAAAGAACATTGACCTTTTCAATTGAAATGCTACCAATTCACTTCAAGCTCCTTGAGGAGTATTGTGTTATTCGTTTACCTCAAACCCTCCTATTACAAGCAGAGCTGAGATGTTGAACTTGCGGATGGTCTCCACGATATTTTCCATGTGGTTGTTTGGAAGCGTTCTTACACAGGATTTGAAAAAAAAAAAAAAAAAAAATTGTTTTGTCAAATTTTAGAACCAAGTCCTGGTTAATATTCATCTAATAAATGACTAATGAATGGACGTAATGAGAGGAAACCTTAAAATATGTGGTGCAGAAACTTTGTCTCCCTCTTCTGGCAGAAAATATAATTACAAAAACATGGCTGCGTTGTCTCCACCCCCTCAAGTACGCAGGTATTTCTGTAGCTTCTTCCTGTGCGAATTCATTTACTCTTGCTTTTATTAACATGACTGCTGTAGTTCTCTTAAAGGTCTGCTTTAAAGTTCATTTGATACCGACTCAGGTCTCCTGATGCTCACCGTTTTGTCCCCAGCAGTGACCCCCCTTGGCCGGTCCATCCTGCCACATTCTTCCATTCCATGTTAAAAAGCTGCAGACAAAAGGATTTGTCTGTTTTGTACAGCGTCATTTCAAAAACAAAAACAAAAACAAAAAAATCCTCCTCATTGTGGAAACAACAAATCAAAATCTGTCACCTCTCCTCTGGCCAGTCCCTGAAAACCGTCATGGACGCCATAGACCCTGTGGCCATGAATGATTGCCAACCTCACTGCAGACCTCACTGCTGCGTTCATCCCTGCAGCTGGAGCGCCCACATTCAGAATGGCCAAGGTGAAATTGCTCTGGAGGAGAACACAGGGCCACCATCAATAATTGAGCTGAGACTTTGCAGGAGGTTCGTACCTAGACTTGTGTGTTCACCTCAGTCTGGACGGGCTTTTGATAGGCAAGAAGTTTGTAAATGTTCCAGTTGTTCTCAAAGCTCCTGCAAGACAATGGTACAATAAACTTTACGTTTCCAGGTTATACATAAAAACTAAACACACATGACAAGTCTGATCCCTCACCCTCCACGCAGTTTGACCGCCTCGTCAAACCTCCTTTCGTGCATGGCCTTCTGGACCAACTTTGTCTGCAACAGATGACACAGTCAAAAACTATCGCAACCTCCCACTCTACACTTAGTATATAATGTAAGAGAAAAGCGTGACTAACCATCTCCACGCACTCCATCAGAGGCAGACGTACGGCTTGGTTACCGGACAGGCCGATGACACAGGCCGGAGTGTCAGGAGAGGCCTCCATCAAGGCGATCACCGCCTCGATCCCCAACCTACTGCTCTGAAAACATGCATGCACACAGCCACAATAAATGCTCAGAGTCCCATCAGCCCTTTACAGTGTATTTATCTCTTGGCCAAAACTGTGTTTACTGTCAACATATGAGAGTGGGAAGAGGCAAGGAAACATGCATGTTATCACTGACGTAGAGCCATTATTACGACATCAAAACATTATTGAAAAGGCATGTTTTGATGCTGTGTGTCCGGTGTGTGTCGGCTCACCAGTATTCTGTCAAATGCAGATGGAGTTCCTCCTCGCTGAACGTGGCCCAGTACCGTCAGTCTGGTGTCATAGCCCAACCTTTTGACCACCAGCTGAAAACAGACAAATGCATTTCGGTGTATTCCGTTTGTCATTCAGCAGGAAAACACTGACACTGACAGAAGAACAAAGCAGAAAAAATGTGGTAGCTTATAAAAAAGATCTTAAAACTCACATCTTTGACGTAATTGGAGGAGATGGGCTTGCCGTTCACGTCGATGGCTCCTTCTGCAATGATGATGATGTTAAGCCTCGACCCGGTTGTGCGGCTCTGGAGGTAAACGCACGTTAGGACGCTAAAGCCGGTCTTCACGATTGTAGCACTTCACTTCACAGCCTTTTTTCTCAAATATTTGCAGACCAAATTGTTTGTCTGTTTAGCAAAATCGCATCATTACAAAGGGCGGTTTGATTCTGTCTTACCGCTTCCAGACGGCTGCACATGTGGTCTTCCCATCCCTCCTTAGGAGGAGCCTCCGGGATGAAGAGCCAGTCTGCCCCAGAAGCCAGCGCTGACACCAAGGCCAGATATCTAGAAAAACAGTACACAATTTAAAAAAAATGACATGCTTTGATTCTACTTTTTAATGTGGTTTTGATTAGATTCTTGTGTGACTGTGTGAGTAGGTGTGTGAAGTGACATGAAATACTTCATTTATTTCTAACAGTGAACATGGAGATCCTTTGTCCAGCTTATCATCTGTGTGAGTGTGTAACTCACCCACAGTGTCGGCCCATAACCTCCAGAACAAAAGTGCGCTGGTGGCTGTGAAGAGATAACAGCAGTCATACTGAGATGGAACCGAACAATAGTAACACAACAAACTGTACTCTGTATAACTGGGAGGAGTTCTTTGCTGCCGGTTGATCTCATGTGGTGTCTGACCTTTGTGCAGTGGTCATGATAGCATCGATTATGTCCATGATGCGATGCAGCGCAGAGTCGGCTCCGATGGTCATGTCCGTTCCACAGAAGTCATTGTCGATGGAGCCGACCAGGCCCACAATGTTCAGGTGTTTGTGCTGTTTGGCCAGAGTCTCCGTAATCCTACCTGAAGTGGCGCATGAATGTCACTGAATATGTGCTGACTGCACACGTAACAATGCCACAGTTACTACATCACATCAATGATGCCTTCTAGGCTGAGGATGAAATGTTTTCCAATCTACCGTTTCAGAAAATAAAAAATCCTGCACAGGTTCAAGAGCCCTTTCCTGATTTCTTTACCACTTCCTCACTTCCTGTTTTGGCAATATTTCTGATTTTCACTCATGTGCTTTTTAATTACATCCTAATTTTAGCTGACATTGGCCGAAACCAAAACTAGAAAAGGCTAAATATATACTTCACAACAAGCAGTTCATAATTAAATTTAGAGCAGTCTTCATATGGCTGTACAGGAATGGTAACATTGTATAAAACGAAACAGCAGGAACATTAATGCACCCTGTTAGACAGATTATCACCTTTCTCTACGAGCTCTGCCAGCAGATCACTCCACTCGCTGCGAAAGATGTTGGCCCCTGTGAGGCTGCCGTCTCCGCCGCACACGCACACGTTGGTGATGCCTTTCTCCACCAGGTTAAAGGCAGCAGCGAGCCTGCCCTCACGGGTGGTGAAGGCCTTGCATCGGGCGGTGCCTATCATGGTCCCACCCTGGGGTTGGAACAAAGGTGTTGCTGACCGTTAGAGTTTTCAGTCACACATGTATTTTCTACTACTGTTACTTTTCCTGAGATTTGGGTCTCACAGTATCAGTGAAAACTGGATGCAGATAGGGTTTGTGTTTCTGATCACCAAGGTGGATTATAAGTCTGCTCTGCATGCTTGTAAGAAGTAAACAAAAAAAAACCCAAACCATACAGGCTATAAGCTAATGTTAATGATAAATCATTAACAGCTACTCATTGCTTCTCCAACCAATAAGGGTAAAAGCACAAGCAGCAGTGCCCTTACCAGGTTAACACCTGTATAAGCCAGGCAGGAGATGAATGATTTAAGAGAATTCCTCAATAAATCATGTAAGAAAAAGAACAGGATAGAACAGAATTTATGCCTATATGCATTATTCACAGGAGAGATTTGTTTTACAAGTGAAAGAAAAAAAAATGCTGATGTGACTAAACACCCCTTCTTTTCTCGTAAAAAGTGTTTATACAAACAAATGTATGTTTTTACCCACTTGCTGGATGATGTTGGTCACACTGTGCCAGTGTGCCAGTTTGATGTTGTCTCCTCCGTCCACCAGGCCTTGGTATCCCTGCAAGTCAAAACTCATATTTATTGTATCAGTGTCAATGAAGACGTTACAAATTCAGAAATAGTTAAGAGCCAAAATGTTGTGTGCGTTTAGTAACATTCCACCAATGACTTTGATACCTCGTAAATGAGATAGACTTTGGCCCCCACGTAGATGCCCATTCTGGTCACAGCTCGAACAGCAGCATTCATACCTGAGGTCCAGTGAGCAGAAGTTAGAAACTCAATTAACGTCAGAGACATAACATTACAGTCAGTAACGCTACTTGTGCAAATAAAATAGAGATATGTTACTGATATATGGACCTTCGTGTTGTCATTAGGTATTTGGGTATATTTATCTTTAAAATCAGATTAGTGATCAAACCGAATGTATCCAAATGTCCAACAAAATAATAACAACAAATAACAGTTAATACTGAGCTGGCACTCCCGACAAAGAATTCAGCTTTGCCTGTGTCGACACGACCTTTAACCCCGACTGATACTTTGACGGTGTTCAACACGTCATTAAAAAACAGACGTTGTAGAAGACCGTCCAAACGCAATCCCAGGAAAAAAAATAACATGACCTCCTGCGTTTTAAGACTTTTAAGTGCGATATGGTTAACTTTAAGTGACCTTGTGCATCTCCACCGCTAGTCAGCACTGCAATGGCTCGACCGGCACCCGTCATCTTCAACTTCTCCAGGTCCATGGAAGACATTTTAGCTACTCAGTTACAAAAGGCGAAGCTAAGCGAAAATGCAAAAATCTCCAAATATCTGTTAACTTCAAAGGAAGGCTCCTCGCTTTGTTACTGAGTGAAACAGTCACTTCCTCTTTTTCAGCAGGTAAAAACTACAATTGCACGAGGACGCTTCTTTTCTTTTCGGTTTGACCACGCCCCTGTATAAGTGGGGGGGGGGGGGGGACTACAGGGAGCGCTTGTTTCATCACGCCGTAACCATCCGGCACAATACGTCTCACAAAATAATCCCCCCTTGCGCGACGTGTTCTGAAAATTGTTCACTGTCAACGGCCAGGCAGAGTATTATTGCAACATACAGTATTTGGATCGCAATACTATATATTACATATTACAATTTAGAGACAACTTAAGAAATTACTTTCAGATATTTTAATAAATTTATATGTTTTAGTACATAGAAAAGTATTGTTTTCTATATTATTCAAGTATTATTTTAGTAGCTTTGAAATAAAAAAAAAATCAATTTTTTTAACATGTTGGATGCAGCCTATATTATTTTTTTAACATTTGCAAGAGAATTTTATAGATGTGTAGTTGTGGGATATCTGTGGTCGTGTAGAACAGTGTTGATATATTTGCCAGTACAGATGACATTTAGAATAAGTCAAAAGCATTCATTTTAATATCTTGAATAAAGACTATAATAGATCCTATTTGATAATGTTGGGCTAAATAAGAAGATAATAATCACCTAATAATCAAGACAGACTGCGCTGTGTTGGGTACAGTACATCAGCATTTATTACATGCAGTTGTTTGCTCTGATTTTATTCTCCCAGATACCCACCGCACTGTACACTGAATAATACAGGAAAATGACAGGATTGGTTGATCATGACGCTGTTCAACAAGAAAGGGGGCTGTAAATGAGAGAGAGAAACAAACAAAAAAAAAAAAAAAACATTTGAAAAGACGTTTGATACATGGATGAGGCAGCATGATGATCACAGAGACGGTTTACAGAAATTCAAATAAAAATGACAGGATGGGAACTTTGCAGTCTGCATGACACAAAACTTCAGACCTAAAATCTTGTAACCTGCTGCCACATTCAAATAATTTTCTTTTGGTTGATTCTTTTTGTCTAGATTACAACAGTTTGGAACAGTTGATAAATTGCTAACGTTCAACTCAGTCAACGCACTACTGCAGCGATGATCTGAATGGTCCCCTACAGTGAACTGAAAAAAAATGAAAGTGGATTCCTGTGATATGACAATGATTTTGTTCTTCCATACAAATAATATCTTCATCCAAACCGGTTCATTGTGCTTGCTTTAAATAATACTTTGAGAAATCCAAGGGCGTGACTTTTCTCAAGCTGCCCGAAATCATAAAGAACATCTTATCAATCATTCTCAATAAATTAATTAATAATCATGTAGGCCAGCTACAAAAATAATTAAAATAAAAATGAACTACAATCATACTTCACAGGATACATGTCAGCAAGACAATGGTATTAACAGCTTGACAGGATTACCCAGTCATGACAACACACAAGGTTAATTCACGTACGTAAACAGAATGAAGAAAAAAAAAATAATAATAATAATAAAAATTGTTGATGGAGGCTCGAGGAAAGGCAGCAGCTCTTTTCAGGACCTGGTGTAAGCCTTTCAGGTCAAAGGTGATTTAATCAGCAGTTCAGATTCACCTTCTGTAATCCGATTCTAATATCACCTACTCTCGTGCAGAAAGCAATGCTGATGTGAGAAATTATCTGCTTGCCTTCGATCGGGTATTTCATCAGTGACAGAATCTCGAAGGTCTGCCAGAGCGGTGCGATGTCAGACAGAGGAGGTTTACATTTACAGACGTTTATGTACAGGCATTAACTAACACTGAGATGAGGCTGTTGAAAAACCAAGAGCAACGTCACAGCTCTGTGGCCTTATCTCTGGCTTATATTCCTGACTTAGAAACTCAGCCCTCTGCTTACGCTTGAGCTGAAATCTTGACATCATTATATTCAACCCCAGCTAGCTAATTTTCAACTGCAAACTCATGAAGGTAGATGAGAAACACTCTAATTTGGACTAAAATTAAGCTCACACAGGTGCAGTA
Organism: Pao palembangensis; assembly: GCA_015343265.1. Classification (NCBI taxonomy): domain Eukaryota; kingdom Metazoa; phylum Chordata; class Actinopteri; order Tetraodontiformes; family Tetraodontidae; genus Pao; species Pao palembangensis. The sequence goes on from CM027084.1 coordinate 19,732,087, forward strand.
TCCCTTTTCAAAAAAGACTCAAGTGAAAAAAGAAGGATTGCTGGGATTCTCTTTTTAAGGTTCAGAGATTACCTTGTGCAGAATAAAAATGGCTGAATCAGAAAGTTCATTTAAAACGAGGAAAACAACGATGCCACCTAGTGGCTGGTGATATATTGCACCTTCTCAATCTTCAACACAAAACCTGAGCATTAATTTATGAAAAGGCAAGTACACAAAAATGGGACAATTAAAAAAAATCTGGTAGAATAAGATGCTAAACCATTGCTATCCTCCTCAAATTTCCTTGTGTCTAACCAGTTAGACCCATCAGACCTTGAGTACGAAACTCCCATCCTACAGTGAATTACCGTTGTTTTATTCACTACAGAATAGACTAACATTGAGAACTATATCACAAGATAACACTCACCCTGCTAGAAAATGGTAAATGGACCAAACAATGTCAGAAAATGGGATACTGCACATGGATTGCAACTAAAATGTCCTACAGATAATATTACTAATATTTACTGTATCTTTGTTACAGCAACTATGGGTTGAACATCAAGGCTCTCTGCAAGACATTTTTTATATTCCTGCATGGTCCACAATATGTGCCACTCAAACAAGACTCCTATGTACGACAATTGGACCAATTCATTTTTCTCACAGTCATTCAACGATCCTGAGATGAGACTTGAAACTGTGATGTCCAGGAGATGAAGAGTCTTTGGGTTCCCCCACGCAGGCACTCAAACACACAACTCCCTCAACAACTAGTCATGACATCTGATTGATGATGACAATGACGTAGTCTCTTTTGGAGGGATGTGCTGGGTCACTAAATTTCTCGTTGGTTTGCCACTTCATGTCCGCTACAGGCAGTCCTTTGCCAGGTTTTGTATTTTGAGCTGTGCACTGGCATGCTGGGACAGTTCAGCTGGGACCCTGATGATTAGACACATGTGGTGGTTTCCTAAGAAGGGAGAAGTCTGGTCATGAGGCAGGTTGTTCATGCTGGTGTTCATATGGTTTTATGAGCTCCCTGATCCCCACTCATCACAGCGGAGACAGGATGGAAGGTGATTCGGTAGCTCTGCGCTGTAAACTTGTCAGAAATCGGGTTGGTCTTACATAAAGAGGGACCATTAAGATGCTGAGAGCAATTCCTTCAACGCGTCTCCAACCCAACACATTTTCGTCAGCTTCATCTTGATTTCTTCTCAAACTCTTCTTCACAAACGAGTAGCTTATGTTATAATAAGATCTTTACACCGTCCAGATCAGAGAATATACACAAACGAGTCCTGATTTTGCTTTTTCTTCTTCAAAACTACGACAAAAATAAACTATGCATGTTACACTATCTGCTGTACATTATCATTCAAAGGGGAATCCCTGCCACGAGTTGCCGTGCTATCGATGAGAGAGGCTGGATTTTATGAGTCTGAGGATGGAGGATGGAGTTTGGTTCTGGGAGAGATTGCGTGAGGCTTTGCTATAGGGAGCTTTGTTTTACAATGCCGTTCTCTTATTGCTGTATTTTCTGCAGGACAGAGTGTAGCATGACAGCCTCCAAGCAAAAGAACCAACAATCAAAGGGCAGACTTTCACCACGTGGAAGGTGCGCCCACTTTGTTGTTCCTAATGGTGGCATCCGAGCACTCTGCTTCTGAAGAATCACAATCTGAATCCCCAAACTGTAGTGGATTCTGAAAGAAAAATGAAAATCAGTGCAGCTGTAGTGGAACAGAAACAACTTTATAGTACTAATGGCAAAATAGTAAGCATTCCTTACCTGAACACAACATTTACCAACCTGTACATAACTGCATTGTTGTCAAACCCCTATAATAGCCAAACTACAGTTGTGGTGATCTACAGTTCCTGTAGATCTGTATATATGATGCTGTATATATGATATGATCGTAGATAAAAATCATGTGCATATCTGTACCTGTCTGGCAGATAGACGATACATTGAGAAAATATGTAGAATTTTCTAAAAAATTATGAAATGTAACTTATTTGTATTTGCAGTAATACGGCACTAGTATAGCTGAACACTACTGACCTCATAGCTGTGTTCATCAGAGCACAGTTTTCCCAGGGAGATTTGGGTTTTCACCCTGCGTACAGCGCATTCTTTGTCCGAAAGTCCGTCTGACTGCGTAGAGATGTCTATAGGGATATCTGGTGTATGCGACAACAGCTCATCTAGGTGCTCCTCCTGACTGGCGCTTAGCCTCTCAAGGGGCCCGCTGTGGGAATGGTCGCTAGTGTTCCCTTCCTCTCCGTCAGACACCGACAGGTTCTCTGAGCTGAAGGTGGAGCAAGACTGGAAGCTGCTCATACAGCGGTGAGGTCTATGTAGAAAAATCAGGTGGAAAAAAACAGATTTGTAAATATAATGTGTGATGCCACAAAGCGAGGGTCATGTGTGTCAAAGAAATGTTTACCTCTGTCTCCTTGGAAATTCTACTTCGCTATCAACTTCTCCCTCTTCCTCTTCAGAAGACTCATCTCCACCCTGTAAGAGAAGAGAGAGTTAAGACTAACCCGTGACAAGGACCAATACACCCGTGGCTCAGAGATGACGGTCTACTGGCCGAGCTCACCTTCCTGAGAGGCCTGAGAGTGCGGGGCAGTGGTGTGGGCAGAGGGTGAGTCTGCGGACGTGCTTCTTGTTCCTCACATTCAGGCCTCTTGGCAGCCTCCCTCTCTGAAGCAGGATTGTTGTTATTTGATCCTAAAGGCAGGGTGCCGGCCTCTGTCTGGAGCTGTGAATTGTAGGGCAAATCTGCATCTTCAAAAGCAGATGTCTCCTGGCATTTTAGGCACCCTGGGAAAGGGTGGGCCTGGGAGCAGGGGCACAAAGAACCACACCCTGGGGTAGGATTGGAGCCCGTAGACAAAGTCCGCTGTCTCGTATCTGCATCCACGGCAGTGGAAATGAGGTCAGGGCTAGAACTGGAAACGCGCCCCTGCAGGTGGTCCGTCTGAGGACTACGCAGGGCTGCTGCAGGACCAAAGTAGCGCAAATTGTTGGCGCAGTTGACAACAGCCTCCTCACGGCCCTTCAAAGGGAGGAAGGGTCCTTGCGTCGGTAGATGGGGGTGATGATGGTGAAGCTGCTGCTCCTTAAGAGACTGGGTGCCTTCCAGTGCCCCAGCAACAGGCTTCAGCACACCAGCAAACTCGTTGTGACTTCCTTTGCTATTGGCTCGGCGGTGACGAGGCTTACTCCTGTACCGGGCTTTTCCAGGAGGCGTGGACACCTTTGGGCTCGCCGATAGCGGTGAGGGGGAGGGGAGAGGGTCAAGGTTTGGGATCCCATCAGACCGGAGCAAGTCTGGCCTGTGAAAAGATAATAATTTAGAAACTTTCAACATTAACTTATTTCATTTTTGTGTCGTAAACGTTTTTCCTTCAATATTCCCATAGATTATAATGGTAATTTAGGTGATGAATGTTTATTTACTTCTTATATAATCCCATCTAGGAGGAAATTATAATGATTGAATAAAAAAAGGCAATGTGCTTTTTTTTAATCATACCTTTTAGCCGTGGGCATCCCAGGTTTATGTGGCAGACTTCCTTTCTTTTTAATGAGTTTCTCTACTGCGTTGGACCTGACGATGGGCCTGACCAGGTGCCGCTTGTAGGTCCCTGGATATTTTTTCTCCACTGCCTGTTCTCTCCTGCAAGCATGGCTAAATTAGTTAGGCTACAAAACGATAAAAACCATTCACACTCAGTTAGATGGAGAGGAGCACTCCTTATTCTGGAAAGATGATTTTTTTTTCAGGGCACCAGCGAGAAATCAAAACTACATTTAAAAATCTACAGAATTAAATCAGTGTTTTTCTTCTTCCGACTATTGGCACATTTATTGTCAGACAGTCTGAAAGGGGAAGAAACAGGCAGTGAAATCTCTAATTAATACTGATTCTAATACTTATTCACATACTTCATGAGTTCCTTTTCTCGGACCTCCAGCTGCAGCATTATGGCACTGAGCTCCATGTAGAGGTTGTTTGCGCGTTCCAGTTTCCTCTCATAGTGCTCTCTGATGTCCAGAGCATGCCTAAAAATGTGACAAACAATAATACCGCTGCTGCCATATTTGTTAAGTTGCTAGAGACAGTGATTCCACATCACCAACAGGACACATTTACCACTGGTCTTCATGCGCACCTGAGCTCATCACGCCTGCGTCGAATCAGCTCCTCGTCCAGCCTGTGAATACAGGTGCCCTCACTTTTGATCTTCTCAAAATGTTTCTTCACTTCCTCCCTCCATTCTGACTGTAATGGCAGATGGAGAAACATCATTAACTGATTTAGACTTAATTTTTATTTGGGTCTCAATCCCTATGCTAACTGTAAGTGATATTAATAATTTCCTTATGATAAATAGCAGTTATAGCTGACCTGACACTTGAAGTATGTCTCCTGGGGAGCCCCTAGAACATCGGCGGAGGCAATGTCAAGGTGCAGGAGGATCTGACGAAATGAAGGCCTGTTTCTGGGCTTTGCTTGCCTGGAATCAGCAAAGATGGAGAATGAAACTGATTATCATCACTCAGTTTGGAGCAGTATTCATACAGATACATTGCACAAAAGTGACATCTCTATTCTGTAATAAATGATCACCATGTTTGTTTCATGAGGATTTTGAAGCCATCCGGGCAGGTGGAAGGAACAGGAAGGTGAAGACTGTTGCTGCCGACACCCCAAATGATGGCAGACGAGTCCACATCTTTATAGGGAATCTCTCCAGTTAGAAGTTCCCATAACACAACTCCAAATGACCTAGTAAAAAAAAAAAAACAATATACCAATTCATTCATGTAAACATTATTCTTATTCTGAAATGGCACTGTTCTGATACTCACCAGATGTCAACCTTTTCAGACACCGGCTCATTTCTTATGACCTCAGGGGCCATCCAGGCCACCGTGCCTGCAAATGACATCTTTGTACTTTTGTCACTGAGCTCTTTGGACGTTCCAAAGTCAGAGATTTTCACAGTGTCGTTGTGAGTGACCAAAACACTACAAGAGACAAAAAGAAGATGCATTTCCTTGTTATCAAAGTCAGAATATTGATCAAGACACATGTAAAACAGTTCCATAAACAAACCTGTGCAGTAATGTTAAAGTTAGGTGAGGAAAGTTTCACTCAGTTCTTACTTAGCTGCATCTAGATCAGCACATCAACCAAATGAAGCCGACCTCTCCGTTACATTCAGACTGCTTTCAGTCTGCTGACTAATACAGTGTTTGGCTCTGCTGCATAGCAGTAATACTGTTTGACTCAAACAGAAATCAGGATTCAGTGCATGACTGGAGAATAATCAACTTTTTTGTAACTCACTTAGGAGATTTGAGATCTCTGTGGATGATCTTGTGCAAGTGTAGGTAGTTCATGCCACTGGCAATGCCTGAAGCCCAGTCTACCAGCATCCTGGGGGTCACCTTCCTTCCTGCTCTTAACACCTCATAGAGCTGGCCCTGAGCACAATACTCCATGATGATGCAGTAACAAGGTGCTTGAGTGCATACGCCCCTTAGTTGAACAAAAAAAAAAACAACAGGCAACACATTTACTGGTGATGAAAAACCCAAATTAAATTTATCTTCCATCAAAAAGTCTGTAATCTGTGTTTACTGGTGTACATGTATGACTTACTTGAAGCTAATAATATTTGGATGCTTGAGTTTTCGAAGGTGTTTAATCTCCGTCTCCTTCTGCTCACGCACCTTCTTGATGGCCACCTCTTCCGAGCGAAATTTGCCTAAGAAGACAGCTCCTTGTGCACCGCTGCCCAGCCACTGCAACTCTGAAATCTCCTCAAATGGAACCTCCCACATGTCTGGAAACATGGATATGGTTTCTGGTCAAAAAACTCAATTGGTGTTTAGATAAAAAAAAAAAAAAAAAAAAAAAAAAAAAAAAAAAACACAACTTTTGGATTCTGACTTAAAATTTTCATATGATTTTAGAGTGTAAAATACTGTATTTTGGGTCACAATTTCATTTGTATTAAAATAACTACTCAAATTAGTACAATATACTGATAATTAAAATCCTCAAGACCATGGTTTGTACCCTGAACCAGATGTCTTGAAAAAATGTGGTCTGAAAATCAGCATATGTCCAACCAACCACATTAGGACATTAGCTGACCAATCACAAAACACAGCCCAATTCTGTCTGACCTTGACTCCTAGCTTGTTACCTGCATTCAGCCTCTACAAGCAGCCCTGAAGCAAGGCGAATCTACCTTTGCTATGACCTCAATTCAAACTGACAGCTTCAACCCCAACAACATTACCGTGAAGTTAGAGGTGAATGTTCCGTTATGAAATCAGTCTACATTAGGAGTCACTGGGGGAAGGATTTAAAAACAGTCATGTAGAAGAAACAACTAACGAACCTTGCTGCTGAAGCTTGTATTCGGTTGAATACGTTTTTCCTATAATGTTCAGGACAGGCCGAAGGCAGCCAAACAGTCCCTCTAAGAATCCACCCGATCCAGGTCCTGCTCTATGAAAGTGCAGCTTGATATCTTCAGGTTGGTGGTGTTGTCCTTGTTTCCCCTCCTCACAGTGGTCCATGGAACAGTCACCTTCTCCCATTTGCTCCTCCATCCCACTTCCACATCCACCATGCTCACAGGAGGCGGGTGATCCGGCTTCATCCTGATCCTGATCCTGTAGCTGAAGAACGCTATTTTCAAAGTGTTGGCCCTCACTCCTTGTCGAATCCACACTCAATGCCATGTTTAGGGGACTTATACCCCCCAGCATCGATTCCTCATCCTGGCCTGGTGTCTGTAGAGGAACAGGCAGATGTGCCGGAGGAGCCAGGTCTGTGATAATCTGAGGGGGTAAATTGGACGGAGGGACCTGAGGAGGTTGAGGATGGGAGTTGGGAGAGTTCGCTTTTTTCATGGCATCCCCAACTACTGTGAGTTTCAGCTCCTCTTTTAGCTTGCCCACCAGAAGACTGGGACAGGAAGTCCAGGAGAGCACCTCGGGGGAGCTACCCATGGTGTCGTGCATGGGCTTCCCACTGAAGAATAGCTGGAGGGGTCCTAAAGCACTGATCTGTCTAAACGTTGGAATTCACCTGCAGAACAGGGACAGAGAATCAGAGAGGGGTGCGGACAGATCACATTTAACAAAAAGCTTAATGGTCTAATATTTCTGCTGTGGCACAAACGTGACTATAACTTTTCCGGCAGCACCTTATAACTAAACAAAGAGAAATGCAAGATGCTCATTTCCTCTCACAGATCCAGGATTGAAAGAAAGATTACAATGTAATATTGCAGTGGAAACACCGCAGGGAAGTGGAGGTCAGACAAGTGCATGACAGACAGAGGTGTAAACACTAACTATACAATTCTAGGAAAATTCTTGGAACCAGTTAAAGTCAACCGATTCCACAGTCACACAAACACACATAACTGAGGCTTTACCATATCCTCTGTAAAGCTCAGAGTATAGAGGGGATTAAAAGACCCGCTGCACATTAGGACTGCAGGAACATCTGGCCCGCACAAACTAAAAGTACTGCTTAACCAGCAGTCCAGCAACAACAAAGGCCCAGGGTCAGGTGCACGACAACTACACCAGTTGATTAGTTCTGTCAGAGACTCAGTTCAGTTAGAGAGAGGCAAGAATGTGTTTTTTTTTTTTTACCTCAACTGAGTGTGCAAAGGTCAGATGTGTGGGTGTACCGTAGAAGAACACAGTAAAATCATTAGCAGTCACCCAGGTCAGACATCTTCAAATCTTACTGATGTGGGCAAAATGTTTCATTTAGATTTTTAACACTCTATTCAGCATTTCAAGACAAACAGAATATTTCTCAAGTCTCAGACTGATGTGTGGAGGACACAGATTATTTCTCCCTTTAAACCTATGGAGACAATCCAGGGGGCGGGGGAAATACAGGAAGAGACAAAGAATGAGAGGCTACACAAGCAAAAACACAAGGTCAAAGTCCTTCAAAGGAGAAGAGGGTGGCTGAGGAAACACACCTTTTTATGACCACCTCTGTGAGAGAAAACAGGCAGAAATGTACACAACTTCTGGCCATGGACCAAAGTCCATTAAAGCTTGTGATTCATTAGATCATTTGGCTGTTAAATGTCCTTGTGGAGGACGACACAGCAGTGCTTATTGTTACATGGCTGTAATCTTTCGGTCCACACGGATGGTGCTTATGTGTGTGCAGGTGCATGTATTGTATCTGTGTGTATCACCGGGGGGTAACCTGAGTGCTGAGAGAGTGTAGTGACTGCCTGGAGATCATCAATAATGCAGGCCTGTCTCTAAGCAGGTTGCTGAGAGTGCAGGGGAACGAGAGAATGCTCTCTCGGGTGTCCAATAAATCCATTGCTCCCATATTCGAGACAATCGAGCTGTCCGAGAAGGGGCCCGTGCTGTAATTCCACCCACAGAGAGGATTGTAGGAGCTTGGCTCCTGACATGAGCTGCATAGTGTGACTGTGGTTGGCTGTGAAGACAGTCAACATCCTGCATGCATATCCTTATAAAAGCAGCTCACACAACACGGTTTTCCAATTAATTAACACCGAGAATTCATTCTAAGCTTTAATCTCTCCCTCACCAGTTCTGCTGATCTTTGCTGTCAACCAAAACAGCTATGAATCAGTGCATCCACTGTATATCTGATAGCTGGGACTGGAAAAAAAAAAAACACATCATTTTCCTTTCATCTTTAGTGGAAGATCGCTATTGGTACAGTATCCCATAAATAATACCTCAACTCAACTTTATTTATAAAGCACTTCAAACCCAACCATAGCTGACACAAAGTGCTGTACATAACAACATAAAACAAACAGTAAAACAAATCGTAAAAGAATAAAAGCAATAAAACAAATGCGGCCTCATTCTGGGTCAAAAGCCAAAGGAATAAAAGTGGGTTTTTAGACGGGTTTTAAAAACCGACAGTGGGGGGGGCTTGCCTAATGTGGAGAGATAAGTCATTCCACAAAGAGGGAGCAGCAACAGAAAAAGCTCGATCTCCTCTGAGCTTCCGCGTAGACCTCGGTACCCCCAGGAGCAGCTGGTCAGCTGACCTGAGGCACTGAGCAGGAGCGTGGGGGAGAAGCAGCTCAGAGAGGTAAGGTGGGGCCAAACCATTTAAGGATTTAAAAACACATAAAACAATCTTAAAATGCAATATCTGTGCCTCAGGAGGCCAAGGACAGGGTTTTATTTACCCTCATTTACTTCCAACACCCATCCTAAAAGCAGGGGAGGAAAAGTAGTGCACAGTAATTGCAACTTGCTTTAATATGTTATTGCTTGTCTACATATAGTAGATAGGGCCACAGCAATGGAAAGTGTGCTAAACTGAACTGCAAAATGAAAGAAAGGGAGAGAGAGAAAGGATAGAGGCTGATCCCTTAATCCCTCTAAAGGCCTCCAGAAATACAAACACAGATCTTATTCAGCCATTGCCTATATAGTAGATCCTTCACACACTTCCTTTCAATAGGCCCCCAAAAACTGACTTGATATTAATGTTCAATAACACAGGATTGAAATAAAGAGAGCATCTTTAATGACCCCTGCTTTGTGTGAGTGTGCATAAGTGTTCATCTGGTGGTGCAGGGAATCAGAATCAGAGTATACAGATAGTTTGCACATGTGCACGTGCACACACACTCACAGGAAATGCTTGGCAGGATACAATGATAATCCCAGAACTCACAACAATCCCCTGGGAATGGAAGCTATGCCCGGCCACTCAGTTAATGCTACCAAGAGTGTTTAGACTGAGTTTCAACATATTCCAGCCTCACAGAAGCAGCTGGATCTCCCAGCACATGAGCCAATCCTCTAACATACACACACAATGAGGTTGCTCACTGCATTCATGCTCACACCCGACGCACAGCAGTAACAGCAGCGGCATCTGTGACGCCATCACTCAGTGCCTCATTAAGGGAAGCCCTGCTGGGCCCCATGGAGGGAACCTCCCTTTAGGTGACAGCTGTGCCACCAACAAAGAACCAGTTTAGCCTCGCTCCCACTTCGTCATTCACATGTTACCACGCCGACACGGCATCCATGCTGACCTTCAACAGACACCCTTCCTCTCCTCCAAGATGCAGATTTTAAAGGCCAAAAGAGTCTGGAGGTTTTGCTTGTACATCTAATAGAATAGAATATGTTTATTTATCCCACAATGGGGAAACTGCAGTGTTCCAGCAGCAGCGAACATTAGGAAATAAATATTAGAAAGACTTTGGAAAAATCTAAAAATAAAAAATAAGAATAAGAAATATGAATAAATATAATATGTATACCAAATGGTTAAACTAGAGCAGTCTTTCCTTGTATTTCCATTAGGCATACAGACTGGTCATTATAATGGTATGTAGGTCCATAACTTTAATAATGTCATAAAAACTCTCAAAGATTTTGAAAACTGCAATGTTCTTATGATCTTTATAGCTTGTTGTCTTTTTGTCATTCTAAAGGCTGCCTTTTAGTAAAATTGAATGATTTCCTAAAGTTGTAGTTTCCTTCACATCACTTAGGCCTTATGCACAATGTTAATTATTATTTATCAACGGCTCCAGAATAAAAACAGTTAACAGCACAATGTCCTTACAGTATTATATTATATTATATTATATTATATATGACCAAAATGTCATGCCTAGTTCTAGGATGGGAAATATCCCTTTGTGCTGGATAAAAATCACAAAAACGTTTACTTTTTTACTTTTCTGTAGCAGTCCGATAAAGAATAATGCTGTAATGAAAATTATCTGGGAAGCGTAAAGATAAATACCTGCGCCAAACTGTATCCATCCTGAAATCTGGTGAAACAAAATGAGCAAGAAATGGAAGATAATGGTGGTAATGCAAGTTCAAAACCACATTACATAAATACACGCATCTGTAAATAAACGGCTAAAAAGTCCCCATGCTCTGAACCACATGTGTGACTGTTTGTTAAAGCAGGTCATAGCTGAACAGCTGAATTCTGGTATCTGTATCTGTTCCAAAGTCAATGCAGACTATGGACTTTCACTGCAGGTGTTTATCATGTGAGTGAACAGGATTATGATAGAGAAAAAAAAAGGCTTTTTAAAAAAAAAAAAAAAAAAAAAAAAAAAGGCTCTGCTCATAGATTTCCTTTAGGCCACCAAAACATTATGGACATGCACATGAAAAGGAGATATCAGAAATATACCTCTGTCAAAAGAACCGCTGAAGTCCTTGTTTGATTGTCAGGAATTGGGCCGATGTCTAAATCAGCTTTCCCCCTTGAGCGTGGTGGCCATGAGTCCTGCCAGAGGGGATTGGACAGCCTGCTGGAGGTGGGTGAAAGTAATAATCTGCTAGTGCGGGAGCAGCAGCAGCACAGCAAAAAATAAATACATTCTGGCGCAGCTTTTGGGCATCTGTTGTCACATTGCTGACATTCCACTTTACTCCCTCCTCCTTCATATTCTGATTCCTTTGGTGAGTCACCTGGACTGACTGATATAACTTGTGCTCCTATGAGGGGAAATCAGGCCATGGGACAGTGATGGCTGTCCTGTACTTGCACGCCTGCCTGTTCTTGTTTGACTGGTGTTGATGGGCTAACTGAAACAAGGCCCAACGTGTGACCTGCAAAGTCAGAGTCAAAGTGGCGGGTGAGATCATCTGGAAAAAGCTGCGCCACATTTGTCTCTAAGATTCTTGCAAAAACTCAGTAAAGCTACTAAATAGTCATTGCTCAAAACAAAAACAGAAAAACTCCTTAAATAACCTCAGCCAGAACGAGTCAGAATTAGAAAAAAAATAACTTAAGAAGAGTGTGTGCCATCGAAGCGTTAGCACACTACTCCTCCAGTTCCATTCTGTCTGCTTCGCAGTCAATCTGCAACCGGCACAGCAACCAGCACACGGAGCCTCTTAAAATCTGCAACTATCACGCAAACTGTGCTCTCAAGAGCTCCAAAGTCAGTCTTTTCAGTCAACGGTTCATGATAAAGCTTAGAAAAACTCTTTTCGACATTTATTGAATACATGAGGACAGATGATGGATACGAACAGACAGGAAGGCACAGCCGAGCCAAGGACACCGTGGAAGAAAATAATAGCTCTGTGCAAAGCAGAGCAAGAAAAGCAGATTAAAAAGACGAGAAATGGATGATGGAGATTGAGGGGTTAGAAAGAATACTGTGTAGATAGAAAAGAACAGAGTTGTGAAACTTGAAGAAAGATGTCCAGAAATAGGGGAAATCTGCTTTTCTTCCCTTTTGTTTGTGCATGATGCTGTACTGACCATGGGAGAAAACACAAAGGACACAAGAGGAGCCGGCTCCATGTGAAGAGGGCCTATCTGGCCTGCCAGGAGACAGCACCCACACACAGCTGCTGCCACAACAATCCCCCTTGTGCTCTTTTATTAAGGCCGGCCTGCTTGCTGCACCAACAACAACAACGACGACTGCGGAAGGAGAAAGACACAAAAACTGGCAAACAGGCAGAGCGAGACTGGCTGTGACTGACGCCATTCTAATTGTTGCAATATGAAAATCCCCAGAGCACAAAACAAGCAAACAATGTGAACGTGTGTGTGCGTGGTGCACTTGCTTCTTTTCCCTAAAGACACTCACCAGAAAGTCTAGAAATCAATGCACTTTAGTGCTTCTATTAGCTGCTATGGTCATAATGTCTTTGACTAGTAATAAAATGACCCACTTTTCAGCACAACTAACTATACAAAAATACAAAATCCTGAATCACAAGAACAAAAAGGCAAATGTTAAAATCTGTGAATATTTAACCGCTTTTTTAAACTTTGTGGAGGAAAAATGGATGGAGCTCCTCCTCCTCTCCTCTAAAGTCCAGCTGCCAGCTACTCATCCAGTGCAGTTACATAAACATGCTTAGTAGCAAGAGGACAGAGGTAGGGATGTGCGCACACACACACACACACACACACACACACACACACACACACACACAAATCTTATTACCAAAGCATTTACCAAAGAAAACAAAAAACTAAAATGTGATTGGTGAATGTACAAGAATCGAGGCTGTGTGCAGGTCTACGTGACTCTGACCAGCTTTATAAATATTATCTTATTATGTCTGGAGGTGGACTCCAGAATCTGCCGGGTCTAAACCTTTACCTACACATTAAACGGTCTGTCAGAGGGCACAGAGAGGCACTGCATCATAGAGCAGCAGCATCTCAGCTGAGCCTAAAATAGCTCCTACACGCACCGACACACGACTGCTCCACACACACTCCTGCAGCATTGCTACAGAACACTGGCAGCTGATCCACATACAGTGTACACCTGCTGGAAGACAAACACACACACACACACACACACTGAAATAACCAGCAGAAAACAAACAAACATATCATGACACCATCTTTTGAGATTCGTGGTACGGATCAGCAGACTACTCACAGCGGTCGAAGCTCAGACTCATGGTTCTATCACAGCTCTGAGGCAGGAAGGACTTGAAAAAAGCACGAAATGGCTCGATTTTACAGTCCAGACAGAAGAAAAAAAACCCAGGAAAGCACGGGAAAGATTGATAGAGAAGCTGGAAAATGTCAGACATCCCTCTATGTCCCATGGCACCTGAGCTGTGGGTGTGCGGCTCGCAGCATCTCCGGGGTGCTTAAGATATGCTCACGTCACGCTTTTCATGAATGGAGCTGTCTGACGCAGGGAAGACGCAGCTCAAAGGAGGAGGAGGAGCAGGGGGGGTGAGGATGCAGAAGAGGTGGAGCCTTCTGCGCTGACTCAGAGGAGGAGCGAAAGGAGATAAAGAGGAGGGGGGATTTCAAGGGAGAAGCAGTCAGGAAAAGCAGGTTAGGCTGCTGTGGTGTCTCTGTAAGTAGGACAGACCATTTCTGCACTAGAGAAAATCCATTTGTGCCAAATCAGTTCTCTCCATGCAAGCTGCAGCAACGTCCGTAATCAATTATTCAATGTGAATGGGATTTTTGGGAAAACTGTGCGCTTCCAGTGACTTCTCCCTTTGTTTTTAAAACATTCAAGTATTGAGTAAAATATCAGATAACTAACCAGAGAAAAGCTGATTCCCAGAAGTGAGTTTTTACTGCTTTTGCAGAAACGCTGAAGCTTGTTTTTGTCCTTCGATAGTCACAGAAAACTAAGGGATGAACCTTTGAATCAGGCACAGATCCCCCCCCAAAGTAATAAGATACTGACCTCTCAGGTGGTGTCTGAACATCGCATAGATTAATCTGGGTTCAGGCCTGCTTCGTCTTGCATCTGTCCTGCATATAAAAACACGCAAACACAGAGTCAGGACAAATATACAAGTGATGATATTGCACGCATTGATAATTCAGATGTGTGTTTGCAGCACAAATAAAGCACTAATAGTAGAGTCTAAATTGTCATTCTTAAGCCACACATAATTAAAGTACAGGAAAAAGGGTATGCGTGGTGTGTCTTTGTCACCGTAGTATACTGTACGTGTGGCTGAGAGGGGTAGCAGCAGAGGCTGACTGTCCAGAGGGGATATAGACTGAGAAGGAGGGCCTGCGGGTGAAAGCAGGGGCCTAGAAAACAGATGCTCCACCCTCGTGTTCCAAGGCTAAACCCCTGAGAGAGATGATTATGGGGGTGGTTAAAGAGCGTGATAATGGAGGGAGAGTGGGGGGTTGGGATATTGGAGGAGCTTTGTCCAATTTTCATCCTCCACAAACACCCCAGCAGGCAGGCTGGTGCCAGTGGAGGAGGAGGTCTGATATCCCAGGGAGAGGCTGAGGGGGAACACTTCCAAACACAGCCTCGAAATGGCGTGAAATGATAGTCAAATGAGTCATGGTGCAGATGGCAGAGGATTCGGGCTCTAATGGGACAGACATTAAGGGATTGGTGACTGAGTTGCTGTTGTTGTCGCACTTCTTTGTGACGCAAAGTCCAGAATTTACACAATATAAGCCACTTGAAAGGACTGTGAGCGGAGCCTGTCATTCTTTGCATTGTCACTGACACGCAAACGTGCACACTGTTTTGACATAGACTTCCATTCCCAAATCCACTCCTAAATGTGCAACTCCCTGCAACTCATGTGAGAAAGAAAGACGGACAGCGTCCGGGTTCAAATACTTTAGCTGTTTGCATAGCTAAAATATTTAACTGTGCTCTAAATACAAAATTCCAAAGGTCACCAGATCATAGCCCTGTGCAAACAAATAACATTCACAGTGTACCATTAACACAAGTCCTCTCCACAGGCTGAGAATTTTAATTATGCGAAAAAAATTATGCCTGTTCAACTAAAATACAGCACATAATAAAAACATAAAACCCCAACCTCTCATTTAGTTTAGTCAGTTTGGCTAAATATAGCCAAGTATTTATAATAATTACATCAACAAATGCAATTGCTTACAATGAAAGGATATTTCATTTAGAAGAAGATGCAATAATGTAGATAGTAGAGATGGTCTGTTGCAGTTTTACTAGAGATGTAGTAGGAAAATCCCGTGTTTTTTAATTCATCACCCTAAAACCATCAGCCCAACCTTGGGATCCTGTCCCCATCACTGGCACACAGATGTGATGCTCGGTAAAGCCTGACCACTGTAAGCTGTAAACCACACTGTCTCAGCTGTGTTACACACACTCATTACTATTTCACCAGCAGCAGAACAAGAGTACTGACAGCTCCTGTGTCCTCCACATTAATAAGAGAAAAAGCACTAACACTGTCCTCATTGCTTTACCTTTACAGTCAGCCATCGCAGTCAGTATCCAGGTAAACACCACACCGGGTCAACACAGCCCGTGCAGCAAATCTATACATTTCTAATCTACAATACTGGAATGGTGCAACACGGCGTCTCACAATCAGTGTGATCAAGCAGGAAAGGCTGTGCAAAGCAATCGAACTGTCAGCAAAAGCTCTGTCAGCCATTTGGGCAGGGGTCCACTGTTGACACTGCATTAGGGTCTGGAGGGAAAAAGCAGATCATTCTTTTGGCTTGTTTTAAAATTGAATGTCTTGAAGACACTTTTATAAACAAGAGTACCTGGAGAATTGTCATCGGCATTAAAATGCAATTTAAATACACATTTTGAGCAGCCATTTATGATGTCATTTAACAAAAGGACTCTGCTGGAAACACCCAACAAAAAGGAAAGACAAACATGACTTGACTTTAGTGATATTCAAATAATTTGGCATGCCTAACCTCTAGAGAGGCCAAGAAGATATAATGAAGTGTCTTTTGGGCATTTTTATTTATATTCCTGGGGGCTGGTATCTCATGAAGCTGTTTCTCCTTAAAAGTCCCAAAACCACTTTCTCCAAAATTTATCTCAAAAGAATATGTGATTATTCCAAAAGACTCTATAAAAGGTCAACTACATTTATTCCTTTGTGTGACTGCAATCATCTAAGCCACAAAATGATCATACTCATATTCTTTTTAGAAGCTGCAGTCACAAATCATTTACCTGACAGAGCCAGCACTCAGCCCTCACTCTCACCGTACTGGTGCAGCAAAAGGCTAAATGGAGGAAGTCATGTGAGTTCGGAAAACACCGAAACTAGTCTTGAGTGTGTTTACTTAATGCACGAGGAAAAACCAGTTTGTCTGTGATGGGCAAATGAAATAGCTAGTTGGTTGTACAAAGTCAGGGTTAGATGAAAGTCCTGCACGCAGCAACGGCTGATTCTGAGAGACAGATAATGCTTGTGAGATTATTGTGCTGAGCCCGCCAACAATCCAGAGCCTGACCAATCCCATCTGAGAGGAAATTACATAACAATGACTGTTCAACCCTCCCAGAGGACGCTGCCTGCACAACAACAATCCATCCATCCTGGCTTGCTTTTCTTTGTGAGTAGGCAGCATAAGCAACATGTGAAGCAGCTGACAGAAAGTCTGCCCCCCCCCCCCAGCTTCAAGCAACCAGCTGTATGCCCCTGGTAACCCCGAGTGTGATTTATGGGATTTCACTGAGCTTTATGGTGGAAAACAGCAGCGAGTCTTAGATAAGACCCAGCTTTCTGCCGTTTTAATTATTACATTTAGGACAAACATGAAGACAAACGGGGATGTCATCTCCACCTGCATCAACATACAGAAGGTGTCAGGGTCTGCCTGGGGGTGTAAAGGGATGGGGGATATATAAAATTAGAACTAAACACAAAAGCACATGTAGACTGTAGGGCAAATTTAAACCCATTACACATAAACCAGTATGACACTTATATTTGCCAATTCGGTATGTTTCAACTATTAAAAGAATTCCATGTTTAATGCATCTGCTGTACATTATGCTAATATATTTACACATCTTTTCCTTTTGTGACCTTTAAGTATTCTTCCTGCCCAATTCTAATTAAAAAAAAAATGAAATTTCTATTTGTCTGTTTAAGCCACAGGATACAAAAAAACAGGGCGCCTGACGACATGGTGATTAAATGCGGAGGAGGGCGATGTTTGGATGGATTAGGAGACAGAGTGTTGGGGGTTGAGATTAACTAGATCTATACATACACAGCATTTTTCAAATCTGAAGAGTGTATGTCATGGAAAGTTAACGAGTCATTTTATTCATTTTTATGGCTTCTCAAGGTTATATAGTTATCAAGTATTTATTAGCTAGTCAGTGTGATCAAATAGCATATAACTGATACCAATGCTGTCAATCCACAACTAAACTTGTTCACAGTATCGTGTCCCACACCTGAATCATGTAAAAAAAGCTGCCTAATCCTCCCACCCATCTATTTTTAGTCACAATGCTTCTATAAAACACGCTGAAACACTTGTCTCTTATTTAAACTACCTGAGGCACATTTCTGATCATGTGAAGCGTCCTCCGCACGCACAAGCTCTGACTCTTCTGAAAATGATGTGTTGGATATGCATCAGTTGTGCAAATATTTTATATGTGTAAATTTCCTGTTCTGTGATTGTAGTGCTTATACACAGGTCATGAATAGTGTGCACCCATGTTTGTAGACACACACACACACACACACACAGACACACTTGTGCATGTGCTTCTCCACTCGTGTGTGTTAATATGCTTCCCATGAGGAGCTTCAGGCTGTGGTAATTATAGAAACTCAGCTAGTACACACAAGACAGAAGTACATTTAAAGCCATGTGCAATTGTATAAATAATCAGAGTGCATTTAACTCTAATATAAGTCCTAATATAGGATAAGCTTAACCTACATCTAAACAGAAAAGGCCCAGCAGAGCATCTGTAAATGTAAACAATAAACCTTCCACCAGGCAGAAATGTCCAAGAGAGCCAAACCAGCTTAGGTTCTTAATGAAGATGAATAATCGTTATTGACATTTCTTGGCCCGATGAAGATGCGAAACATGCCAGAGAGGTTTTCAGTGAGTCGAACTGGCCCTGCATCTAAACCAGGGACGGCATGGAAACAGAGACTGTAGGGCTCAGACGTTGTTATTACAGAAATGTCAGCTGGGCTGAAGGATACAAGCAGAGGGCCTGAGGGAGGAGTGGAAGAGAGGGAGAGAGGAGGAAAGGGGCCAACATTTGTCAGTGTGCTTTTTCCACTCAACTGCCCTTCAATGCAATGTGAGTCCATCTTACCCCTGCAAATGTTTTTCATTAATGTAAACATCATTCTTCTGAGAGAAATCAGCTATTTTAAAACAGCTCTATTGAATTCTGCGCAGCAAAGTTGCACAAAAGCAAGGAAAAAAGCGAATGACACTCCTTAACACCTACAGTTGTCTTCAGTTAGCCTTGCCTTAACAACTACACAATTAAACAATCAATTAATTAAATGCTGAGAGGTATGAAATACAGCAATGGCAATGGGCTACGCCATCAACACAGATAAAGGATAAAGGAGTGAGTGGAGTCACTCATGGCTACAGAAAGAGACCAAAACCAAACAGGTTGAGTCCCTGCAGCTGGAGATTAAAAGGATCAGACCAGCTGTAAAACCACAATGCTGCTTTAGCTACACATGTCAATTATGTAAATGCAACTTCCTGTTCCTGCGCCAAGATCAGGACTGCCCTCCCTTTCCTATGCATCTCAGGCGTGAAGGCTCAGACGTGCAGGTACGTCTTACCCACGTCACAGTATGGAAAGAACACTCTAAGTGACACATGTGGAGCTGTTCTGACAATCTAGCAGCACAACGACGAAGGAACACACTGCTGCTGCTGTCATGACAGCAAACAGCATCTGCCGCTCACACTTCAGGTTGTCCGCCACCAACCAAGAGCCCAGATATGCAGGACAGCAGTTGAGCACGTCCTGTTGTGACGGCAAGTCCTCATGAGCGACAGATGAACGACTGCATCTGATTTATGTCATATGGGGGCTATAAGCAAGTTCACAGGGAGTAGCAGTCTCCGCCGGTGACAGGGTTATAGGACGAATGGCCTGTTGTGAACACAGTAGGTCCATATTGTCTAAACCTCATGCAGACTCTGGTCTACCACAGGAAATAAAATCTGTCCAAAATTATGTGACCTTCAGCAGTTAGTGCTCAGTCTTGACAGTAATTACACCTGAGCAATTTGTTTGAATCGTCACACGATTTGGTTGCTTTAGCTCAACTGGACAAATCCATAAAGACTTAAATAACACCCAGGTTTCAGTCTTTTTGTCGGTAATGACCGGGAATCCTCCCTAAACCCTAAAGATTAAATCTGTGTTTATTTTACATGGCTTAATAGAGCTGTAGCCTAATATCTGCGTGAAATGTATGGAAATGCTGCTTTATCTTCATTCTATTCCGGTTATTCACCTGATTACACAAGAATAGTCTTCTATAACAGTTATTTTTTCTAAACTTGTAGCCTTACTTTTTTTAATAGCATGCATAGCTACTTGAGTAAGTCTTGAGTCTGAAGAAGTTGATTTATGATACATTATGATCAGTCATCTGTCTTATAAAATGGCCAAAAACTTAAAACTGTGTTAGATTTTTAAGTTTGTCTGCATACCATTTTATCCTATGTATTTTAGCCACGTCGTCAAACACACTGCTGCACGTTCAAATGATACTAAAAGCAAACATTTCTATCATCTATAATTTAACCTCCTCCCCTGTGACAGCAGCCTGTAATTTACTCAGTTCACAATTAGGACTGTAAACTTGCTTATATAATGACAAAGAATACCTTGAAATACTTCTGTGCGCGAGAGATTATAATTATAAACTGCACTTACGTCCATCCGTTGATACTTTTATACAACGAAGGTTGATATCGGATGGAAATCTAAATACGAACAACATATATAGTTAAGTCCGTCGTCGTGTTAATCCATGTAGACCGCAGCTATCCACTGACAGCTACACTGTTATTGAGCATCGTCCCGTCAACAAACTAAATATGTTCTCGCTAACTTGGACAAATGTGCAGTTTTTATTGTTATATTTCTCTGGTCTTTCGATGTGAGTGGTAAAAAATAGAGGATATTACCGGTTATCTCGGCTGAATCCCTCACAGATCCTCCCTGATCTCTCTCCTTCTCACATATATTTATGATCCGAACCAATGGTGTAGGCTCACGAGCGCCAGACGTCACTTCCGTCCTCTTACACCTGTAAACCCAGCGCGATTGTCTTCAAAGATCGTCTATGCTGGTAAGACAAATCCATCAGAGAGGCTATAATAGTTGTCTATTTCCCTTCGCCGTTTAAATTTAACTTTAGTGAAAATATTATTTCTAAAGCTAAATATTTAAATAGCAAAAAGTCTCCACCATCATGGTGAAAATATAAAATTCTTATTTAATCACTGGATGGGTAAGGTTTCCACAAAATACAGTTGGAAAAACAAAATATTGACTGTAATGTAACCAAATCCGGTGCAAACAACAAGATATAGGTGAGCATACAGTTTTTAATGCATAAATCAGCGGTGCTCTCTGCAGGCCAATGGCCAGAAATTCCTCAAGGAAACATATCTAACAAAAAATTACTGGAAATATTTAATTTCTTACTGCACACATTGGCTACGCTACTTAAAGCAAAGGTCCACTTAAAGTTCGGTGACACTGAATTATTTTATTTGGTCGTTTAAAGTGGTGGTAAAGAGGATGATTTGACATGCTACATCAGGAGCAGCTCAGGACTAAACTTTCTTTCACCTACAAGAGTCCAGACGTCATCGGCTGCTGTGTTGCACTGGTTCTGTCCTGGGTTCTACAGAGCTACAACCTCTGAGACTGTGATGCTGCTCAACATCCTCAGAACCACTCTGATGATTTGAATTTTGCTGTGGCATCCATATCCATGAGGGTTATAAGTTGTAGATCTTGCTAACAGTGATTTCATGGGCAAATTAGATGTTGATTGAGCCAAATTTATTGTATATATAGCACACCTCAACAATTCATGTCCAGTGTTGCCATCTAGTGGTTGGACAAATTATACAATGTAAATATAACACAGTTGCCCCCCCTTGCTCTAATGACAATCTCTCAGAAATACATTTGTGTAAACTGTTACATTTTTTACAACGCTTTTTGTTCCCAAAATATAACATTAATAACATTCCCAGAATGATAGAAATGTGAAAGCAGAAAACAAAACTTTTTATTGTCATTATTGCTTTGCAAATAAGGCTCGAACACTGAATTCAAAGTGCATGTAACAACACAAGTTAGAAAAACATTCAAAAACTGGCCTTTGACCTATAATGATTATCTCTTAGAAGTACATTTGTGTAAATTTTTAAATCTTTTTTAAAGAAATGCTTTTTGTTCCCTAAATATAACATTTTAAACATTTCCCTGAAAGACAGAGAGGTGCAGCAGAAGCCCAATCTTTGTATTTTTCTAAGAATCCCCTTGCAAATAAGGCTACATCATTGAATTTAAAGTCCATATAACAGCAGCGATGACATGAAGAAAAACATATAAAGTAGTAAAGGGTTTACCCAGTCAGTTCATATAACTGATCTATTTAGTGAAATAATAACTGATATTATTAGTTATATCCCTGTATAACTCTTCCATGGGCACGTGGCTTGTCTTAAATCCCGCCCAGGCACTTCTAGTCATTAAAGCACAGCGTAGATGAAGGTGTGAAAGGCAAACATGATGATACATACAGTAATATAACAAAATGCTCAGGGGAGACCCACTACTATCTACCATGTTTAGAAGCTGTAGCTGTAGATATTTTATTATTATTGAGGCATAACCTTTTTCACCTTAACCTAGTTATTTGGCACCTACTTTTGTTTAGAGTGTTTTTGAATTATTTCCTCTTTCAGCTTTATATGTGATTATACACTTATTGTACTATCAGAAATGCAGCCGAATAATATTTATCTGACATTATTCATTATTATTCATTTACTGCACATTTATGGATAGATTACTTAATCATAGCCTGTATTTTAGGTTCATTCTTGCATGCATGCTACTTCTTTAAGTAACAGGAAATCTGTTGTCTGATGGTGCACATGACAATAAAAATCTTTGAATTTGAAATATACCAGTATTTCAGCATGTGTGTGTGTGTGTGTGTGTAGCAACACAGTGGGGTCTCTAAACGTGCTGACTCAGCATAATGTGTGTGTGAGTTTTGACTTTTCAACAGCAGCTGCATTTCTCAGGCGTTTCCAGTGTGAAGGGATGAATCTGGGGAGGATCCGAACCTGCTCTTCTGCATCTTGGCCACCAAGTGCAGGAATTCTCTTTGGCTTGAGCTGAGTCTTGTTTTGGAGTTCACCTCCTGCCACTCAAGAGAGCCACAGCTGCTCATGACCTATCAGGAATACGATCACATAACCATCACGCTGCATCACAGCAGAGCGACGATCTGGATGAGTGAACATTCATGTTCTCACCACGTTGTTGACATCCGCCAACACCTGGGTGGTACTGTCGAGGTGAATGTTTAAAACGATGATTTCCACCCAGGCATTATCTGTGTTCCTGCAGTCGTCCACATAGTCGCCAAACACCTGAAACACGGCAGGCAAAAAAAATCTATCAAGATAGCATCCTTCCATGCTTTTTCTGACAGAAGACAGAGGTGCTGAGTAGGCCTACCTTCTTCTTTTCTAATACGTTTGCATTTAATTTTTCATAGAGTGTTTTTCCCAGAGTTCCTTTAAGCGTCTCTGGTAAGTGTTGGGCAGACTGAGTGGGACCCTGGGGTTCAAAATCACAATAGGATGTGGGGGTTTTTTTTTCTCATTTTTGATGTAACCACTTACAGATTTATAAAGAAAACAAAAGGTAAAAAAAAAAGACAGACTCACTCCAGGCAAAGCCAAAGATCCACTGCTTTCATCCTGAACTGCGAGGTAATCTAAAACAGACTGCTTGCTGTCCCGCCATCTTGAAAATAAATAAGTACATTTTAAAGTTTTAAATCACTGTGTCCAGCGCTGACATTCTTTTTAAGGTCCATCAACACATTGTGTGAGATGTGGCTGTATCTAGTGTTGAGGAAACAGACTGCAGCATTGAGTTTTCTCTTCAACTTCCATTTTCAAGAGCGCTGTGGAACAAAACAACATGCTCCACGACTGCACCTGCAAGTACTTCCAGCCCAGAGGTTGTTGTTGATATAACAACACTGGAATTTGGACTTTAATACTGCAAAATCATTATATCTGATAAGCAACATTAAATAACCAATAAAGATCATATCAGGCTTTATTGTTTGCCCATAAAGGGGCATCATATATGTGGAGACGTACCGCGTAAGCACCAGATTTAAATAAAAATTTGGACCCAGGTGGCTCAGTGCGCCTCTGCCCCTGATGCCCGTCCTCCCTCTTGGGTTCCTAAAGAAAGAGAAAGAGAAGATTCAAATCAGACATCAAAACACACCTTGAAAGTTACTCATCGTGTTATCTGATGCTTTGTGCTTCTCATCAGGAGTGAGTCATACTTGTATTTATCCAAGTCTTCTGGATCTGATCTGCAAGACCAGCAGAGATCATTTACCAGACTTTTTTATGCTCAAGGTTAAAGGAATATAGATGGAAATGAACAAAGCCAGAACAACAAACCCGTCCACGTGGTCGCAGTCATCACTGCAGGAAGGGCGAGTGGGTTTGTATATGTTAAAGCTGACCTGAAAGAAGGAGCACATGTGATGAAGACCAGAACCCAAACCATCTTTTTAACACGTCCCATCATCACCGGTGCTGGCAAAATACCTCCCACGGCACCTTCTCCTCCGGCACAGGGAAACGTGTGACTTTGCTGCCTGGGTAGTTAAGCTGTCGGGCGTTCACATGGTGCTGCTCCTCTTTCCTTGTAGTCTTGGTTTGGCCGGAAGCCTCGTCTGTAGCAAAAGCTGCAGGGAAGAATGAAATGGAGTGTTTGTCAGACATAGTTATGGTGTAAATATGCAAACAAACAAACAAACAGAATTCGATTACTCAGTGTTGGCGCGTCTTTTGCTGCAAAGTCCTGAGATTTCAGTGTGTCTATAATCCACTGCAGAGCTCTGGCCGACTGGACAACCTGCAGAGAACACACACAGCATGTCTGGAGATGAGAGCAGGTAAGCGCATGGATGTGGAGAACTGTTTCATCTCTTTTCAACACTGCAGAGGGACATGACCCTGACAGGAAGCACCTGCTCCTCCAGCCGAGTCAGTCTTCGCATCATGGCTTCAGGAGGCTCGTCTTCCCTCTCCAGCCGATAGGTTATGTTGGCAAGCCTCAGGAAACAAAAAAAAATGCACGTGCAGGGTTCAAATCAAGCTGTGGAGTGAGTTTAGGCAACGGATTTTAGAAAGGCGGACCGTTTTCTGTTGCTTAGCTTCATTTGGCCTCACCAAACGATAACACCGTTCACGCTCATTATACTCTAGCATTGCTTTTTAACAATTATAATTAGCTCTTTATTTAACACTAACCTAAACAGAATAAAAACACCAAATTGTTACTTAAATAGATTTCTTGCCTGTGTAAATCTGCATATGTTGCACTTGCTAAAAAACATTTTGTAAAATTGAATTAACTTGAGCAGTGTATAGTTAGACAGCCACACTGGGCTGCACTGCAGTGCGATCTTTTGTACTTTTGGACTGTTTCCTGGACGCGTCGCTCCATGTTTCCATTTTGCTTCTGCTGCAGGGACACCAGATATCTGTCCTTCATCAGCGCCTCCCAGGACAGCAGCTCCTCTTCCTGGCTTTTCGACAACTCGATCTCTGAACCACAGTGGGAAATATGGCCCATGCGAGGGATATTAGATCCCTTAAAGCCGTCAGGCATATCCTCCATAAATGCACAAATGTATAATTCAACACTCACGAAACTCCTTTCCCGTGGTGGAGGGCTTCTTGACGATCAAATACCGGATAAAAAGGTAGAGATGGTTAAGGATGATCAAAGGAGGAGGGGCTGAAGGCCGACTGTGGTACTCCTTAATTAGCTGGTAGCGCTGAAATTTCCAGATTTTGTCAGTGTTGTCCTGAACCTCCTGGAATGTGAAGCTGCACGGGACGACAAGGAGAAACCAGTCTCGCTAAAACTCTGACAGGGGCTGAACTGGGGACAACGTACTGTGGAGAAAACTCACTTGAAGATAGCGATGAGCAGGTTGAGCAGCAGAATGTTGGCAAAGAGCAGATAAATGCAAAGCATGATGATGGTGAGCCACTCGGGGAAGGCCGGCGTTTGGTGTTCATTCAGCACCGGACACTTTGGCTTCAGATGATCTGTGCCACTAATGCTGCACGCGTTGATGTCAAATGCAGCATCTGGTAGGGCCATAAAGCAGGTTTTCCTTGTTTTTGCACCAAGCTGCAGTCTTTCAAACACAGTCTAACGGTTATACAACAGCACTCTGTCACTCACAGTCGATATTTGTGGGAAAATCCCCAAATATGATCCGGTATGGCTCATAAAGCACTCCACGAAGAATCCAGTCCAGACGGTCCTCATTGTCTATAAGGATGCCTTGTTTGGCCACACCATACGCCACCACCCAGATGCTCAGCAGAAACATGAAGAAGAACATGTCTGTTATCTGCACAAAAACATGGACACTTATGGACTTTATACATTTTCTAATAAATTACTTATTTTTATTGTTTAAATGTCTGAAAGTGAATTGTACGTTTCTGCATTTTTGATAGATAGATAGATAGATAGATAGATAGATAGATAGATAGATAGATAGATAGATAGATATTTTATTAATCTCTAAGAGAAATTCACATTTCCAGCAGCTCGAAAGTGGAAACACACAAGGTCTTAGGAAAATACTAAATACTAAGACTAAATACTAAAACTATAATACTAGATACTAAATTCTACAACTACAATGTACTAGACTGTAGCTATAATGTGCAAAAACATCACCCTCTCACCATCTTCTTGAGTATGATGATCTTAGGCCCCAAAGTTCTACTGATGGTGAATATGGCCATAAGACGGAGGCAGAAGACCACAAAGTTAATGCAGTGAATGACTTTACCCGGATAAAGCAGCCAGGTTGTCAGTCTGAAACAGAGGATGGACGTAGGTAACCTTCACTCAAGAGAACAGCGTGGCGGCCTGCTATGAGAAGAAAGGGAACATACCGGAAAGAGAGGCCAATAATGAAGAGGACAATGGACAAAAAATCTAAAATATTCCAGACATCACTGATGTATATCCTGGCTTTCTTCCAAATCCCAAAACCAGGCTGATGGTCAAGGAGCTGAGATAGAAAAGACAAATTAAAATGGGCAGATTAGGATTTTAGCAAAGCACAAATATGTATCCACATTTAACCCTTCTAATATCAGTATTCATATATTTGATATTATGCCATATACCGTATATTAGATGAATATTATTAAGGAGGCTAAGGTAATGTATTATGTCTATGAAATATAGAAAGATGTGTGTGTGTGTGTGTGTGTGTGTGTGTTCCAGCTACACTCCCTCACCTGTCTCAACTCCTCAAACACCAGAGTGAGCAGCCAGATGTAAAGCAGGATCTCCCACCTAGAGGGCGTCACCTGGAAGTCCACCATCAACACCAAGGCAAACAGGAAGAGGAAGGCGAAATAAGAGACGATGTTCCAGTAAAACTTCACCTGTGGACAGCTGTACAGACACCTCATTCTGGACCAGATACCCAGCGGCTTCGTGGACATCAGGTTATGCAGGTGACTGCAAGCACAACGATAGACACCTAAAAACTTTAATGGTTTTATTTCATACGGTGTGTAATGCAGCTTCTTCGGTGTCTCAGACTGTCTACTCACAGGCCCCTAGAGGTCGCTTCCAGTGTGCTTCCTCTCACCCTCTCTGTTTCTCTCCCCTCGACATTCTCATTCACTCTCTTGCTGATTTCATCATGTCTAGGGACAATTACAGATAATCCGTTATGCACCACATCACATTTCTAAATTCCTGTCGAGATTTGAGGCCAGACCTGAATATCAAAAACTCAGTGTAGATGAGAGGGAAGAAGACCATGCAGACCAGAACTCTCCACACAGGGTTGTCGACCGAAAGCTCCCCACACCAGATCTTTGTGAGAAGAGCCTTAAACACAGAGGTTTGGTAGGACAGCTGTTTTTTCATTTTGTGCCCCTTTTTCTTTGCTGCTCTTTCGTTCACTTAAATAATTTCATGTGTGTTAGGGTTAGGCTACCTGAACGCCTGACTGAGCAACAAAGTCTTTATCGCTAGCCTCCAGCGCCAGCTGCAGACATATGGTCCTTCCCCAGAGCGGCGACACACGGACCAACAACATCTGGGCGCGCTCTTCATCATTCTTGTGGCATTCACTGAACACACCTGCAGCGCACACACACACACACACACACGCGCTTAAATCCAACCATTTTCAAAGCCTCATTTTCACGAGGGACTAATGCATTCAAATGTTTTAGTACCAGTGGCGTGTTTCTCATAATGACTGGCCAGCTCCAACATTTCCTGCGCCTCGTCTGCGTCGCTTTCTTCCTGCGCCATTTTCTTCAGGATCTTATTGGCAGCCAGAGCAGCGGACATGCAGTCTTTACACTGTGGAGGTTCGGGAGGACGCAAAGGTCGTTTAAAGACGCGCACCCACGCGTGCACGCGCACACGCACAAACAGTAGGAGCTTCACTCACCTGCTCCCAGGCAATTTCAGCCAGCTCCTTGTTTTTCTGTACAACAGCCCAGAGAAACAGGTCTCTGCTGGCATCCCTCTGTGCTTCATCAGCTTTGGCTTCTATCAGTGTCCAGGAACCCATCTCAGTGTTAGATCGCTGTGAAAAGTGCAAGATAAAGGGAAGTCTGCTTTACACGCTGTTACAAAATTAAATAAAAAACCAGCTGAATACACACATATCAAAATCTCAGCGTTGCTAATTTGGTTAGCCTCTGTTGTAGTTCCAGAGGCTAATCATTAATAATCTGATTGTCAAGTTATATGTGTTTTTTGTGACCACAGCTCTGCCCAAACAAAAAACTGCTCGATCAATCGTTGAAGGATGCAAGGGACAACTCGATTCCCCTCGTTCACCAATTTAAGTGTGTAATAGGTTAGGAATAGGTTGAATAGGTCGATAACCTTGAGAATAAACACAACATACATTTTGTATCCAATTTTCATGCATAAACTTGATGACACATCATTTATATCAGATTATACAGCATGTAGGATTAAACACTACTACCACTACTGGTATACGCATTACTACCAATAGAGAACAGTTCAGTACAACCATTAGATAATACAATCTACGGGTGGTACACCCAACAGGTATTGCAGGTAATTAATCTTATAATTATAATTAATCTTAAACACTTAACCAGGAAAAACAGTATTAATCTTTGGCTAAACATTCAAAGTTGTTTCCAACCAGTTGCATCTTCTGGTTGATCAGCTGTGGTTGTGTTTTGAAGGGCAGGTCTAACTTCGCTACATATTGCAACACAGCGAGTTGCTTTACATCAAACCTCCTTGCCCTTTGATTACGAAACATCAAAGCTCCTTTGATCTCGCTTTTGATCGGTTTGATTGATCTGGGTCTTTGAAATTTCTGATGTCTTTAACGCCGTCACAGTGTTTTTGTTCTCACAGAGATGGTGGACAGATAAACAGACTCACTGAGGAGGAGGGGTCATCCAGAGACATGCTGCAGACGTTGTTCTGTGCGCTGTTAGGGTAGATGAGCTCTGTGAACCTGCCCAGCAGCTTCTTGACCTCCGCAGACACGTGGGCCAGGGAGATGCTGTCATTAGACTTGGGAAACTTTCGGCGAAACAAGCAGGCCGGCAGCTGCCTGTAGAGCTCACACAGAGTTTCATCCTGCTGCAGGAACTCTCTCAGACTGGCACCGTTCTCCAGCAACAACCTCACAAACTGAGGCTTGTTGCCAACCAAAGCTAGGAACAGGGCGTCGTGGAGGTCGCTGGACTGGATTGAACATATTGTTTTCCGTGGATATATCGTAGAAATATCGCATGCGTGCTGTGTTTTCTTATTCCAGGCACATACCTTCCAGGAACGCTCCTCAGTGAAGATCTCGGTCTGAGCTAGGTCCACGCGGTTCCAGGCTATCGCCAGTTCCAGCTGCCTCTTCCAGCTGTGGATCCCAAACGGCTCCCTGGCTTTTGAAGCTGAGGAAATGTAAAAGACCAATGAAACAGCACCCTAACGCCACTCATCAGGGGTTTGTGTTTGCAAATGGTAAAAATAAACGAAATGTCCCAAAGTTGGAGATTTTTGGCAAAAAAAAAAAAAAAGTTCTAATGATTCCATTGTTAATGGAACGATGGGCGAAGCAGTTTAGTGTCCAGCTTGGAGTGCAAGTTGAGGATAAGATGTCTCTTAATGGGTTTTATCAGTCTCCCTAAAGATCAGCCTAAGAGGGATTCTGTAATCAGAAGAAGAGCAGTGGCCTTAGCTGCCTCCCCGTGAAGATAATTATAACCGTGAAAATATCCAGGAAACTTTATGCCAGGCTAAAAGCTTATCTGGCAGTATTTCTGTCTGAAGAGTTTAATCTTTCACAGGAAGTCCAGTCAGGCATTATGTAATGAAAAATCGAAGGCTTACCTTTGAATAAGGCTTGAAGAATGGCCATGTCCACATCTCCGTGATTGTCTTCACTGGCTCTGAAGACTGATAGCAAGTGATTCATCCGGACGATGTCCTGAATCTGGCACAGACGGGAGACATCTTACATCTTTTTGTGTGCGTAGTGCACTATAGATGCTATCAAATGTTATCAGTCTCTCTATTTTAGACTATATAAGCAATAATAAATGTTACTGGAGCAGACACGTACAATATAATGTACAATAAGATATTCATGCAAATTGGTTGATACATTATTTGCACAAATCTACAATTTATTTTTAATATAAACCTTTTTTAATACCCACAAAGGCTCTAATAGTGATTTTTTTTTTTTTTTTTTTTTTTAAGAACATACCTTCTTGGTCCATTCTACACTATCGGTTTCTGAAAATGCATCATACTCTTGGCCGAAGAACTTTTTCATTAACTTCTTGATGTCGGCAATCGTGATGCGGCCCACTGGCAGTCCCGCCACGTGTGCAATCACGTCAGCTATCCTCCCGGAGCTCTCGAACACCACACAGGGCGTACCGTTCATCATGGCATTGTAAATCGTCTGGGAGAGAAAACGCGAGGAGATCAGGCCAGGCACAAAGGTATGGAGATTTAGAGGACCTTCAACGCACATTTAGAGTTCCTGGTCCCCCATCTAAAACCACGCACACGGCAGGGATGGTCACGTTGCTGCCTGGAGGTCAAACAGACAGAGTCAAAATTAGAAGTCCAAAAGATAAGTCTGAGTGGAGATGATATCTGTTCTGACTTCTTCCGTGACCTTTGTGTCCGAGGCTCTTCCCTGAGATTAATTTCTCAAGTCGCGTGCGTAGTTCGATCTCCACGCCATAGTGTCCCTGAGTTCCATCGTCCACCAGCAGGAAGTGGGTGTGGTTGTCGTCCAGGCAGGAAAACGAACCCTGTCCCTCATCGTCTATTAAATAATGGGCTGGGAAGCAACCCTGCAGTTAAAGAGGAGTTAGGAGACAATTTTCTCAACGACGGGACACAAACCCGTGTGTAACCCTGGTTACCGTACCGTCGCCTGCACCAGGGAATCCCTGTTGTGAATTATCCCCCATGTTGCAACTCCAATTGCAACAATCTGGGTTTGCATGGAGCTGCTCAGGGTGTAATCCTTCACTGCCTCCCCTACATGCTTCATCACACCAGTGTGGGTCCCACCGGTGATGATCCAGGCACCTGTGCACACACAATGACCCAGTGAGACAGGACTAGTGCACGTGCTAACACGGGCGCCGTAAAGGGGGGAAAAGTTTGGACGATTCTAAGGGGCCATGACCGACAGGGGGCTCCCACCCCTCAAAAAAAAATCATTATTGATATTTGATTAAAAATAAGGTATTTAAACACACTGACTCATATTTTCGGAACATGTATGTCAGAGAGTCCCCCCCGCATGGTACAGCCCGATCAAGCGTGCGAGGCAACTGTGCCTGCCTGCTGCAGTCCGAGTTGCGCACACAGAGAGCAGAAAGGCTGCCGCCATGTATAGTAAAGCAAAGTCTGGGGTCCAAAAGAGGAAAAAGGAAAAAAAAAAAAAAAAAGAGGAAAGACAGATCAGCAACTATGTCACCAGGCGCAATGCCTCCCTACAACCTCCTCCAACCACATGAACCACAGTTCATGCCCGCATGGGCTGCAGCTGCAGAGCATATTTGGAGAGGTGTGCGTTGCTTTACGTATTTTTTTGCACATTTCCTGTTTCTGGAGCGGAGAGAGCTTTCAGCAGGCTAAAACTGGTTTAAAAAAAAACTATTTGAGGTCCACCATGTCACAGGGCAGACTTTGCAGTCTTCAGTCACCTTGTGTGCAGTAAATCCTTCATTTTATATCTGACAAGAGGCAAAACAGCTGAAAATGTGGCGTTATGTTAAGTTTTGACTGGGACTGGGATCCTGGACATGTGATCACAGCAGTTGCACGAGAGTTCTTGTGGTCTTCGGTGATGGGGCCCAATGTCAAATTTTTTCACAAGGCCCAAAATCCCTGGCGGCGCCCCTGCGTGCTAACATAGTCTACACAAACCAGAGCCTTCCACAGGGAAATCTACTGGCGCATTTGGGCCCCGACAGGCTGCCATTGTTTGGTATGTCTTCTGCATGGTTTACATGTGTTGCACAAGTTAGTGAGTCTTGCAGTCTCATGACTGGTGTATTGTGTAATAGCAGCTCCCCCGTCAGATAAAGCTGAACTGAGGATAAAAAAAGAAGCATTTTGAACTTTGAAAATATCTCACTGCTGCCAAACAAGAATACTGTAATCTGAATATGATCCCAATAAGTACAGAAAGTAGTGTGAAAATAATGTGTGACCATAAATTACAATATTTATAATAATAATAATGCTTTATGTAGTACATCAGGGTAATTAGTGTTGTAGTTATACGCTACGGTACAATGAAAAACCAACAGCCATGCATGTAGTAAATGTGAGGACACACACAGTTTTGCAATTACCTGTTGTCTGGGCCACTTTGATGAGCCCTCTGTGGAACATTTTCTTCAGTCGAGCCTTCAGGTAGAAGTTCTTGGCTCCTCCTGTCACCGATATCAGCAGGTTTGGAGGGGAAAGTTTCCACCAGCTGGTCAGTAACTGGTAGAGGATTTCAGGACTGGTGTCTGTGGACACTCTTGCATACTGAGGACAGACAAATTGAAAATGGTGACAACTACACACACAGATACACACTCTGTGTACGGTGTTCCTGAGTTTCACCTTTCCTCTCTTCTGTCCCAAACCGCCAAAGCTGATGTCTCCGAAAGCATCAGTGGGACCTTCAAGGATGTGCTTGTGCTTTATCCACTGCTGGCCTGTGAACTTGTCGGGCTTGATGGCTTCATGCACGTGTTCTGACTTTAAGTAACCGCACTTGCATGTATCCTCGCTAAAGGGGAAACAACAGTTTTGACACTAACAGCATCAGCCGGCATGAGGAAGCAGAGTGGCTGCTCATCAATAAGTGAGCTGCTCCGTGCACGTCCACAGAGGAGAGACACAGCGAAAAGCAGATCACAGCAACACACTCACGCCTTTTATCCTACCTCTTATCTCTGTCAAAGAAGCAACATTCCTTCTTGTGGATATTTTTCCTCATCCACAAGGAAAAGTCCTGTAAGGAAACAGGAGGAGAACAGCGCCCAGACACTCCCAAACCTTCCACCAGCTGCATCTCCACTCCAGCTTCCGTCATCCTGGAGGGAACATTTGTCAGGGCTGCGGTGCTCAGTTCAGCCTCCGGAGGTGCGAGAGGGAGAGGAGCCTCTGCAGGCGGGGAGGCGGCTGCTGCATCAACGGTGTCAGGGGTGAGTGCTGACGTCTGAACAGAACTGCTGCTTACTTCTCACTTCCTTTCCAATAAAATTTAAAGTAAAAGATGAGATTTCCTGTAACAATGTCAGGTGTTTAATCTTCATATTTACCTTCAGTTTAAGGAAAACAAAAACAGTTTGGAATGTTCTACATTTGCAAGATTATCACAAAGCAGCTTCTAGCTGGAAACTGATACCACACCGTTAATCCTTGTGCTATAGTTAAAGTTGATCACTTACCTTTTTGACTGAATGGTCAAAGTCAGATACATTCTCCTGCTGCTCCACTGGCTGCACACTGTTCTTAAAGGTGTGCACCATTTCTGAAATGAATATGTCCCAGTTTTAGTTAAAATCCATTTAGAATAGAATAGAATAGAAGTACTTTATTGATCCCAGACATGGGAAATTGACTAAACGAAGCAGCTTAAGAAGTCTTCAGAGTATGCCTCTTTTGACAACCGCCTTATGATTACACAGTTCATGACTTTCCTGTTAAATGCAACATCCTAGCTATTACACAATCAGTGCAATATCTGTCTATGTACAATAAACCCACCCATGGGAAATGTTAACACTATTCATGTACAGCTCCAGACTGGAACTATATAGGTTTTAGCCATATATTTATTTATTTGTATTCTGTTTTTTTTATTTTTTATATTCTTTCCAAACTCTTGTACATACTTTATTTCTTATTTTCTGCTCTATATGCTGCTGCTGGGACACTGAAATTTCCCCATTGCAGGATAATAAAGATATATTCTATTCTATTCCTTCCTGCTCCAGATTAGACCCTAATTTTTAATTAAAAAAAAAAAAAAAAAAAAAAAAAACACATAGCACTGCGACATGCGCGTTTTATTGTGCTGACATGTGACTTGCTCTCCAGTAGCTCTGCTTCCTTTGCTGAGGCTCCAGCAGCAGGAAACTGATGCAAATTAAGCCGAATTTACACCTACAGACTTTTCACGCGATTTCATAATCACAGACAAAATTCCAAAGTCGCAATAAAATCTTTAGCGTCGGACTGAAGTTGATGCGCGCTCTCGTGATCAGCGTCATTAGGTGTAAGGTGGCCGGACAAGCTCGTAAGTCTTGTGTCGGAAACATGACGTCACCTTTACAGACAACCAATGGGCGCGCTCTCGTCGCCAAACAGAAAGGCGCAGACGTTGCGACGATGCCGAAATCGCGGAGGTTCGTGTGGACCGTTCAAAAAGAAAAACAACTCGTCGAGCCTGTTCAAACAACTAAGGCCGTGTCCACATTCTCCAGTGTCTTGTCTTCTTTTTGGAAAAAAAAAAAAAGCTGCATCTCTTCCTCCTCCATTTGTCTCTGCTCAAAAGTGGTTAGAAATTTCCAAGAGGTGCATGTTGGGAAATAATCTCAAGAGAATCTAGTTGTAGTCTTGTAATTAGTGGCCTCCAGTTTTTGCGGAGTTTTGTCTGTGGCTAGTCTGTGACTAAAAAGTCTTATCAAAGTCTTTAGATGATGTCACATGACAGCCTTTTAAAAGTTTGGACTGGACAATTTATTTACTGCAGGTTTAATCACAATATTAACCCGATATGAAACCACCAGAAATGCTGTTCATCTGACGCTGTCATTCCCTTCAAAATAAGAGTCATTCCCTTCAAAACAAGTCTTTTTTTAAACGTGTAATCTGTTTAATTCCTCTGCTTCGTCTTTAATAAACGGTACCATATAAAAATATAATAAATGGCATACAGCACATATAGCGCAGTTATGTACAGTGAGAAATAATTAATGTGGAACCACAATCAATTATTCAAAAAAGTAATGAATACATCCCAAGAGTCGAGAGATTCATTATGAGATGGTGTCCAGGAGTAATGTCGGTGAGAGTTTGTAGTGGGGAAAAGTCCGAGTGAATAGTGGGAAATGGGAGTGGGGTGAGAGTGAGTGGAAACGGAATAAAACTAATTTAAACTT
The DNA here is from genome assembly GCA_015343265.1 of Pao palembangensis. Lineage (NCBI taxonomy): Eukaryota > Metazoa > Chordata > Actinopteri > Tetraodontiformes > Tetraodontidae > Pao > Pao palembangensis. The sequence goes on from CM027084.1 coordinate 19,767,420, forward strand.
AGAGACGCCACACTTCTCGTTATGAGTATGCATTCTGAAATATGACCGCTAGATGACAGCACATCTACAGTTAAGTTTAAACTCAAACAGCTTCATACTGTATTAAGAAATAGATATTGAACACTTTATTAAAATCCGTTTATCACTTTGACTTATTTTGCTAACAAAAAAATAAATACCAGTTGCAACATAACCTCCTTGGCCAAAGTAATAAATTGTCACAATTATAATTATACTCACAAACTTTAACATCAGCTTCTGTAAGTGTTATTGCATTAAAACTGTGGATGTTGCTCCGATTAAAGACATAAGTCATTATAACACACAAAGCAGACACTCAGATCTTTTACGGCACAATATTTATTCAACATTACACAGTCGTCTCTTCTGTTTACATCTCACCCGATCGTCAACAGTTTTATATTCATCTCAATTTGTACATTTTTTAGTTATTTACATATCATTTAAAATAAGTCTCTCTCCATTTGTACAATGTCAATAGTAAAGTGTTACCGTGGTCCAGCAGCTTCCACTGAAGCGTCTCGATGACATTTCTGGTTTCAGGTCAGATTTCACACAAAGACTGGCCTTTTCCAGCCGCAGAGCTGCAAAGTGACACAAAGGCTGACACACGCGTGGGGATGGTGGTCCTGGCGTGTCATCGGATCAGGTCCTACCCTCTGCGGCAGGTGTGTGAACAGAACCACTGCATGACGGAAGGACCGAGGGCGCGCAGATAATGAAAGCTTAGATGCGTCTGCCTCGACCCAGACAATGAAAAAGAACAACAAACAACAACAACGGGGCAGATGTTGCATAGAACCAATTCTGACCACGAACAGAAAGTCTGCTGCTGCCATTTTTTTTAAAGAATGTGGCTTTTAATAAACTCCTGAGACCTTTCACACATTTATGCCATTTTTTTTTTTTTTTTGGTTTTGCAAAGAAAATAAATAGCCATTCCCTTAGACTTGGAAAAAAAAATGTTGGATGTGACATCATAGAGAAGTACTACTTTAAAGATACTAAAACCCTGCACTGAGGAGTGTATACACATTTGCACACACACATTATATATCTATATATCTATATCTATATAGATATATAGATATATCTATATATCTATATATATATGAAAACAAACATTGTAATTTCAATCTCTATCTTCACTGAGGTGGATGGATTAAAGTGCTTTATACTGTTTGAAAAAAAAGCTCACAGTTATCACGTGCAGAACAGGAAATTTTTCCCAACCAGTGACAGCTTAAATGACTTTTTTTTTTTTCTCTCATAATTTAATGGACCTCGTGTGGATTTCAAGGATTAATATTTGGACAAAATTCAGTAGTCCTATTTAATTAACATTCATTGGCAGGGGATGTAGTTCCTGCCCCAAATACATGCAGATATCACCAGACACAGAGATATTCATCTACGGATTAATCGCCACACAGCACCAACATGGAAAACCTCCTGAATGATGAGCACGGCTCAGGGACAGTCCAGTCCAGCAAGACGAGGAGGATGAGCACGAGAGCCAAAGAACTGAAGTTGTTTTTTTTTTTTGGCTTGAAATGTTTAAGGCTGAAGTGCAAACAGGATGACTCACGCAGGCCCCAGCAGAGGGGGTGTGGGAGTTTTCACTGCAGCCTGAACCAGGTTTTATATACACTTATCATTCAGCCTCTCTTCGCACCAGCAGGACGCAGAAACGCACTACAACAGCGGACACCTACAGAACACAGACACTTAATATACTGCTTTCACAAAGCGGAGCTTATTAATGATTGCAAGAGGGCAGCATCTCGGACTCACCAGCAACTAGCAAAAAGAAAATTCATGGCCAGCGACGCTGCTTCTAAGGGCACGCTGAAGCAATCAATCCAAACCTCATCATTGTCACGCCCCTACACTGTAAAATAAGAGCAGTAAACACAAACTATAGGCATTTTAAATTAAGACACCCCAAAAATAAAAGGTTTTCTTAAGGAGAGGATGTGTTTTTGGCACATCTGGCACAGACAAGGACGAGATTTGGGCTTGCCTCTCTGGCTGTACAGTTTTGCAGGGCACCGAACGTGCAGACGAGTGTTCTAAACACTCGGTCTTTGCAGGGAGCACTACAGAAGGCAAATGCAGGCATTTAACAGCAAAATACAACACCACGTACATGAAGATTGAAAAGAAATTGCACTTTCAAAATCATCACATAAGAGATAAGCAGGTCATTTGGAGGAAATGAAATAACCCGGACGAACCCCAAATTATTTTTTTGATATATGTCAGAAAATATAAAAACCTGAAGATTATCATGTTTTGTTTTACAGCAATTTGCGTGCAATTTAACTAAAAAGAAACTGCAGTATGGAAATATTTAGCCACAACTTTTCAAATTAACACCTAGTTGTGTGTTACAGTCTGAAAACCATTCTGGTTCTTCATTTTTATACAATAAAAAAAAATAGTTTTAAATGAACAGGTTCTAATTGGGACGTGGAAGGCAAATGAATAATGAGGTAGAACCAAATTTTTTATGAGCATCCAATTACAGAAAAAAAGAAAACAAAAACAAAAACCAGCAGTCGCGATGATGCGCAGTGACAGGTACGCGCCTCCAGGGGGCAGTAATTCACCAGCTCCGAAACGACAGTAAAACAAGTGCTTTTAGATGGACGAGTTTAAAGCTTGGACCCGTGGTAAAAAACAAAAAAAAATACAAAATAAAATACAATTTCAGATCCAAACCTGCAGTGTACCAATCAATATTATTTTTTGAAGTTGAATTAATCTTCTGTTTTGTCCAGTTAAAAGTTTGGAGCAATGCCTTTACCACCTTCCAGCTTATGGATGTCAAATGGCAAAACCCTTTTCTTCTTCGAATTAAACAAAAACAAACTACAAATCACTTTGGCCCAAATGACTTGCTGTCAAATCACTGACATGCAAGTGACAATATTAAAAACAAAACAAAACTAAAAACCAACTAAAACAAATGCTACTTTCTTTGGACTACTATCTTAAAAGAAAAAAAAACCAATAACCTAACACTTCTCTCCATAAAACAACAGAGCTTTAATTAAAAGCTATCAATATAATGACATAATCAGCATGAACGATTGCACGTGTGCCCGGGAATGAAAGGGTGGGAATGAAAAGCCCCTCCTGATCTCCACATGAGCAACAGTTTGAGTTATTGCTGATTCTTTGACTGATTCAGTCAAAAACTGGAAAAATGAAATGTCAAACTGCCCCACAGCTAGTTCAGCATCCGTAAAGCTTTTCTTGATATTTCCTCCTATTGGGGACCGACTCCTCTGCTTGGAGAGTGCAGATGCTCAGTTGCAGCTGCCGCTTGCTAGGCTATCCTTTTGGTTGTTCCAGCAGGGCTAAATCTGCAGGACTCACATGTAAATGTGTGAGGCGTTAAATCAGGGGAGACCTGGACATATGGACACACGCCCACACACAAATTGTAGGGAGACAGTTGTTGTTAATGTAGGATTGTTTTGATTTAAAGAGGAAAAACTGCACGAGAAAGAAGAGGTACGTTGTGAAAAGGTTGTGTGTGTTAATCACAACCTTTACTATACGTGTTACACCTGTGATATGATCTGCATGTTGAAGCTCGGGGAGCGGGACTGTTTGTTAAGGGGAGCTCCTGGAGACAGGAGCTCCTGGGCCTCCTCTGGCCTGATGAGGTGCTCCTCCTTCAGGCTGATGGTAGAATGGCGGTGGGAGCCGCTGCCTGAAAGCCCGCCCTCGCTGGCAGGGCCCGCTCCTGCGATCTTGCCACGTTTACCTTCACTCCCGTTCAGGTTCAAATTCATGCAGTCAAAGGACTTGCTGGACGAGGCGCTGCCAGTCCTGACCAGGGTGGGTCCAGCGGGGAAGCTCAGGTGCTTCTTTATGGGGCTCAGCTGGATGGCATCCAGCTGGATGCCATCCAGCTGGATGCTGGCAGGCGGCGACTGTTGCCGCTGGTGCTGCCTCCTCACAGCAGCTTGGTGATCCTTGGTCAGATCAGCCGCCCTCTCCCGGTCCGCCTCCCTCTCTTTCTCCCGAGACAGCCGAGCGGTGATCGCCTTCTTGATGCTGCTGCTGCTGCTCAGGCTTCCTCCGCGCTGGCCCACGCCACCGCTCATCTTGGTGCCGCTGGGCTGGCTGCTGTTTGACGCCCCAGAGGAGAAACCCTCATCGGGATCGTTGACGTTGAAGGACTCCTCCCCGCCGCTCATGCCATCGGCCTCTGAACATGAACACACATAGCGCACCACAGACAAACTGAGTCAGCAGAGGTTGCAGGTTCCAACAGAAACGGCTAAAATGAATGTTTTGACTCTGCTGGGGAAAAACAGACTGCAGTTACGTGTGAGCAGACCTGGGATGAATTCTCATAAGCCAAGCAATGAGATTAAAATGCACTGGAGTATTAATTAATAGGAGACTAAATTCATTATGGGGCTTTCAGGCTAGCACACTCTCACTGAACCAACCAAGTGAGCTTCACAGGTCTTTATGGTCTGAATAAATTTGCAATTCAATACAATCCACAACGATGCTGATCTTTGATCTTCCGACGCAAATTCAGATCAAGCTTTTTGAAAGCTTGATCATGTTGAGTAAATTTCAACATGTAACACATTTGTAGCCTGCTGAAAAGCACAACAAGACGTCCGCCACTTGAACAAGACAGCGATCCACTGACGACCTCAGTGTTCGAGAGCTGGAAGGGAAAAAAAGACGATAAACCGAGTTAAGGAAAAATAAAGTTACGTCACGGACTAACAGCATGGAGGGTAAAAGCCTGTTAGAGAGCAGAGACAGCAGGACGGCTGTCTGTCATGCATCAATGGGACAAGGGTAACTGGACAACAGGAGACTGCAGGCAGCAGAGAGGGTCATGGTGCATGCACAAGAGTAGACATGCTCCCCTGCCCCTTCCCTGGGTTCTGCAGGGCCAGCCCACAGGTCACATGGACAGCCCGGCCGAGATCGGCCGGCCAATATGTGAAATTTATGGCTGGCTGTAACTGTAGAGGAAGGGAATTGACTCATTTTCGCCAGGAGACGACAGGCTGAGCATGTTTGGACATTCAAAAACAACCACAGATGTCTACAGACACACATTCAACGCGACAAAATGGGCTGTAAACCTAAGGTCCAGGGATAACGGTCTGCTCAATAAGACATTGCATTCCGTCTCTTGTCTTGGCCTCGTTATTTGAGGAGTTTTAGGAGATGTGCACTGTAGCAGTGTGCATGCATGATTAAGGGATGCTCCCACTCACACCCAGCTGAGCAGAATTAAAGAAGCGCAGGCAAAATACAAAATTAGCACAGTGAGAACCATTCCTGCGGGATGGAGGTAGCGGACGGCCCCGAGTGACCCGAAACTTGCTGCCGGACACTGCGGGAGGTGGTACAAACAGTTTGTTATACTTGCTGTATTTTTTTCTGTTAAATCTATAGAAAAAAATATATCTAGTTAATCATCTTGCCATAAGGCAGGGAGAGCAGTGGGCTGGGGGCTCGTCATGCTCAGTGAGTGTAAATGATGGCATGGTCCATGCAAAATGGCCGATAGCTACACTTCCTTCAAACCCAGAATAGATGACTCGTCCTCTGTTGACTGAGGCAGCAGCAGTTTGCTAGCAGAGGGGTTTTATTGATCGGAGGAGTGAGTATACTCTGGGGAAGGGAAGAGGCAGCCAGAATGTCAACGGCAGACGGAACCCTCTAAAGCTGAGGAAGGGTAGGAGGAGGAGGAGGAGGAGGGTGGGGAAGATGCAAATCGAAGGGGTGCCTCCTCCCGAGACCCTCTCTTGTTCCTGGCCCCTACCCTCAAATGTGATGGGGGGGACGATGCTGCCACTGCTGCCGCTGTGCTGGCTGTGAGGCCCGCTTCCTCTGTCCTCACTGGCCGCAGGGTCCCGGTGAGTGTGGTGGTGGATCTGGGCGTGCTTAGGAGGACTGATGGTGAGGCTCAACTCTGCATCACTTGAGTGGTCAAAACAATCTGGGAGTCAACAACACACACGGACAAATTCGGTTTTTCAGTAGCAGCCGGCTTCCACCGACTGGGCCTGACAGCTCTGAGTCAAGCGCACATCACAAAATCTACGTGAACAGAAAAAGGAATGTTCCTTCTTGAGCTGTCCCATTAGCTGATGGGTCATGGAGAATGTGCAGGCGCCATTTTGTCCCTTAACGGACGAACCTCCACTTAACAAAGAACGGCACACACTTTACAAAACAGGCAAAAAAAAAAGAAGAACCAATAAGGAGCAGCGAGCACAAGCAGTTCACAGAGACTGTGGGACAGAATTTCCACACAAGGTACAGAAAACCCACACGGACACCATTTGGACAGTGCTAATGGTGTGACCGGTTTACACAGAAACCGATTTCCGTCTCGCTGCTAAGGACCGAAAAAAAAAAAAAAAAAAAAAACAGAAAAGTTATTTTCCTCACCAAATAGCTGCTTTTTATGGCCTTTCACAGATTGAGAAGAGAGAAACGGATCACAAGTTTAAAGTGTGAAATGTCGCTGTTTAACTGAAACAGTAGTACATTTTTTTTTGTTCTATCCAACCTGCCCTGAGCCACACAATAACCAGCAAAGACTGTTAAGAACAAAAACAAATCCTAATGGATCTAGTTCTGTGTCTCTGTGGAGGCAAGCTTTGGCATTTCAGAGCCTACTGTTGCCTTACCCTCCCTCTTCCAACGGTGGCGTCGTATCGAGGCGGTGGTGATGGCTGAGATGGAGATGCGGCTAATGGTGGGCGTCACTTCTACCTGGAGGACGGTCCGTCCCCGTGACTCATCGGGAGGACTGTCGGGCAGCGAGTTCTTCATGGCGTTTCCGAGCTGTAGCCAACACACACACACACACAGATATGTTGATGTAACCAACACACACACAGATATGTTGATATAAGCCTGAACCCGAGAGTGCATGAGATGGTACTCTGTCTTACCAAGAGAGGCTGGGCGTAAAGCTCCAGCTGGGCCCTGTAGAGAATGTCCTCCAGAGCTTCTTGGCCAAACTCCCACTCTCCATTGTATCTACACGTCAAAGCATAAAACATTAAATGCAGGCATGTCCTCACTGAAGACTGGACTGTCCTCATCTTGTTTGAGTAAACAGGAGCGTCTTAAGCGACGCCTTGATGTCTGAGTCACCTCCTTCTGAACTATAAATAGTATTTTAGTAATGCCTGCAGCTACAAATGAGGGTGGGGAGGAGGAGGAGGCCAACATTAGAGACGCAGAATGACTTAAGCTCCTCTGTCACAACGTTGTTCAATCTGTAAATTAAATGTATCAGGAAAAATAATCCAAAGGTTCTGCACAGGCAACAATGCCCCAGGACAAATGGTTTCCCTTTAGACTCGAGATAAAAAGATTTACTGAGAAGGTACAAACGCTGCTATGGTGAGAAATAAGCATGTCTTTCTGTACAAATACCCCCTGCATGTGTCGGGGTATTAGAGCTTAAGCGAACATATTAACCTAAATCCCAGAGTGTCCCTGATGAGTGCCAAGTTCTCTAGTACATGCAGAGCTGCAGATGCACGTGCCTCTACCCACGTTCAGGCAGGGCAGGATGACTGATTAGCAGGAAGGCTATTATTTCTGCATGGGCACGCAAAGTCTTGACAGCCGCATCGACTGCTGCTGGTGTACTGTTTGCTTGCCAACAGTACACCGAGGGCGGCGTGCACTCATTCTGCCCTCGCTACAACGTGAAGCCCAACGTGGTGTATCAGGGGATCCATCGCGGAGGCAGAGTTGAGGAAATGTAATCAGCTTTGCAATGGCTGCTCCCACCGGGGACGAAATCACCTTCTCCCACAATGCCCTGCTGATGTAATCAGTCTATAATGGGGAGTTTCTGCCCTTAGAGATATGCAGTTTCAAAAAAAAAAAAACAAAAAAAAAACATATTCTGTGATGTAGATCCTAAAGGAATTCTGAACATGTTGACATTTGTAAAGGTCAGGATCTTAGAAGAGATTATCTTGATTCCAGCGCTGAGAAGTAGTGATGTGACTATGCATGAAGGAAAGTGACTTTTAGCAGCCGCGGTGATCTTCTTTACTTGGGTTTCAAAGTGAAAACCAAGTAAAAACAGCTGAATCTGCAGATTGGCGATGGTTGTGCCTTACTTTCAGCAAGGTAAGCATGAAAAGCTGTTGAAACAGATTGAAAGAAACTTACATGGCATGATAGACAGCCGCCAGCATCTGAACCATGAACTCTGGGTCTAGCAGCACACGGTTGCATGGTTCCCTCCAGAGCTTCTGCTGCTGGCGGGGGAAGCCGCATACACACAGCCTGAGTAGGAAGCACATACAATCGCATCAATAAAGTCGTGTTCTGCTTTTTAATACCCAATTTCGCTGCAGGAGACCATAGAGAACAACAGACTCCAACAATATAAAGTGGAAATCATAACAAACATAACAAACAAACTGACTCAGGGTAAAATTCTTTACATATACAGAGGTCAGATAAAGGGCAGACAGAGTGTCGGAGACAGCCAGGCACAGTTTGCGCTCGTCTAGACTGCTTCAGGCATCATCTGTCTGCTCGACCTCAGTGGGGATGTTTTAATATCCTGTGAGGGAATAACTGCTGGGTGGTGACTTCACTATAGGAATCATCCACTTTGATCCGAGCTCTTTTTAATCAGGGCGTGCGTGTGACGTGAGACAGCCTGACGCATGATTGTACACTATTTTTGCCTTAGCCAGTTTAGACCTAATGAAATCATATCATGTTCCTCCATAAAGGTGAATGTATCAAGTGGAGCGGCCTCATAACAGAGGAAAAAAAAAGCAAAAAAAAAACCAGAAATGCAAGCTGAAAACATGCTCCTCTCACCGTGAACTCATTCTGCACACTGACTGATAGGAGGACACGGGCATGTAGACCACACAAGAGTTGTAGCAGAGCATGAGGAAGCACAGAACTTCAAACCTAGAAACACAGCATACAAAACACAAAACCATACATTAAAAAAAAAAAATGTTCACATTGAGGACTGGGAACTACATTAAACTCGTGTGTTTTGAACTGTTAGTGTGTGTTACAGTTGGAGGTGACGCTGCTGTGCTAGGATTGTCACTTTATCAGGCACTGATGCATCTCTGCCCATGTGTTACTGCATACCAAACGAAGGGTACCCAGCTCATATTGGTTGCAGCTCAGCAACAACAGGCCATTTTCTGGCAGGGCCCTGAGGATGCTTCATTACCATGCTGAGATTATTATTCACCTACAGCAGCAGAGGACATGTAAGAGCCACAAAAAAAAAAAAAAGCCTGCAGACCTGCTGTGTCTGGCCAATGGAGGGAGAATCAAAGTCAATCAAAGTCACTTTTCTTTTGTATATGCTGCTTTTTGTGTTATATAGTATAACAGGATGGTATAGAAAATGAAATGAACAAGTCAACAAATGAACAAGTAAATCTGAAAACTGAAAGAGACCGATGTGAGATCACAGTACCTGTTCTGAGCTGTGAAGGTCTCTCTCTGAGGGTGAAGGCCACTGTACACCACTCGGATCAGGTCATGCTGACAGAGAGCTCCCTCTGTGAGTGCCATGGATCCCAGACTCGAAGGCTGCTCATACAAAAGAACAAGCTGTTTGTGAACCTGTACGTGTATCCAATACCCAGCGTGTCAGCGATGATCAATCATCCATCCACACCCAAATGCAGGCCTCTTTATGCAACACAGCAGAACACTGAATTTTTATTCTACGATAAATATCTTGTGATTGTGGGAGACAGGCGAGATTGAACAGATGAAATCAAAAACGGAGAGAAGTACATGTTCCTGCTGAAGGCCCGAGGATGAGGCCTTTCTGTGCATGCTGCATAGACAAACCGCCTCCTGCTCCCTCTCCACATGTTCTTCATTCTCGCAGCATGGAGGAAAGAGCCTCTGAAGCTCGTAATTATGACCATAAATCGCAGACGCAATGCTCTGCAGTCTCAACTACTATACATACTACGGTATGTATGATAATATACTACTGTGGGGGAAACTGTCCACTTTGAACAGCAGGAAATAACCATCTTAAAAATGGCCAGGGGTTTCACACTGGTCTGGTCTGAGGTCAGCATATGGCAGTGCGAGGAACTACAGTAAGGGCAAATCATATTTAAAAAAAAAAAAAAAAAAAGGTAGAATACATGCAGCGAGGTGAAGATGGCAAAAAGAAAGAAGCAGAATCCGAGACAAAAAGCAAGCACCGTGTGCCGCTAACTTAAAAACAAATACAATAAAAAATACAGGTGTGGTGCAAAAATATTTTTGTGGTGTCAAATGTGAACCCCACCTCATGATATATAGAGGGCTTGGACAGAGATGGGATTGTAAAGGAGAGGAGCCTGCTGTTGCCATCTTTATCCACAATTTCCTGTGAAAACAGAACAGCTGTGTTGTTAAAGGAATTCAGACTCATACCTGCACAACCTGGCCTGGTTAGAGTTTGCTCTAGACTGTTGGGCAGTGACTGTTTAACAGCTGGTGAACCACCACCCAAAGAACAAAGGTGCTGCTGTGAGACCAAACTGGCAGGGACATGATATTGACTCTGGCAGATTAAATGTTGCTGGCAGCGCCCTCTCTGCTCCATTGCAATTCTACTTTGACACGTAGCACAAAGCTTAAAGCACCCCTGCGAACACTGTCGCTGTTAAGATTAATATCTGTTTTTTTTGAACGCCTCACAATGGGAGTTGAACGTTCCATGATGGATTTGATATTCTGGTTTTAAATTCTCTTCCTGTATGGACTGATGAAAATGGTCGTGTTTAGGTCCCTGTGAAACGAACCAGCGCTTTGCGTGTTTTCAACAGTGTGAACAAAAAGGTTCCATCCCCTCCATCCTAAATCCCCCTGCATGTTCTCTTGGTTTCAGGCTTTGTCCTCTCTTTGGTTGCCAGTTAATCTCTGAATATCAGAGCCGTTTTTCAGTTTTGTCAACAGGAACTATAGGTAAGAGGTCTATATGCATAGATGCACGTGTGTGTGTGTAATGTTAAAGAGAGGTCCATTAAATTATGTATGTATTGTGTAGCTTTAAAAGCGCTGGCTGATATGGAGCACTATCTATTTCTATCTGGAGCTTTTAGCACATTTCCCTGAGGGTGTTTCTTGGTGATGCAATCTATCCCGGGTCTATCCACCGAGCAGGGTTTTCTCTGTAGATTGTCCTTACTGTCATCACAATTACAACCTCGCTTGTGTCCCTTCTCTATTAAGTCTAAGAGAAAACCAGGATTTGCATATCGGTGTTTAGTTCTTGTTCATGTAAACAGTTCATAGCTGCACCCTCCCAGATGTTTACCTTAGCAACTATTGAGATTGGTTACTCCAAAATACAAATAACTCTCCTGGCACCCACCAGGTTATAGATGCCCAAGAGAAGGGCCTCGATGCACCCGTTGCTCTGACGATCCCTGCTGGCCGTGATGCGCAAGTATACCCACACCAGCTCAGGAAGGAACTGCAAGGTGAAGCGGCGCAGGCGGTCTTCAGAACTCCGGTACAGCTCGAATAGCTGATGGCAGACAGGCTCCAGTAGCTTTATTGAAAGGAAAGGTATGAACGAAATAAATACATCAAAAGTCTGAGCAAAGTATATTCAATGTAACTACTGATTACTGCAGTCATCAGATTACAAGATGGAAAAAGGGAAGAATTAGGTAGAATTTTACTGCTGGCCAGTAGAGAGAGGTAAGAGCAGGGGGATCAAAGTGCAACAGAAAAGCCTGGTCAGATGATGTCTGAGGCAGCGGTGCATAAACTGTACAGAGGCCAGTGACAGGAAAGCACAATCGGCACCACTTTAGATGAGGTTGTTGGACTGTAGTTCACCCTGAGCGAACAGCAACTCAATAATTAACTTTGCAGGCATTCGGTCTGCCATGTCATCAGTAAAAAGCTCACCTCTCTCCTACAAAGACACCCACCCGCGTGGGTGGGTGTCTTTGTACGCACGCACGCATGCACACCCTCCGTCTGATCATTAATGAGGTTATGCAACTCAACTGACAATACAAAATGAGATTTGGATCCGTGTCTGACAGCCAGGTTAGATCATAGAGGAGCTGAGGCAGGAGGACTTTACCCTCACTCAAAACATGTGCTCTCAGGTGACGAACAAAGCTTTAATTCCTACAATTAATAACAATAAAAAAGGCGTAAAGATGTGTACTTGCTGTACTGCACATACTAATTAACTAGCGCCTGTGCTCATTGAATCTGTGTATCTTTGATCGTGAATACAACTTTTGCAGAAGGCAACAGATGTTGTAGTCTACAGCTATATATGTGTGTGTGTGTGTGTGTGTGTTTGAGTTCTATATTAAGAACACTGCTGGCCATCTCACAGGTAGAACACTCTCACGGAACACACAGCGTCTGTGTCTCGGGGTGCATGTGCAGCCTCCAGACACACTTTGGCAGACATACTTCCAAGGCCATTTCTTGCTCATTACCAGCTGAGACGGCAGCGTGAGTCACAAGCACCAACATTTCCCCTAGCTGAAAACAGCTATACTTAGCCCTGTGTGCCCCCTGTGTTTCACCTCATTGTTGGGGTCCTGGATGACTCTGTAGAGAGCTGACACCAGGGACTTCTTTAGATGAAGGCTGCCGGCGTAGCCAGGGATGTGGGTTTCTGGTAAGGACTGGAAAGAGGACAAAGACAGGTGTTTGAAATTTTGTAGCAAAATTCAAATATGCAAAACACATAAAAACATCCTACTACAGGTATAATACACACCAATAACAGTTTTATACCTAGCTATAATCTTTTGTTAACTCTTAAAAATTACTAATGCTAGTGGGGGTGTTACTGATGTTTGTATTAACGGAGGGTATTAAAGCTGTAAATTATATTACCCCGTAAGCTTCCAATTAGGTTGACAGCTGCAGTGTTATCTGACAGGAATATTTGGTTACGTTAATAAAGCAGCTCAAAGGAATTGTGCCAGCATTATATATATTATGCTACTTATGTTTATCCTGCAGTTTAAAATAAAGGATCATTTTTTAAATTTAGGAACACCGAGAGGTCAAGAAAACCCTCGTTAAAGTGAACACAAAGGCAAAGAAATATTGCAACTGACAGAGTAAAAGAAGAGCTTCTTTAAATGGTCAAAACTGTGAGTTTGTCTCCTGATGGCAGAGGGTAACGATGTCCTCTCAGCTCAGCCTAAGTATGGTCATTTCAGGAGAGAACACCATGTGCGGTCTCCCCGACAGGAAACCATATTATAATGCTAATCTTTCGGTCCTTTACTTTCTTGTGTTCACCTCAACAATTCCATCTCTTCTCCTTCCCGTCCTGTGTTACACAGACTACAAGGTTTACAAGTCATATTATTGTTATTCAACACTGACTTTTCAGGGGGATTTGCTCAGTTTAGCTTCATATCATGCCTGAAATCCCTGCATGCACAGAGGCGAACAGCGATGCATGTTTGTACCCGAGTTAACAATCATCATGTTTGCATGGCCAGTCATTCAAAATGATGCATTTCCAGTAATGACATGCAATCAGCTGTTCTGTATGTGATAAAGGACAGTTTTGTCTCTTTATTTCAACAGAAATAAAGGCAAAAAGTCACACGACCTTTGGGCTGCCTAGTCTCATTATTCTCCTAAGACGATGATTAGCCTCTGTTCTTTAGCATCACCCTAAAGTCCAGCTCAAATGTCTAAGATGAGAGATGCATGCACGCCCACGGTGTGTGGGTCTCTCCAGAAATAAAAGACGACCTCCAGAGGAACATCTCGCCAGCGCCATGTAGAAGGGAAGAGGGACGATGAAGGCGCATACCTTGAATTCTGAAAGCCATTCTTCAACAACACCTCGCTCTGAACCCAGCATCTTCATCGGAGGCCCCCCACTCGGCTGCCTGGTGGACAGGAAAGGAAGCGGAAGGGACACAAAGTTGTGAGAGAGGAGGCGACATGGGAAGGAAAAGGAGAAGCGTGCTGGGATGCTTAGTCAAAAATGCCAATATAAATAATCACGAGTAAAAAAAAAAAAAACAAAAAAAACCCTAAATTCTACATTTTTATTAAATACTCCAATGCTTTTGGATAGGAAACTGAACTAAATGTTAATTTAATAATACCAAGTTAATAAGTGGTAGAAGGCATCTGAGGTTCGATTCACTTTGCTTTTTAACTCAGTGAGTGCTTTTTTGTGAATTTTTGAAATGTTATAAAAAGGGACACATTTAGTGCAATTAAAAAAGAAAACAGTTTATTCTTAAGTAAGAACTCAAGAGAGATGAGGGATTAGATACCAAAACACATCTTGTGCTGCAGACTTACTTGTCTCTGATCTATTTCTCCGTATTCAGCAGCTGCAAATTAACCTCGCAGGTAAAAGGTAAATGAGTTTCAATTCTCAGTTAATGAATGAATGAACGTCACCTTGTCTGAATTAAATCTCATGCCACAGGCTAGGTTATGGTTCATCTGTTTATAATGTGAAACACTCGTGTTGTGGACAGTTTTTCCATCATGCTTTTCTTCTTTTCCACTCGTGTTCAGCGGTGGAGCCCAAGCTCTCCACTTTTGATCATGAGCATGTTTAGGTTTGGAGTTGATGGGATTAGGGATTAGCACTAACTCCATATATTCTCACTTAAATTAGTCTTCCTTTGTTCCTTTTCAGACAGCAACCTCCGCTGGCAGAGGGTTGACGTGTTACTCTTGTCAACGTACAAATTCTCTTATCTGCTTTGCCTCAGGACTTTGGCTTCTGTTTGATTACCTCACACAAGCACGTCTGTGTTCTGTGGGATTCCACCAAACACATTTCATTTTGTCCCTGAGGTCAAGCACTATTTGGCAACCTTTGTCTGCCTATCAGATTTGAGGACTTACTGTATGTGTGTTATTATTACAAGCAGCAATAAAATGTCTGTCCCAGTGAAGTCTTTACCAATAACACAATATCCGTATTAAACTCTTAGTAACATCCTGTAGAGGAAGAATAAAACCGTCAGGCCAGCGTGATCCAACTGTTCCAAAGACTCATGTGTAAGGCTGTAAACGTCTGGGCAGGGACTTCCAGGGAAACGTCAGGTTTAATTCTGCCTGCTTATAAAATGTCCACACACCATGTAGTTTTAACCTGGACTACCTGATACGGCTTAGAGATTTCTTCACGCCGGCATTTAGAGGTAACCATCTTAAAGGACGACAACATTAAATGGTGCACGGTTCTGAATGGTGCAGGTAAGCCTCAGAAGGTTACAAAACAGGCTTAGAAGAGAACGATATCCTCTTTTGCCACAGGCCTGACGGGGATGGAGCTTGCGCTCTCTGCCGACAGCAGATGATGACATAAATGAGTCAAATCCCTTTGTAAAAGCAGGCTCCTTCAATATGAGTGTGGATTGAGAGACTCCATTTAATAAGCTTGTTTAGCTCTCCTTGAAAGGCTGACTCACTGGTTTACTCCAGCTTGTCAAACTGTCAAAGCTTCACTGTCGTGGCGGGGTAGCTTTCGCAGTTACCATGTGAGCTGCAGTCATGTGACTACAAACATCCACCAATGACCGACGATTTTAATCCCACAGGATGCAGCAACGGTAAGAACTATGGAAAAAAATGAATGGAAATGCAGGCATCAGGTTAGCTCACCTCAGCGTCCCAAGACTCAGATCTCCACCAGGAGAGGCTTCGCTACAGTGTCACACATCTGTCAAGCACCGAGACACACCTGCATAGAAAGAACGGTGCTTTATTGCAGCTGATATGTTTTTGCTCTCTTCCAGCCATCAGTGCTGCTTTAGCTGGATGTTTCCATCATTCAAAACACTGCAAAACAGAAAAAAAAGGACTTTAATTCCATAAACACATTTTCAGGTTATTTTCAGGCAGTTTGACAAGGAGTCACTTTTCAAGTTTCCCACTGTTGCATAGCAACAGTCAGCTGGCTAACTTGTTGTCCATCCATCCATCCATCCATCTTCTTCCGCTTGTTGTCCTCGCCTGCTAAAAATGCATCTTGGATATCCACAAGCAAATGGTTGGCTGCATTTGGCAGCGTGATCCAGGCTTTTGTGACACGTGATCGGATGCTGTGAAAGCATCAACACTGCATTGTTGCCTCTCTCAGAGGACCAGACAGTGACACGTATCAGATCATACACTCACGAACATTATCCCAACGCAACATTTCCAGACTGGAAGACAAAACAAGTATCACAGACTTAAAAAAAAACAAACAAACAAAAAGCTGCATAAACAGCTGCCAACGTAGCTCTAGGGACAGGCCATCATTGTTGGCTAAATACTGTCATATACTTAATGAGGCCTGAAAAAGGACAATAAGCACACTTTCCTTCCAAAGCTGCTCTTGATGTCCAATGGCGTCACACACACACAAAAAAAGAGAACGCCAACCCTTCCTGTTTACGGCACTTCAAACCACAAATCACGCGCACATTGTTAAAAGGCACCACGTAATACAATACACAATGAGGCTTTCAGCAGAACAGAAATAATAAACTATGAAGTGGATGCAAAACACAGACTCTCTTCAAATCTGCATCTAGGTGGGAGGATGTGGAACTTAAAACAGCGTCTTGCTTCATAACGAAACACAACGTCCAGCTAAAGCCTCCGTGTTTGTCTTTGGCAGCTGCGTGTGAGCGCTCAGTGCAATGTTCCATGAGGCTAACCAAAGCAAACATCAGATTGCAGTCCTTACCGACTGTTCTGCTAACAGGTAACAATGTTTTAAATGAGCCCTGCACAAGTTGCCACAGTATAGAAAAGAAATACAACATGTATAAACTATAAAAATCTTTTTCAGTGGGGCATAATACATCCGCTTACAAATAGCAGTCGCTGCTGTGTACAGCGTCGCTCATGACAACGGCGCAAGAGCATTTAGATGGCAAATAGGGATGGTTTGATGGCGCGGTGCCAGATGCAAATGTTGCAAGAAGAATCAGTCAGACTGTCACAACAGGACGCAATTATTTTCAAATACTCAATGTTTGACCAAATGGTGGTTAGGGCATTGTGCATACAGTCAGCTGATGGTATCTGTTTACTTCCCGATTCAAAATATGATTTATATTGATGCTAAAAACTGTTTAAGACAGTAATTGTTAGACTGATTATACTGTTTGAAGAATGTAATGTTTCATGCTGGATCATTTTAATTTGTCCCAAGATTTTCCACTCAATCCTAAATGAGCAGTACCGTGTTTCACCGGCCCGACATTGGGGATTTTTCAAGGTCAGCTTAGCTCATTCACCCATGAATTATTGAGCTTGAGCAAGAACCATGTCTGCTCCGTTTGCTCCATTTCTGACATTGTCCTTCTTCCCTTCTTCTTGGTATGCTGTGATACATGACAGACTAGATATGCAACAATACTGGCACGACTGTTTATTCATATCTGCTGGGAAGTATTGTTTTGATTCAACTTTACCGTCAGAAGGTGAGAGAATAAAAGAAAATTGTAATCTGAACCCTCATCAGGTGAATCTATGCCACCAGCAACACTGGACGTAATTCTGGCTCTATTTGAGTGCTGCCCTTGTTCTGCCCATAACTAAAATGGAGCGTTGCCTCCTTTCTGAAAATCTGATTTCTGTTTTACAATAGCTCCTATGGATCCTACAGCTTCTTACAACAATGGATTGATTCGTTCAAGAGTGACTTGGATAAAAATGAGGAAGTGCTGATTGTACATGTTGACGTATCAGAATAATACAAACGATACAGACGATAGATGTTCCTACTATTGTTGCATTACGTCTGTATTGTTAAAGCTGCATTGACACAAAGGCTACACACATGGTCTTCATCTAGACACTTTGCTTTGGTAAAGGATTAACTAGATAATACTTAACCACAGTGAACCACTTAGCTATAATCTTCATTCCTGAACTTCTCTTAATAGCAGAAAGAATTAGCTACAGGCCAGTGGAGCACACTGTCTGAGCAAAAACAGAATGGGATCTATTACAAGCAAACAGTCTTGGAAAGAGGAGCTTTAATAGAAACCAGTGGGATTTTTATTTATAGAAAGACGGAGGATAACAGGTAGATAATCAGTAGACTGACTGAAGGACTTTTGGTTAGGGAAGGTCACAACCAGGCGGTAAACATAGACAACTGTCAATATTGTTCCTGTGCAAGTCAATAGTGCCCTAAAACAAATGGAGCTTTTGGATCATGGAAAAACAAACATTCAGGTAATAAAAAATAAAATGCATAATGCTACAAATATGAAAAATACACCGGCTCCTCGTCATCAGATTATGTCTCATAGGTCGGAATAAAGGAAGTGACGCATACACACAACTGGGATAAAATTAGCCCTGCTGCAGCTGCATGGGGATGTACACACACACACACACACGCACACACACACACAAAGAGCCTTTGCTGTCTTTTGTGTGTGTGTGCGAGTGTGTGAAAGATTTTAAACACACATACACTCTAACCCGCACAACTAAACCACTCAATCCCTAACCTTTACCCTGACCTTGACCCAGCTCTAACTATTGAAAAAAGGAAGCAGGATTGTTGTGAATCTACAGATTCTAGGGCATCTGATATCAGTTTGCACCGACCTCGGGTTCCTTCTGCACTGACGGTTACTGTTTTGACCTCTCTCTGATGATATTCTGTCTGTGGAACATGCAAATGCATCCTGCAACGTAAGTCTTCTTCTCCAACAAATTCCAAACCTGATACACTGCAGACAACCCTGAGCTCTGTGCTTGTCATGACACGGCCGCTCGGCAGGGTGTGGCAAGGCTAAAAGCATAGATGCCGATAGATAATCATCATGTCTGCACTGGTTTGGGCAGGGGCCAGTGGTTAGATAATATAGGAGCGCAGGCAGATTGTAGTTTGTCAGATGTGGACTCAAAGAATGTGGATGACGCTCTGGTAATGGGCGATCTGTTATCTTCTTTCAAGGATGCCAAAAGAAGTATTTCCAGCATTTATTAAAACGAATAAAAGTCAATGGAATACAGCAGCCATCTGGACAGGAATAAAGGCTGTTGGTTCTTGAAAAGCACTCTGTCAAGGAGTTACAGCGCTTTCACAGAATTTAGAAAATACAGCGTTTCAGACCAAAACAAATGCAAGGAAAGTACAAGAACTGCATGGAGGTATAGAATATTTACTGTTTCTAAAATGAAAAGGCTGTTCTTATTCACTGAAGAGAGGCTAGTGTCCAGTCATGATGTTAAATGTGCACCGTTACCTACCACACACTGTAACACAAAGGCCACGAGGTAGGTGTGATTGTGAAAGCCTGGTCAGTCACAAGTTCACCATCAGTTCACACCACAGACGCATGACTGCTAATTCCACATCATTGGGCGCGGCTGCTGAACGGTGTGAACGGTGTGTTCGACGGAGCTGCTGAGGCTCTGAGCACTGAGAGAAATGCAGGGAAAATGCTGCACCGCCATGTAAGCTGCTCAGAATCTTAACAATGGGCCACCTTGAGGTGCTCTGACAGGCTCAAGGCTCTGCACAGCCCACACAAGATGACATGCAAAAGAATCAGCCCCAGCAAGCAGAGCAGAGAGAAGTGGGGGGCCGTGTCATATCTGGGGGGGGGGGGGGGGAGCCAAACAGAGGATACATAATTATTAAAGAACAATGATTACAATGTGTAATTTGTCCACATTTATGCTATTACTACAGAACCAAAAAACATCTACATAATTGTAAATGACATTTTTATCAACTAAACCTGAATAATTTGTAATTTGTGCACACAAAAGCACATTCTATCATCATAACCATTGAATTCCGACACAGCAGCATTTCTACAATCATTTACTGATTTTGAAGAGGCAAATTAGATCTTACCAGAGAAAAAAAAACAAAAAAACAGTTCTACGTCTAAAGCTGACCCAAGGTAAAACCTTGCATCTAAGGTGTAGTCAAAGCCAACAGCTCCATCTGATTGACAAACATATGGATGTGTGGTGTGTAGGAGCATGTATTTGTCAGATTTCAGCACACAGCGCACTGGCTAAAATCAATGCTTTGTGAGTCCATCTATAACAGGAGAAATAGACTGATCGTGGCTTCTCAAATTAATTACGATGTAATGTAAAAAGACAACCATGTCATATATAATCGTATCTGATTTGGATTTGAGCAACAGGATCCTGTTTAAGTGCAAGAAATTTTGAGGTGCTTCACTAATGATACACTGGCTGACAAATTTAATTAAAGAGGGAAAAAAATGTAAACACACTGCAGTCTCCAACAAATATTGTAATGAAACACCATTCGTTCCCTGACATGCTGCTATGTTTATGAAGACTTCACAGCTCAGTTCCTTTCGAGCCCCTGCAGGAACAGCCCCTGTGGGGGTTGTGTTTGGCTGACTGACAAACTCTCGGCACGGCCAACACACGCAGCCCGTAGACAGACATCATACCTGGCAGCACAATGAGTCAACAGAAGCACGGGCCTCTCTGCATGTCACACACATATCCAGCTGATTCTCCAGACTGCCTGAAAAGTCTGTCTTACTGACGCTGGATGTCCAACCTGGAAACACAGGAACGGTCAGGGACCGCGTACATGTGGTTCTCTGGCTTTGTGGAAGCAAGTACAGTGGAAAATTGTCCCCACAGCTAATCCATGGCAGGCTAATTACAGTTTTGATCCTCACGGCAAGTGCATCACTATAGGTGGGAGGGAGGCAGCGGACTCTGGGGTTCAATACATTTATTTATTTTTGTTTTGGTTTAAATCTCTCTGAGAAAAATGGAAAGGCCTCCCAACTCTGTTGAATCGACTGATTCCACACTACGATCAGCCTAACAAGCTAACAAAAGCGCAGGCTGGACGGGCTGCCGTTTGCCAAAGTCAGTGAGCAGCAGAAGAAACCCACCTCCAGAACAGAGACACGCAGAGATTAAATGGGTAAATGGGGTTTTTGTTTAAAATAGGCTACAGCTTTGATGATAGACTGGTCCCAAACCACAGGCCGGCAGATGTAGAGCAAAGAAGGATGAGATGATGACTATTTGAGTGATGAGCAGCAGAAAGCATGACATTATCTGCAACTTTCTGTCTATGTTTTTGTATTATTTTAAAAGGTAAAACTCCTGCTGTAGGCAGAATTTGTGTCATTACAGAACAGACATCAAACCAGGAGGCAACTTGGCAGCAATTAAGTGGCTTGGCAGGGCACAGAGGCTCAAATTATTGATGCTGTAAAAAGCATTGGTTCTGACTATATAGTGAACTGTTTGTTCAAATCACAGTTCGATGAAAACCATCAAGAACAGGTAAGAAGAACGATTATATTTAGAAAAGTGAAAAGTTGGAGCACCTTCATAAAGCTCACTCAAATCTTAACTTTATCACATACAAATCTGGTAGAAGCAGAAACCTACATCTCTCTTCCTTCACTTTGGTGATTAAACCACCTAAAGAAACACATCATTTGCCTGATATATGGCACACCTTGGAAGATTAATCATTTATCATCACTTTAATCATGCATGGCGTGGCACTGATTTGGAGCAACTCGTCAATATACGCTGAATGTAACGCAACCAAATGCGCGAGGTGCAGTTGATGGCTAAACGTCAACCTCCAACTGAAAATAGACACTTCCGCTGACAACTTTCAAAATAAGACCATCCCAGAAGAAACAAGCCGTAGCGTTTTTCGGTTAAACTTTATGTGCCGAGGAGACAATTGATTTGTGTATTACAGCATATGAAGGGGTATTTGTTGAAGTCAAGCGACAAACATAGCTTGTTTAAAATGTATTAGCTAAGAGCTAATGTGTAAACTGAATGTTCCTACGTAGTAATCTGCTAGCTAGCTAAGCTGTTGTACAAGGTTGCCACGACAGCTTGAATGTGTTCGTAAGATACTGTAGCTTGACTTGTCAACATTAACCTGCTACTTATAGTCAGTAGTTGGTAGAAACCCTCGTCCTCCGATTTTTCCAGTCGTGACCAGGCCCGAGCTGCTGACTGCTAAGCGCTTGACTCCAACGCTGGATCATTTGCACCGTGGTCCCTGGACTCAGCTTTGGTGGGCAAAAGCTGCTCGTTGAGGGTTCACATTCAAAGCAGCGTGATACACTATGTTACTCGTCATCATCGACGCATCTACCTTGACAATCAACCTGACAGGCAACGAAACACTCACCCCGAATAAAGCTGGTTATGGCGATGACAGACGGCAGCTTGCGTCGACGAATTGTGGGTGGTGCGTGCGACCGCGAAGATCATCCAGGTCGAGTATCTTCTCTGAGTGCCCCCTCTCTGAGCAAGAGAACACCTCCGTATGCTATTCTCCACACTGCAATGGTGCTGAACCGACGGAAGGACGTGATTGGCCAGGCTGTGCGGAACCCAGAGCGCTTTGCTAAGCAGAAAGACAAGCAGCAGGGAGGGCGACAGCGATGCATTCAAAACTATCGGAAAAATCAGTATCAGCGGCTCGGTCCTAAGCCCATCTTTAACGCCACACATTTGCGGGAAGTAAATGTTTGAATATATGGATATTAGAGCAATACACGTAGTAAATATATTGTAATAATTAGTGAATGCACAGTATGCTTGTGAGTAAAACCCGTAAATGATAAAAAAAAAATCAAAAACATGATTAAAATAGTGGTTAAAGTAAAAGGATATGAGTGTCTCTACCCTACTTTTATGTTTGTTGCATCAAAGCCCAAAATTCAGAAAATCAAAGACACAGATCAATTAGAACAAAAACGAGATCAAAGGAGCATTTGATGTTTTAATAATCAGAGGGCAAGGAGGTTTGATGTAAGGCAACATACTGTAGCTAGGTTATACCTGCCCTTAAAATTCACAACCATAGCTCCTGATCAATCAGAAGATGCAATTGGTAGGAAGCATCTTTAAATGTTTAACATTAATTTAAGATTAAGATTGTATTTCCTATTGGTTGTACTGATTTGTTCTCTATTGATAGTAATATTTGTTCTGATGATTGCATTATTTATTGTCTGTACTATCAAGTATGCATGCAAATTAGAAAAAGTGCATGTATGTTCTGTTTTTCCTCAAGGTTATTAACCTATTCCTTCCCACTCTATTACTCAATTAACTTGGTAAACAAGAGGAGTAGAGTTGTTCCTTGCATCCTTCAACGATTGATCAAGCAGTTTTTCAAGTTTGGGCAGAGCTGTGGTCACAAAAACACGCATAACTTGACAATGTTGATGAAGACAAACACATTTAGTGTTTAAGTTCAATGCATGGTTAATACAGGCAGGTGACATGAAAGTCAACTGAAATCACTTATTTAAAATAACTACTCGTTTGTCAACCAACATTGATTTACTGAACGTTATTATTATTTAAAATCATTTTACCAATCGGTAGGCAGTCGAATAATTACAGTTAGAATCAAAATTTAAAAACATACGAAATATCATGCATTAAAATAATAAGACTAAAACGTATAGTACACATACGGTGAGGTGTATAATTGTCATATTTTACATAGCAGAAATACTTTACACCTTCACGTTTTTTGTTCTTTCGGTTTCGCTTGTGTGGAATTAACCGTGCGTCATCTTCTTTTCCTTCCTCTTTTGAGGGCGCCATGACGAAATTTGAGTTTTTTATGAAAGACTAACTAAAAACTCTGAATCTCCAGGGGATCCCAGTCACGTAACTGAGCTGCCAGACGATCCGGCTCAGGACCAGTCGATTACACGGACATGGATCAACTTCAGACGATTAATCAGGTCGTTGAGGACCTCGACAGCAGCGAGCAGACGAGGCTGCTGTATCTGTGCCGGAGCTTCGAGGCGGCCGCCAGCGCGGAGTCTTTAACGAAAGTACTGGAGCGAGTGCTGCACCACGACACGGGTCAGCTGTTGCTGAGGGAACTACTGGTGCGACTGAAACGCTTCGACATCCTAAGGAAGGTGTGTAAAACCAGCAGAGATGAGGCGGAGAGGACTTTGTCAGTCAGACAATTTGTGCCCACATTCCGGTAAGACCATGTTGACCACGAGTCATGTTTCCTTTCACAGCACAGAGGGTTGTTCTCTCAGTTTTATTTATGTGCGTTTATTATATAACTTCAGAGTGTTAATGGCTAATATAAGCCAGGCTTTGTCCACTGAAAACCTGAAGAACATCAAGTTTTTGTTATCCACCACATTAACACGTGAAAAGCTGGAAAAGTCAAAGGTGAGCCAACACATGACAAGGATGTGATTAATTCCTGACTGCGTGGGAGGGCGAGTTCCTGTGTCATTATCCTCTGACTCAACGGTCACTTTCATTTCATTAGAGTTTCCTGGACGTGGTCATTGAACTGGAGATGCTGGACATGGTTTCGTCCCAGAGGGTTGACCTTGTGGAGAAGTGTCTAAAGAGCATTGGCAGACGGGATCTGGCCAAAAAAGTATCCGCCTATAAGAATTCAGGTAGAGCCAACGTTGTGGTTTCCAGTCAGGGATATTTAATATGCATGGAAAACCCACAGCCCCAATCATGCATGAAATAATGACATATTTGGAAGGTTGAAAATAGGAAGAGAAAATACCTACTCTTGTTCTGTTTTGAGTAAAATATCCAAGAAAAGAAAGTGAAACATGCATGAAACCCCCCATTTTAATCCAAAATAGATCTCTCTGTGTCAACTGAACTGTGTCAACTTCAGAACTGAAGAAGCTCTCTGGAGAGAGGGCGAAATGTTTTCAAGGAAACCTTTCAGTCCAGTTGACACAGAGAGATCTATTTTGGATAACTATGACCTGGATGAGTGAGAATCTACACAGAAACCCCCATTTTAATGTCATTTATTCAGCCCTTTCTTTAAAAATATATTTAAAATGCATGCATTAAAAATAACTAACTAAATAAATAAGTTGCACTTATTTCATCAACCTCTCAGAACCAGCTGAGATAACAACAGAAAGAAATCATTTTGCATGCATGTGGGCTTGGTAGTGCTGTGATTAGCACAAATGCAGCACAGTCTGGCTCTTTCTGTGATTTTGCATGCTTTTCTCATGCCTTCACTTCTCTCACAGTCCAAAACCATGCATATCATGTCAACTACAGACTGCAAATCCATGAGAGGATTTTGGAGGGATAGATGGATTACATATGTAATGTGTGCTTTTCACCCCAACAGCTGAGACACCTGAACAAAACTCTCAGCAGCAAAGATCAGGGACTCCTGTAAGCATGAACAAATATGTGCCTTTAGTAAATTCCTTAACTATTTTGTTAATAATGCTGTTTTTATTTAAAATTGTCCTCGCTTTCAGGGTCCATTTCTTGCTGCCAGCAGCCAACACCATGCAATAGCACAAGAGCATTATCCCTGCAGGGCTAAGACAGGTAACTTCAAATATATATTTTCCAATGATGCTAAAAATCCAAGTATTATATCCCATTTTATTAAAGCCTTGGGCCACTCATTATACCATTTTGCTCTTCATCACTCACAGAAAGCGTACCAATTTCTGCATCCAGAGGTCAGAGCTGTCAAGTAAGATTCATACTGGTTGTTGTTGCAGTGCTTTTATACGTCTGGGATGGTTGTAATTAGAGCCTTTCAGTACCTCTTCTCCTTCTTTCTGTCAGAATCAACTGGATTTCTACAGAATAACCAGTAACCCCAGAGGGGTTTGCCTCATCATAGACTGTGTAGGTAACGATGGAGGTGAGACACTTTGCGCCTACAGACTTGGAGAACAAATATTCTGTATCAAGTGTACTGACACCTTCCTTCCTCATTCAGATTTGTTGGAACAGACCTTTAAGGCGCTTCACTTCCACGTAGTCATCCATAAGTGGCTGAGCGGGTGCCAAATTCTCACAACTCTGAAAGAAACCATGAGACAGAGAGAGTGCACAGAGGGTGACGTCTTTGTCTGTTGCATAATCAGCCGTGGTACTTCAAATCACCTCCTGGGTACTGATTCATTGAACATGGGCCTGCATGTGGACAGTATCACCCATCAATTTACAACTAATGAGTGCCCGGCGCTGGCTGGCAAACCCAAACTCCTCTTCCTTCAGAAGTACAGAATTGTGGCAGAATTTCAAGTGCACAATGGGAGAGAACACCGGGATGAGGATCTGGAGACGGATGGGTTTGGTAGCCCTGCCATGAGCGTTTTCCCTGAGAATGCAGATACCTTCTGGAGTCACTGCTGGACAGATGAACGCCAGCTGGAGAAAGGGCACCACTGTTCTGTCTATCTGAGGGCTCTAACTGATGCCCTGCTCAAAGGTCAAAGAAGGTACCCTCGCCAGCATGTTTAACCTAGTATTTCAATTCTAGATAACTAGCCAAAAACTAAGTGTAAACTCTTTTTGCAGGAAAGCACACCTCACTGATCTTCATACAGAAGTGAATAGGGTCATCTTTGAACACAGCAGTCGGAATCCTGGAGCAACGTACGACATTGAAGTGACGCACACTCTACGGAAAAATCTTTACTTGTAATGGAAAAATAATGAGCATCGCCGTCAATAACATTTCATTAGTCTTTAGTTTAATATGACACATTCACTGCCGCTGAAGAACATTATTATTTGTACAGAGCGACATCTAGTGTTTGTATTTGTCATAACACGTAACACTAATTCCCAATTTGTTTCTTCTAATGAGAAAAATTCAGTACAGCTAAAACTTTTATTTTATAATTGCCTTTTAAATGTATTTTGTCACAGCCGCTGCTCTGCTCTGCTCCAGCTCTCGCCCTCCCCTTCCTGTCACACTTGTCCCACACTCCCGGCACACCTGATTCATGTTACAGACGAGCAGCAGGTGCTGCTTGTCAGTAATCAAGGCAATGACATAAAAAGGCAACTCTGGAACAACCCAGTGTCGGATCGTTGTTCACTTTCCTGCACACTTCTGATTTGTTCAGATCCCTTGTTTTTGATGTACCTGAGATCACCCGATTCCTGTTTTGTTCACTTTGGAAATAAATCCGATACCTTGCACCGCAGTTGTGTCGCTCTTGGGTCCCTTCCTGCAAACCGCCTGACAGAACGATCCGACCACGATGGACCCAGCGTACAAATTTCCGCCCTCGGATTGGCTGGACCGGTTCGGGCCAAGATTTCAACAGACGGAAGCGCAGTTGGAGGCCGTGATCGGGCGGTTCGAGCAAGCCGCTCTTACCGTCAAGCAGGGGCTGCAGGTGTGGTCCCGCGGGTCTGACGGGCAGTCGGCTCTGCCATCCTGGACAGAGAGCGGCTGGTGCCGGGCGCCACCACTATCACGGTCACCGCCACGGCTACCGGCATTCAAGCCGCCTCCTGCGTTTGTTCTGGCACCAGCGGTGGTGAAATCCAGAGCTCAGCCCCGGAGGGAGGAAGGCGGTTGGGATTGTGACGTCTGCCTGGAGAGGAACAGTGCATTGGCAGGTAAATGTTTTGCCTGTCAGACGCCAGTTCCGAGAGCGGTGCCGGCTCCGTCTCCCGCTCAGTCGCCGGCTCCGTCGCCGGCTCCGTCTCCCGCTCCGTCTCCGGCCCCGTCTCCGGCCCCGTCTCCGGCCCCGTCTCCGGCCCCGTCTCCGGCCCCGTCGCCGGCCCCGTCTCCGGCTCCGTCGCCGGCTCAAGCTACGAGGCCAGTCCCCACTCCAGCGTCCACACAATCCCCAGCCATGTCAATCCTCGGTCCTGTGCCAGTCGCGATCATTTCCGCTCCTGCCCTGGTTACGAGCCCTCCCGCAGCTGTCA
Organism: Pao palembangensis; assembly: GCA_015343265.1. NCBI lineage: Eukaryota > Metazoa > Chordata > Actinopteri > Tetraodontiformes > Tetraodontidae > Pao > Pao palembangensis. Next base: position 19,795,185 of record CM027084.1, read on the forward strand.
GGGTCGTGGCTCTACCAGCGACGTCGGCACTAGCCCCAAGGCGCAGCTTGAAGGGTTTTCCGGCACCTCCAGAGAGGGAGGGTCGGGTTTTGGACTGCCCTAAGGAGCCACAACGAGGGAAGACTCCGTCCCGCGGCGTTCCGCAGGTTCGTGGGCAGAGAGGCCCAGCGCGGCCCGCAGTCAGGCACCAGGCCAGAGCCGGCCCAACGCCGACGCCTCCAGTTCAGAGGGCAGCGCCGCCGCTGCCTCCAGTGCCCAGAGGAGGAGCAGCGCCGCCGCCGCCTCCAGTGCCCAGAGGGGGAGCAGCGCCGCCGCCGCCTCCAGTGCCCAGAGGGGGAGCAGCGCCCGCGTCGCTGCCTCCAGTGCCCAGAGGGGGAGCAGCGCCCGCGTCGCTGCCTCCAGTTCCCAGAGGGGGAGCAGCGCCCGCGTCGCTGCCTCCAGTTCCCAGAGGGGGAGCAGCGCCGCCGCCCCCAGTGCCCAGAGGAGGAGCAGCGTCGCCACCTCCAGTTCTCAGAGGAGCGCCGCCGCCGCCGTCGCCTCCAGTGCCCAGAGGAGGAGCAGCGTTGCCGCCTCCAGTCCCCAGAGCCGGAGCAGCAGCCGCGTCGCCGCCTCCAGTTCCCAGAGCCGGAGCAGCAGCCGCGTCGCCGCCTCCAGTTCCCAGAGGGGGAGCAGCGCCGTCGCCTCCAATTCCTGGAGCCGCAGCATCCACGCCGCCGTCGCCTCCAGTTCCCAGAGGGGGAGCCGCGCCGTCGCCTCCAGTTCCTGGAGCCGCAGCAGCCGCGCCGTCGCCACCAGTCCCCAGAGCGGCGGTGTCGCCGCAGCAGTGCCGCCTCCAGTTCCGAGAGCAGCAGCAGCCGCCTCTAGCTCTGTCACTTTCGCCGTTTCTGGCTCCGTCCCTTGCTCCGTCCCCGGTTCTGTCCCCGGCTTCGTCCCCGGCTCCGTCGGCTGCTCCTTCGCCGTTCCTGACCCTGGCTCTGTCGCCGTCCCTTGCGCCAGCTCCGTCCCTGGTTCCGCCACCGGCTCCGCCCCTTGCTCCGTCGCCTTCATCGGCTCCGTCCCTGGCTCCGTTCCTGGCTCCGTCCCCGGCCTCGTCGCCGGCTCCGTTCCTGGCTCCGTCCCCGGCCTCGTCGCCGGCTCCGTTCCTGGCTCCGTCCCCGGCCTCTTCGCCGGCTCCGTCCCTGGCCCCTTTGCCGGCTCCGTCCCTTGCTCAGTCCCCCGCTCCCTCGCCGGCGTTGTTCCCCGCTCTGTCCCTTGCTCCTTCGCCGGCTCCGTCCCTTGCTCAGTCCCCCGCTCCCTCGCCGGCGCCGTTCCCCGCTCTGTCCCTTGCTCCGTCGCCTGCTCCGGCTCCGTCCTTGGCCCCTTCGCCGGCTCCGTCCTTGGCCCCTTCGCCGGCTCCGTCCTTGGCCCCTTCGCCGGCTCCGNGCTCCTTCGCCTGGTTCCTCGCCGGCTCCTTCGCCTGGTTCCTCGCCCTGTCCCTTGCCCTATCCCTTGCCCTGTCCTTTGCCCCGGCCCCGACTCTGTTGCTGACGTCGTCCCTGTTGCCGGCTCTGACTCCGTCGCCGTCCCTGGCTTCGTCGCCGGCTCCGTTCCCTGTTCCCTTGCCGGCTCTGTCCCCTGTTCCCTCGCCGGCTCCGTCCCCGGCAGTCCAGTCTCCGGTCCCTGCAGCTAATCCCATGATCCCGACAGCAAGGCCACTGACCACCGCAGCAAGGCCAGAGGTGGTCCCTCCGTCCGACACCCCTCCTCCCGCCCTGGAAGTTGTGTTTGGGGAGCCGGGAGGGAGGGGGCCCTCCAGTCACCCTGTTTGTTCTCTACTCTGCCTGTTGGGACGTCAGGAGCCGTCCCTTGAGGGGGGGGTTCTGTCACAGCCGCTGCTCTGCTCTGCTCCAGCTCTCGCCCTCCCCTTCCTGTCACACTTGTCCCACACTCCCGGCACACCTGATTCATGTTACAGACGAGCAGCAGGTGCTGCTTGTCAGTAATCAAGGCAATGACATAAAAAGGCAACTCTGGAACAACCCAGTGTCGGATCGTTGTTCACTTTCCTGCACACTTCTGATTTGTTCAGATCCCTTGTTTTTGATGTACCTGAGATCACCCGATTCCTGTTTTGTTCACTTTGGAAATAAATCCGATACCTTGCACCGCAGTTGTGTCGCTCTTGGGTCCCTTCCTGCAAACCGCCTGACATATTTACACTGTTATTCTATTTCTTTGGGTTTCCAGAAAACATTCTGCAGCTTAACTAGATTTGAAATGGAAATATATTTATTCCCCATTTATTCTGTTTAAATTACACAGGTGTTTTCTCCTCGCATAGCTTTTAATTAAAAATATATTTCAGTCGCTTTGAATTGTGTTAATAAATTTGGCCTATAGCATGCTGATAACTTGATAAACACTGTATACCTGAGGTAAAATTTTAGACTAATATTTCTTAGCTTAAAAAAAATTCAACTGGATTGACTGAAGAGAACTGAAAGCCTCTTCCATAAGAGGTGAAACGTCTTAGAAAAACTAAAGGAGGTCCAGTTGAATTCTTACGACGTGGATGACTAAGAACATTCATCAACTAAGATAACATTGATTTACGCGTAATTTATATAAGCTAAAACACATCTTGAAATTATTTTAGTGCCAGATACGTAGACCCATTATTAGATAATATGATTATATAGTGACCGCAACACGTCATGAGAAACACGTCAACATGTCGAGAAAAAAAGATTCTTCAAAATAAAAGCGTGGGTTAAATTGCGCATTTGAGAATCGACGTGGCTTCCAGACATGTGTAAAACATATCCAACTTCACAGGAGTTATCAGTTAACTTATTGCTAGCCTTTTTTATTTATTTATCTATCTATTTATCTTTTTTACGGTGTTTGCAGCGGATGTAGGTTCTGTCCCACGGGCGCGGCAGGCGCTAGCTGCCACGCAGCAGCACTGTGACAGTTGTGACACTAGGAGGCAGCCGAGTGTCGTGAGCGTGTCACAGCAGCGCGAGCACACACACAAACGCCAGAAAGGGGCTAGTGGACGCGCGCGGCCAAGGCTGCTGTTGCTATGATGCAATGGCGACTGCGCCGTGGGAGGCGTGCGAGGAGTTGAATGAGTTCTCTCCACAGTTGAAGTGAAGCAGCCGACGACAGTCAGCCCAGGACACCGAGCGCGCCGCCCAAGGGCTGTCAGCAAGCACCGCGACGCAGACAGGACCTCGTCCTTGCACACTTCATGGAAACACACGGCCAGGTGTGTCTGCTAGCCCCGCAGCTAGCCTTGTCATGACGCCTGGAAAGATTTCTCACACATCTGTACGACGTTGCAGCAAGACGGGAGAGGCAGTGCCACCCTGTTCGCCCTCAGCCCAAATCAACTGAGGAGGGATTGTTTTTAATCCCATTTTAACCTCTGCATTTATCGTCTGTTTTACCTGCCACACGGCGGACCTTTTCTCGGTTCTTACCGGACCACCATGGCTGAAAGAACCTCCACCGGGTTGCTAACGATGATGTTGGATTCCACGCCGGCTGTCGGCATGACTCTGCCGGCGGAGGTACGTGAAAAGCTGGCGGAGCTGGAGCTGGAGCTCTCTGAAGGTAAGCTGACAGCCACACGTAAAGGAGCAAAGATTTTCTTTTGGCGTGTTTAACGCGAACGTAAAACCACCGCCCTTCATGTTAAAAACATACTACCACTAGCGGAGCCCCTTCACTATAAGTCTTTTCCGTTTCTGAACTTCTGTAGTTCCCTGGACTTGATAAACTAAACTAAACTACATGGGCTGATCGATGACTTTGTTTCTGTTCAATCGATGGCAAACTGTTTTAATTGGTGTGATATAAAAACTCCAAACTCCAGGTATCTGATCCCAGAGATATCTGCCTGGAACAGCTGAGCCGACACACCCATGCTGCTGCTGTGGCTCTGTTTGTCTTTCACTTCAGGAAAGGTTCAGTCCCTGTTTTAGGATTTATTTCACTATAAATGCATGGTCGTGTTTAACCTGAGGCAGAGGCTGCACCACTGCCTGAATCTGCACCATGAAAAGTTGATCAGAACAAAACCGCCAGACATTTATTGAGAGATGCAAAATGGAGTTTTAGGCATCCGTCTTACTAGGACTTATTATCTTCCTGATTTTAATGGTATTTATATTATATTGGATATTAAAATACTGGATGCAAAAAGAGATAAAAAGGGAGCATTTTGTGAAAATGTGAAAAATTGCAATTTTTGCTCCTTGTTTCCTTGCATGTGTTAAACAAGAACTTTACATTTAACTTCACTCCCCCGTGAAACCGTCACTGAGTCTTATGTGCAATGTGAATACAGGAGTGATTGTTCTTCAGTCCACAAAGCTTTTCTTGTGTGTTTATGTCAGTTCAATGCAACCCATTGTCAGCTGCATAGCTTTTAATTGAGTGGCTCTTATGTGGCTAAATTAGCAGAACCACGTTAAAGTCATGTTATGTGTGAAGTCTGATGAGATTTGACCTTAAGGGTTTCCAACTCTGCAGAAACCACCAGAGTCTGAAAGTCCAGCTGTGAGAATCTTGAAAACAGCAGCTGACCCAGAGTGAATTTGAAGGTTTTCTTGCATCTGTTTTAGCTGTTGGCCTCATCATGGAATTAGGAATAGAGCAACTGAGTTAAGGTTTCTCAGGGGATAGTCTTTCTTTTTTTTAAAGAGCTGCTACTAAATCAGTCTGTATCGTCTGCTTTCCTCTAGCTGCACACTGTCACATACTCCTGTGTTGGAGCTCTGGTAGTGATGTCTCTCTGAAGATGTGACGTCTATCTCCTTTCTGTAATTTTCGCTTTTCGTGGCCTTGAAGATCCTCCATTTCCTCTATTTTCCAACCCATTAAAGGAGAGAATGCTCTCCCCCTTTTTCTGCACAAGCCATCCTTTTATTTCCTTTCTCAGTTCTTATTTCTTTATGCTGCTGCTGCTGCTGTGAACTCTTCACCTCGCCTTGGTGCCCTCCGCTTGCCTCCTTGTTGCATCCTGTCTCTGGATAGAACAGGCACCTCGTGTTAATGGACAGAGACCAGGGCCTGGAATTCGTGCAGATATTACATTTTTCTCCATCAGCTCTTCTGAGATCATGAGTGTTCTAGTAGGAGCAAGTGATGATGGTGCTGAAAAAAACTGTATTTCTTCATGGAGACAGATTGATGCCTCATGCATGTTGAGGCAGTTTAGCAGCTGCTTGACTTTTACACAATCCAGCAGCGCAACTAGGTGAAACTGCAGCATCAGTATGGTTGACCTGAATGCCTGCGTGTTTATTCTGGCGGTTGTAATAAATTGTGGTCTCATGAGAGATTAATTTAAACATATCTGTTATATCTGCTGTGTTTCTTTACATGACATGGTTTTAATCACATCCATCCATCTTCTGATTTACAGTTCTCTCTGAAACTACTGCAATTTACAGTCACGGTGTTATCTTTGGACACATCACTGCTAGCCTCTCCCATGTTTAGAACCTTTGTTTAAATGAATGTTTATGAAGAACATTCATGAAGAAATGATGCCTCTTACCCAGTAAATGCAGTGGAGTGAGTGACTTATCCCGCATTGCTGGTAAACAATCCCTGCCAACTAAATTCTACATATCACAGCGAATGTAAAGATCCTGTGGTGTTTCTCAGCTGACCTGGAGGCAGATGACTAGCCAAAATATGGGGCAAAAAGGAGGGCGAGAAGACGGATGGTCCCCATTATCTCCTGCAGGGAGGAAGAAGGAGAGATACGTCTGCTGAGTAATTCACTGGCTCCCTCTGTCATTCTCTGTTTTTTTTCTCCTTTTTTTTTTCTGTTTGCTCTCTAAACCCCCTGATTAAACATCATTTGAGTCCGTTGCTGGTGTTTGCTGGGTAACTGCCAGACCCCCGGTTGCTCGCTCATTGTACCTGTTTTGCCGGTTCCCACTGAGCACACCTTCACACAGCAGCACTGCAGGCTTTTGGCGTTTTATTATATGAGGTTATTTTTATTTCATATATGATTTTAACTTCATTTCAACGTCATTTTTTCGAGACTGTGCATCAAGTTTGTTTTATTCCATTGCTGAGGGAATTCAGAGGTCTGTTAATTGGTAGTAATGAGCTGGTAATGATTTAACCTCTGGCACTCATCAGAAACTAGATTTATTATGTGTCGGGGGCTTTTACAGTTAGAAATTTTAGTTTTTGGCATGGAATGAAAGTTAAATTACTCAGGTCTACAGCGGTGCAGGCCTGCCGGATGCCAGCCGCTACAGAAGGGAAGTGAGCATCCCAGAAATGTGTTTGCTCACAGTGTAAGCTGAGGATAGAGTGTCCCTCGGAGGGGATGGTGATCCACTGGCCCTGACTCATTGGTTACAGGTGACTCCCACCATCTGCTTGTAAAGGAAGTGTGTGTACTGGGCTCACCCAGTGAGTCCAGTCTATTGTAGAGTGAGAAGCAAATATTTAATCAATGCAGAGTCACATTGTGTATTAAGAGCTTCAGGAACATAAAGGATTTGGAGCGATTACTGAAGGACCTTTGTAGCTGCTGGTTAGCTCTGTAATAGGATCTGCATAAGAAGAATGTAGAGCCTCGGAGCAACCTGTCCACCCTGTGGGCTGCAGAGTTCGGCTCAGACATTAAGCTTTTCCTTGGCTGTTTCCCTGGACTGGTGGTGGATAGAATGTGTAAGGCCATAAATATTTCATGGGTGTGCCTCGGAGCATAGTGGAGCCTCAGATTTTTGTGTTGCTTTCATATACGTCCGCCTACTCACTATATGCACCCTCTGCACTCTTTTGGTCCATTTGCTTTTAGCTGGTGTCTCTTTGTGGGTTGTTAAGGTATTTCTTTCCATTTATTAAGTGCAGCCTGCAAAGCTGCTCTTCATTTGTGTTGAGCAATATACTTTTACAGATGCTGTGTGGGTTTTTATTACAGAACTCAACATCCTGTCTGTCCTTATAGGAGGACGTATGAATATTTAAAATGACTGCACTCTGAAGGAGATGGTGGACGTACTTTTTATGCCCTTGTTTGAGTCTTCACACTTGTCATTTTGGATCAGATCAGATTATTAAAAACATTAGACGGTCAGGAAATTTTAATTATTGACTGGTGGTTTTTTTGTTTTTTAATGACCAATACTGCATCGTGATTAGTTTAGAGTGAGTAATCCCCTCTCATCTTTCATACCGAAAAATAAATCCGCTTTCTTGCTCTCCCTCAGTGACTCAACCATGACGTTTTATTGGCATCAGCTGTGTTTTATTGCATTTAGTGCTTTACTGGCTATGGTTCCAATTGATGACACAAAGTGATTTCACTGCCACACTCTCACAATCCCCAGCTTGTGTGGCTGGTGGCAGCTTTTCCCAAAACATTATCAGCTTTTGGTTACATTTTGGTTATCAGCTTTTGGTTACATTTTGGTTATCAGCTTTTGGTTACATTTTGGTTATCAGCTTTTGGTTACATTTTGTACACTTTCAATCAAAAAAACTGCAGGTGTGACTATCCATATAGTTAGAGGAAGGAAGATGTGTTTTCCATGCCCACCAGGGACTTGACCTTTTGGTAATAAAGCGGGGGGAGACGGTGCCAACCTCAAGCTGGGCTGCCATCCTGTCTGTCCTGCCACAAAGAGAAAGCCAGCTCTGTATCTGCCCAGAAGATGTGCTCAGTGTAGCACTAAGTGTGCCTTTAACTTGTAATGGCCCCCACGCTTTAGATTTCAAAAGCCATTATATATTCCGTGTCATTTAGAAGATATGTTTCTGAGTTCCTGATGATGCATTTCTGCAGCAGTGCCAGTTAGGCACTGATGTCGGTGGGATCTGCTGACCAAACACACCACATACCCACATGCTCCACCTCAAGGACATATTACAAAATCCACCCTATTCGCCTCCCCCTTCCCAAAATACCTCTTAATCTGGCCCAACAGTCCCAATTTGGACCTGAATTCACCCTAAAGATATTAAAAAAGGGTTTTGTTATTCATGTTTTCAGTTCTGATGTTTGCTGAGAGAACTGCTCACAGGTAAAAGGAAGTGTTACCAAACCACACAGTGATCATTTGGTACCACTTCTTTTAAATAACCAGGCGAATTAATAGAATCTCGAAAAGTCTGTTCTTTGTTTATCATATTAATTCAAGTCTTATTTACCATGCTTGAGTTCTTTATTCCTAACACTTAACACATTCCTCTTTCTGGAGCATAAAGAGACTGATCTCCTCAGATATGATGTGCAGATCAAAGATAAACGGGATTCTTTGTTGCTGCAGCAGGCTCATTCCGAACCTTCCTGGTGGAAAACCAACAGACAGAAAATGTGTGGAATGCACCATGACCTATCAGCTCCACCATGAGGAGAGGGATCTCTCAATCCCCGCTGCTGCTGGAGGGCGAGGCTGCACACAGCAAACAGCCAACGTAAGCGTTGCAGGTTGCCCCAAGCTTTCAGAAGAACGGGCCAGGCACCTCCCCTGCAGTTTATTCTCTTCGTGCCCCATTGGAATATGGGGAGGGAGGAATAAACCCCAGCTGACCTTGTTTATGGTGCTGCTTCGACCACATAGTGTTTTTGAGCTTGTGTTCTGGACAACAAAGAGTTAGCTCTTCTGTAAGTGTTCTTCTGAGCTTTTCCCCAGTGTGCTGTTCCACATGAACCTGTGTAGCCTGAAACAAAAAGGATAGAGGGATGCAAAGAGAAGGCGAGTCGGGGCTGCATTTAAATCCTCCCGAGGCGTAACTGGAAAAAAAACAAAAAAAAACAAACGGCAGAATCACTCCCCCTACGTATAGTTATCACTAACAAATGTCTGGTAGACATCACGTTGCAGGTCTTCAGCCAAATGTTTTTTATTTATTTATTTATTTTAAGTTAGAGCAATTTTAGAGTGATGTCATTAAGGAAACACAGATCTGAAATCGGAGGGGTGAGTAACGATTAGTTAATCTGAAAACTATTAGATATCGTTGCATTTGCAGTTTCTGTTTTTGCTGTCATGGTGATGAATTCTGTTGGCAGAAAACATCACTCTTGAGACCTGAAATATTTTGAAGTCACTACATGAAACAGTGTTTCCCGCTTCATTCGGTAGGGAAAGCAAACGCTAGTATTACTACGCTAATATTACTCAAAGTCCTTGTCCAATGTTGTCCTTGTCCTCTTGCCTGTGAAACTGTTTCCATTTTCCCAAAGAACGTTCTCAGGATCAACACACACTTCCATTCAAACCTTACTCATTTCACCTTCCTTTGCTTTGCTTTGTTGCTGTGAAAATAGATCTTTTTTTTTTTTTTTTTTTACATTTGACGTGGATTCGATAGCTTTTCTCCAGGTTTGGGAACATCACGAGGGGAGCTCCATTCCTCACAAATGATGAATGTGGTCTTTCATACTGCGTATGAAAGTCGAGTGTATCAGCTATTTCCTTGGGCACTAACAGAAACCCACCAGATGTTTAACTGATAAGGACGTCATACAAGAGCGCCGTGTTGACACAGTAAAAATCAACATTTACCATTCTGTTACCTCAAGATCGTTCTCGACGCAACCTCACAGTTTTTATGTGGATTTTTCATAAAAAGATGTGTGTCTAAGTTTGCACTTCAAGTATGCTTAAAACCTTAATTGGGTTTTAACCCATGGTGGAGTTTCCTCCCTCCGATGAAGCAGTTTTACTGCTTGTCAACACAACCAAGACATTCTCAGTAAGCATTTTGCACAGTATTATGTGTGGAATTCCGGGCGCTCGGTGTGGAACAATGACATGGATATAAGCTTAACCCGACATGTAATCTAATATAGCACACATAGGCTCGCGTCACGTCTCAGTGCTCCGACTTATAACATTCTTTACAGTTCACGGCCCCTTGAGTCTACACCGTTGGTCATAGCTGCGGTCCAGTAATATGTGTGCAACTGGCCTGATGACAGTTGGAGCTCGGTTGTAGAATCTCAAAAATCTGTTTTCTCATTCCTCTATTGACCCTATTAAACCAGACTGCACATGCTGACTCCACCCTTTTGAAGGGAGAGACAGTCAAAGCCTGAAGTCCTTCCCAAGTGTCAGATACAGTTCTAGCTGCTCATCCTCTGAGGACACACACACACACACACACACACACACACACACACACACACACACAACTTTGTGTCTCTGCATGTGGGTGAATGTGTGTGAGTTGTTGTTTGCTGCACCCCCTGGTTGTCTGACTTGGTAAAGAATGTTGTGTTTAAATAAACCATTTCAGGTACAATTCTTAAGAGATTATGGCCTTCAGATTATAGTTATACTAATTCATAAATTCATGGTGAAGCAGTGCTTGACAATGCAGTCACAAATGAAGGATCATACACATGGTGAAAATGGTGTGTGGTATGAAAATGGTGTGTGTGTGTGTGTGTGTGTGTGACTTTGGTGTGTGTGTGAGACCTTGGTGGTATTTTTGCGACCACTCTCCTTATATCTATGTGAATATAGTAGCATGGAGGAATGACCTTTTAATTCAAAATCAGTATAAATATTTTGATTCTAGACAGTTTCTGGAAGGATTGGATCGTAGTTTTTACATTTTATTACAGGATACTATCTATACAACTGTTCAGTCAACAATATCATGAATTTTCCCCTTGAACAGTGAAGATAAACTATCTAAGGGTTATCTGACCTTCTGTGACTGCTGCTGTATCTGGATGAGAGCTGCAGGTCAGAGAAGATGAATGACAGATTGATACATCAATCTTTTTTTTTTTTTTTTTTTTTTTTTTTTTTTTAAACGCTTAACACATGAGGCTGGCTAGAACCCGCATTGTCCCACTTCTTCTTCCTTAAACAATCTTATGAGAGCTCAGCTCAGTTCTGGTTTGTTTTTCCTTGCTCTCGGCTTTGTACATGTAATTGTCTGCCGTTGTGCACTTGAAAACACACAAGAATACGATTTCCCCTTCTCTCATGTCACAGCCTGCCTGTGTGCTGAGTTAGGCTGCGGGTTTGGCCCCACATGAGTGAGGATAAGTGCAAAAGCAGAACCTGTGCTGTTGCCCCCCCAACTTGATTCATTCTATTTCTGACCATTCATCCTTGTTCCTAGTCTTTTTTTTCTTCTTCTTTTTTAAGGAGCAGTGGAGGAGCACCAGCACTGAATCCTTTCTCAGTAGAAAATGCTGTTACAAGGCTTAGCCAGGACAAGAGTTTGTTTTTTTTGTCTTGGAATCGGCTCCACTTTTGTTTGAAATATTGTTGAAAAAGGTTATAAACCACCTTTCAGGAGCCAAGACTGGTTCCATAAATAAAAGATATTTGGACTGGTGTACTGGACCAGCGTATATTAATTGCAATTTTGGAGTTGTTTATGTTAAAATAGAATAATACAGCATAGATACTGTCTTGTGGTGAGTTCAGGAAACCTTTAGGCAGCTCCACAAGAATGGAGGATTGTTTTTTAACCAGTTTGACCTCTTCCATGTTGTTTACTGTAGACATGAGATGGATACAGGTTTACTTGATTTTAGCAGTCAGAGACATAGACTGGAAGGACTAAAGCAATGTTTCTACCATGTGGTACAGGTCAAATGCAGTTTACGGCAATTTGATTTACAGTTCCACATGACATACTTTTCCAAGTAGGTTAAAACGCTAAATGATTTGAATATTTGACTGTATTCTACTTGTGTGCGATGTCTCATAATGATTTCCCAGGGGGTGTAAGTAAAACTCTTTAATTTCCCCAGTGAGGCAGGAGTTTCACCACATTAGCTTAACAGAGGCTGATTAGCCCACAGTGGAGTCAACAACTGGTATCAGCTGACAAGTGTTACCAAACAAGGGCCCCATGAACAATGTATCCACATTTGACCCTTCGCCTTATCTGCCCCGTGTCCTTGGAGAACAATGTGCAAACCCTGCTGCTACTTTGAATCACGAGTACGAACATGAAACGTGAATGACCTGGGATGCAACTGAGATATTTAAGATCAAGCACAAGATTGAGTTGTTGCTATCCTCTTTCTTTAATTGTGCACACGCTGTCATGGAAAGGCCACCTAAAAATGCTGGTTTACATTCAGTTACGCGAGTGTGTCCGTGTGGCACTTTACGTTGTAAGTGTACAGATGTTCCAGAGGTGTGGATGGCTTTCTCTTAGAGGTTTTCAATGCCAACCCAGGCTGGAATCTCCTGCATCTTTTCTGGGTCTTCCTCACCAAGAGTGGGTCTGAAGAGTTACAGTAACACCTGCTGAGGATATTGATCAAGCAGCTGGAGTATGGGGAAAAAAGTACGCTAGAAACTGAACGAAGTGGATGATGAATGAGTGAGTGGAGTCATGACAGGCAGTGAGAGTCATGACAGGCAGTGAGAGCATGAAGCAGCACAAACAATGGATGCTATCGAGTACACAAGAAAGAAATGTTAAGTACTGAGAAAGTTACAACATGATGTACTTCTTTTTTTTTAACCTGGTCTGTGTAATAGCAGTGTTATTTTCTAACTCGGTTGTCTCTGGCAATGAACAGTAATCTTTTGAATGAAATCATATTTATAAAGCTGATCTTTGTTCCTGACTCATGGTTCATGATAACTGGGTTTTTGGGAGTACAATCAGTACAGGAACAGTTTTTTAAAACATCCAGTCGGTACTACACTTGTAAAGGGCCATTCCAAAGTTCTTACTGATTAAATGTGCCTTTTAAATGCAAAAATGATAACCTCAAGGTTGTAATATAATGTAATAAGACTGTTTTAACTTGCTATAAGTGGAAACAAACATTTAAGTGTCTGATAACATTAGTAATCTCTTTTATGTTTTTAATCCAAGGAGTTCACAGGCCTTTCTGATAATTATCTGAAAATTATAATCCAACACAAAAAAACACCATAATTTACATGAACATTCATTATACATTGTGTTAACGTGATATGTTACAGACTAAGCCTTCAGGTAATGTAACCTATAGAGAGAGGCCTGCCATTGTCTCGCTTTCAGCTCTCAGATAGTATCTTGAGTAAAAAGATGACGAACATCGGCCGCAAGCAAGGCTCAGAGAATGAAATCACCTCACTGTAAGATGATCATAGTAAAACCCCTGCTGATGGTTAAATTACCTGAGTTAGTGGGTGCTTATAATAGTCACAAAGAAGATAAAATATAGAATAGAATAGAATAGAATAGAAATACTTTATTAATCCCAGACATGGGAAATTGACTTGTCCCAGCAGCCTCGCTAGTATTAACATATTTACAACATATACAATGTAATAAATAATTATGACAATGTGCCACATGAAAGTACTACCATTCCTCCATTTTATTATATTCTACTAGAGTTCCTTGTGATTGGCTCACCGTGTTACCTACAGTTACCTGTAGCATTAAAATAGTTATTTCCTCTAAAGGTTTAAAGTTTTCCATTGAACAGCATTCATCCATACGCCATGTTGACCACAGATTGTAATGAGCCTCTGGTTCTCAGGGGACCATTTTCAGTGATTCTGTGGCCGTTTCTGCTGTGTGCTTGCCTGCTGTAGCTAAAAAAAAAAGTCATTCAGAATTGTCCTTATCTCAGGATGAGCGTGGATAAGCCTGTTCTTGTACCAAGCCATCATTATTTCCCCTCTTACCTCAGCTGTGCGGCTGGTGAGCTATGTGGAATTTGTGTGTGAACATTCTGTATGCGTGTGCCTGTAAAGGCGAACGCGAACGTCCTGTGATTGCAGATCGGAATGTGTTGCATTCCCCTTTAAAAGCACAATCAGAAGTCAACAAGTGCTTCAGTCACGCTTCCTCCATCTCCTTCTTGGAAAGGATTCTGGTATCCATGATTTATACTGTGATATATCATGTATTAGATAACTGGAAAGGATTTGCCTTCTATTGTTATTTTTGCATATATTGTCTCTTTAGCCTGAAGTTGTAGTTTCTTGCATACAGATGCATTTAGCCTTCTTGTTATTTTGTGAATAATTCTTTAAATAAATCTTTTCTTTTCTGTATGAAGTAAAACTAAAATGTTAAGGCCAGAAATGTGTCTTGTGATTCTCATAAATCAGGGATTGTTATGGTGAGTAATAGTTATGTATTTTCCCAAATATCTATTAAAAGGTTACAATAGAGTATACAACTTTTTTCTATCTATATATTTGTTTTATTTTATGGCAGGAAGAGTACGTTATTCTGTTATTTTATCTTTCAGTGGGACAGAGCTCTGGGCTGATACATGTCTGCTTGTTATCATGAAGTCCTTGGAGTTCAGTCAGCCAAAGGAATATTCCTGAGGCCTGAGCAAAACTCAGTCTCAAAGTTTCAATCCCGAATGAAATTTCATCTCTCTAAAATGCTTCTTGTCCTTAGGCATTTAAATAAATGTTGGTACCGTTTACCTTTTGGGTGCGTCAAAGTGGACCCATTCCGTACAGCAGGAGCTTTTTCCAGGCTGTCTTTAGCTTTCTTGTTCTAGTGGTTGGTGGTGCAGTAAGTTTGGATGAGGAGCTTGTGGTGAAGTACCCAGTGTAAACAGTGTTATCAGGCAGAGTCCAGAAGGAAGTGTCCGTCAGCTGGGCAATCAAACATCGGCTCTCTGTCACGCCGATATTTCCGACCATTCGGTACTAGGACCCAGTTTTGATAGTCGAATATAAAAGTGAAGACGCTTCAATTACGGACTTAAGCTTCGTACTACTTAGTAACAGGGATTTTTCCAAAGAACTTTTCTGGCACATGTTGTTCATTATAATTGAACCATTTGCTACACTGCCCCCATGGTTTAAATTGGTATTGCAGTATTTTGTCTGTATTTCTTACTCATTCCCCAAATATCTACAGGAACACACATTCTCTGAATGCTGAAATTGCTGACACAGAGCATGAATAAGTTATAACATTACCTCTAACACTGACTGGTTTGTTTAGTCTTTATTTGAACAAAAAAACAACTTGCAATTGGCTGAAATGTTACTTGTTCACATTTATGGACTTTAGCAGTAAATTCTGGACTGTTCTAGTCAGGTACTGGTTTTTTTACACATGCTAAAGTCATACACATGAAGAGCCGCGGGCCTTTTTAACCACAGTTAGTGTCCATCAGCTTCAAAAGAGCCTGTTGCCTGCGCTTGACCTTTTAATGCCTCTCCTACACAATTACACCTCCACGCTGGAAGCTGCGTCGATTGCATGTCGTCACGTTTGTGCCAAAGTAAAGGCCACTGCAGCCACAAATGAGCTGTTGCAGCTTTGCTGTCCCACCAAATTAAACAAAGGTCACCGAGGTCATCAGTGTGTGCATGAGAAAGACGCCACGAACAGCAGAGAGGCGGTTTTGGTGTGTTGTGTTTTTGACTGTTTGAGGAGATTAAAGGAAAGTTATTTGGAGCTGGAGCATAAAACTGTAACATCAATATGAGAGACAGATTGGCCTACAGTGACTGTGCTATAGTCTCTTACAGTCTCATTTGTATCATTGCCATAGTTGTTTCATGACTCATGTAGCCTATTTCAAACAAAAGCTGTTTCCATTTTCTGACTTGCAGCTCAAAGATGGAGGTTTTCATCCTGAAAGATGAGGCCTGGCTATGAAAAAATTTCAGGACAACTCTATCAGAGCTCATCCGACAAAAAAACAGACGTTAAGATGAAGAAACGCAGATGAAAGAAAGACAAGCCAATAGAAGAAAATGGCAGAAAACACTCCACAGAAGCAAAGCAAAAGGTTGAAACATAGCCGTGTTCTTGTGTTTTGTGGATGTGGCAGATCTCCAGACCACTCCTACCCTGAAGTCATCAAACATGTCTCTGACCTCTGCGTAGTACCACATGGTATGGTAACCAGATGACTTATCAGAAAACCTATTTGATGATGTAGTGTTTTCCCCCTCTTTCACAAAGGATCTTTCTTGCCATACATGGTCACAACAAATTAGAACCAAGTTATTGCCTGTAGATAACAAAAGAGGGAAGGAAGAGACGTGTTTTTTCAGCATTGCTTTTATCAGTTCCTGTGGGATCCGATCCTTTTCTTTCCTTGTTGATTTAGAAAGAAATTCAATTTGCTGTGTCTTGGTGAAAAGGCAGAGCCAAGTTTATCACAAGATGGAGCTAACAAAATCCAGGATTATTGTGCAAAGCGCAGTAACGTCCAGATCAATCTCATAACTGCCTGCCTTCTTGGGAGCGTGCTTGTTTCAAATCTGATTTATTGGTGGTACCTAGTTAATAGAAATAATGATTACCTCCAGCTTTTTCACATCTGTGAATCAGCCTTTACAACTGGAATGGAGTCGCTTACTTTTGCTTTATTTCAGGCGTGTGGTGTTTTATCTCCTCGTCAGCGGTGTCGGTGCTCGGTAGGTGTCAGCGGGCGTCATCTGAGCTGATAGTGGTAGGTTGGCAATGAGCCCATGTTTCCTGCCTACAAACCTGCACATTGCACCGTCTATTCTTGATTCTCTTAGTTGTGTTTCCTGTTTGTTTGCAGCCATGCTGTCATCTTTTCTCATCTCCATTATCCGCCTCTCAACACTCATTTTTGTCTTTTCATAGCTCATTTTTGTGTTCAGCCCGACTTTTCTTGTGTCCCCATTTCCTTCCGCCCGCCACCCCCCACACTCCGGGCTTCCTGTCTTCTGTCCTATTCAGATCAAACCTCTCATTGTACTTGATGAAAGGCACATTTCTTTTTTTCTGATCTAGTGCAAACTGACTGTATTGCTGTACAAGCAGCTATTGGTCGGTTTATGTAAGGAAATGATCCAAAGAGCTCGGAGAGATGTTTAGCTGGTGATTTATTCTCCTCTCGCTCGTTTCATTTTGCCAGCACAAAGCACACCCCTGTGGCCTGAGTCAACATTTGTGCTTATAGACTGTTTCGGAGTCCAATGTTTGCCACATAATAGGTGTCTAGGAAGGACAGGATCTTCTACAGTAACCCCTTAATATAGTGTACACATGGGCAGTTTGAGAGAGACAGATTTAACCATGTCCCAGTCGCAGAGCGCGTGTTTACACATGTTTTTATTCCCTGCAGCGGAATATCTGTGTTATCTGTGTCACTAAGACCTGGACAGCATTCTAGAGAGGGGATAATACCAGCTGAGTGGCTACATCTCAGCTTTTAAGAGTGATCAGTAGGTATAAAACTACATTTTATTTAGGCTATGTCTGCATATCATGACAATCTGGGTGGATTAGGATTAAGTTATTGTGTGTCAAACCTGCCATTAAAATGTTTGCCATGTGCAAATATGTTTGCGCTCTGGTGCACATGTGACCAGAAGCTTTTGTGTTTTGGGATATTACAGTACAGTATGTTTTTGTCGTGGCGATGGAGTGTGATAAATGTGTAAAATCATCTACCAGGACAATTACACACATGACAAATGCTAATCTCACTGATATATGAGGTCCAGGAAAAGCTGTAGCATGGTTGTTTGTGGAAAAGTAATCACAGCACTCAGGCATTGTATAAAGAGCCTCACAGATGTATTAATGTTTCATGTATGGAATTAGACAAATGGATCAAGTGAAAGGCCTCCATTAGGCTCAGTTAAGGCTATGTTCCAAGCATGACATAAACGATTCCAGCATTTTATGAGTGCTCTGTCTGTAATTGAAATGTGGATTGACAGATGTTAATACGTATCACGCACTTTGAATTGTGTGCGAAATGTTCTGCTCATGGGGAGACGCCGGGAATGGGGATGACGCTGTTTATTTTCCATGTCAGTCCTGTTTGTCCCTGTGGGAAAAATCTCCCCTATCGTGAAAGAGCAGACAACGACACAGCACGACTACCACACCGTTTCCAGGATACAGGTCCAACACCCCACCTTCCTTATCGCCCCCATTTTCTGGCTCTTTTTCTGGCTCTTATGTGAGTGCAGCTGCAGGAGCTACTACTTAGATCAGATTCAGTTCCATGCAGATTTAATCTCCTCTCGTGTTGTTGTTTGTGCTGTAAAGCTCTTCTTCTATCACTCTTTTAAGAGGGCTCTATCACACATGCTTCCTCTTTTACATTGATACCTCCAAGTCAATTAGGGTCTCTTGACCTTTCATCAACCTCTTAGCTTAGCTGACATTGTCACACTCCATTAAACCTCCATTAAGGGATAAAATGGCCCAGCTGGGTCCTCTGTAGATTCCTCTATAGATCTTTGTTACCCATCGTTCTGCTCCAGTTCCAGGGTTTAATATTTATTTTAGAGAGATTACAATTATGAGCCAAACACTGTAATTACAAAATAAATTATTGATTGAATATTATTGTTGAATTGCTTTTAGCTTGTAAATGATTTGACTTTAGATGTAATCTTGACACTGCTAGTTTGCAGTTTTAGTTAAATAAAAACTTGTCGCTTCTCCATCGACTCCCTGCAGTATTCTCTTTGCTCCTTGGAGATGTGACAGATTCTCAAACTCACAGTGACATCTGACAGCAAAACATAGCACTGCGGGTTTCTCCTGGCTGCCTCGTTTCTCCACCTTTGTCTTCTTTTTCTTTTCTTTTCCGCAGAGGATGTACAATCCTGACAAACACACACACACTTGTCCCCGCTCTGGCAGCCCGGTGAAACAGAGGTCTGATTGGATGATGCCGGGCTGTCGTTACCCTGCTCTCTTTAAATCAATCTTTCAGGCGGTGCTCTCACACCTGCCTCCCTGCTTCATTCCCTCACTGTCCTCGTCTCTGCTTCCGTCACGCGGACCTGTCCGTCCAGTGGAACTAGTTCCTCTAGGTGTCAGAGCTGGCAGCATATTGACCTTTCTTTTCCTTTCATTTTAAAAATGGACTTTAGTGATGATGTGGCGAAGAATATTTCACTTCCTTTAATCTCCTTTAATCTAAGCCAGCAGTCTGAACCTTGTAGAATATTGCCCCGTCTGTAATGTGATGAGTCTGAGCTACATGTGTCTGTGCCCTTCTTGTGAGCTAGCTAAAGTCTTCTCGGCTATTAACAGGACAGGGTGGATTAGATGGAGAATGAATGGGACATCTCAAGCCAAAAAAGAGCTGCAGTTACAGAACTAATTATTTATGGATAATCAATAGACTCTGTGAAATGGAGCTGGCTAACATGTTAGAGTACGTTAGAGTTAAGATCCTGTCGCTGATGATTTATTCCATTCCCTCGTGAGTCGTGAAACAGATCAGTTAATCAGCAGGGATCAGGTGTTCAATCAGACGGGCAGTAATGTTTTGCATGTGGCTGTGTTAAACACACGTGACGCGCTGCTGCCTCCCCATCTGGGTTCTCCTCGTGTTTGAAGTACGGCTCTGCAGTTTTGGGTGTGTGTTCAAGGCCAAAGTTCTCTCAGAGTTCCTTCCTGGTTACTTGCAAATAGCAGCGTACATTGACACCCCCCCCCCCAGATCCACATGCATTCCTGTCTTTACAGTTGTTGACAACAATAGGAAGGAGAGAGGAAACTGAGAACCTACTTCCTGTACGTATAGCTAGCATTCAGCACAATGGAACAGGAAGAGCCTGGCAACTGTAAGGGGGGTCACAGCGTGTGAAGGAAAGATAAAATGCTCTTTCCATCCTACAAACAGTTCTTAGCCATTTTCCACTACCCTGTTTATTGTCACTGCTTTTCTGAAAGAGTAAAACAGGTCCTGGTCCTTTTGAAGGTGGTATTTCTCCTGTGTTTTAGTGTATTGTTACAGTTTTATCCTGAGACGTTTTCATGTCATTTATAGTTATTATTTTAGTAAACCTTGGACCATCAGTCATTTCTTCCCCACCACATTCGCTCCTGCTCCTGTCAGATGACCCTGTCTAGCACCACTTCAGCTGTTACCATGGCGACCTTTACTGGGGAAAGAACGTTTGGACAGGAGGGTGTTCTGGGCTGGTGCTGCAGATGCTGAAGGCTTTAGTTTTAATCATCACAGCCAGCCTGGCTGCCAAAATGTCTGGAGAGGACTGGACAGGCCACTGACGAGCAGCAAAGATGTCAACAAAGGAAGTTGTCAGATTTCTACAGAGGTGCACAAGCCGAGGACGACAAAAACAAAGATAGAATATGCTCCTCTCCCCTCCAGCTCATCATGATCCCCCCCTACCTTTTCTCTCCATGACCTTGCCCATTCCCTGCTGTTACTCCAGGGAAGCATTTCTTTCCTTGGCTCTTAGCTTCAAAGTATATACCCCCGCACTACATTCTCCACTTTTTAGTATTCTTCACGTCTCTCTGGTGTTTAATCAATACTTTGCCCTTAACTTCTTTCCACCTTGCTTTGTTAGTAGCTGCCTCATAACACTTATTTTCTTTGCTGCTGCTTCATCACCTATCCTCCATCTCTCTTCAAGTGAATCCAGCTCTCAGAGACAAAGGCAGTCTATCTTCCTCTCACACTGTAGCAGTCAGGCATACTTCACACCTGGACCAGGTACCCTCATGAGGAATCGTTTCATATGATGGAATGCATAGACAAAATGTAGGATATATATATATATATATATATATATATATATATATATATATATATATATATATATATATATATATATATATAT
This sequence comes from Pao palembangensis, assembly GCA_015343265.1. NCBI lineage: Eukaryota > Metazoa > Chordata > Actinopteri > Tetraodontiformes > Tetraodontidae > Pao > Pao palembangensis. Next base: position 19,815,710 of record CM027084.1, read on the forward strand.
ATATATATATATATATATGTGTATATATAGACAAAATGTGGGATAGAGAGAGAGAGAGAGAGAGAGAGAGAGAGAGAGAGAGAGAGAGAGAGAGAGAGAGAGAGAGAGAGAGAGAGAGAGAGAGAGAGAGAGAGAGAGAGAGAGAGAGAGAGAGAGAGAAGTCGGGACTAGCTTACTTCTTTAAGTTCCAGAGAGAGAGAAAAAGTGCATATTTTAACATTTGCAGCATAAAGGAATGCACCGTGTTATCAGCGTATACTCACACTAATACTAATGACTTACCACAATATGAAATAGCAGTGGCAACTATTGTTTTGAATGATTAGGAGATGCAGTAAAGCAATTGCCCTTCCGCAATTGTCTTGTTTAAGCCTCACCAGCGGCGCAGTCCCTCCTCCTCTGAGGGGTCGTACCACATTTGTAACAATGCGGTATAAGTTTTGTACTTCATGACCTGAAGACACGTGCCAACACACTCCATACCACTTACTGCCTGTTTAACGGTGTGACCGTCAGTCATAGGGAAGAGGTGAACTTTGTATGCGCTGCACGAATTACTTCAGCCTGACGGGAGCCGTGCACTTTCATTAGCATTGCAAATCCTTTTTAGATGTGTTGTGGTGACCTCACTCAACTGCCACAGTAAAGGAAGATATCCATCACTCACCCTTGCATCCCTCCCTCTGTCTCTCCTGCCTGCGTCCCACCAGAACTAGTGTTGTTTTTTTTTTTGGTCTGCTGTGATAGATGTGCACAGCGCGCGCTCTCATTCCTGCACATAGAGTGTACCTCAATCTCCGTAGAGAAACGCGTGCTGCAATCACACATACTTCTGTGCACTGTGACTGTGTGTGGAGCCTAAGAGGGGGAAAATGCAGAGGTGGACAGCAAATACACTGGAGAACAGGCTGATGGGAAGGACTGTTGTGGGAGCCCTCAGACTGCATATTGCTTTAGCGCCCTCTGTTGGACACATCAGTCAAACGCCCACCGCTATTTCCCTGTCGGCATCTGTTCAGCTGGGGACGGACAGACTCTCCTGTACCCTGATGAGCCTGTCTAACAGCTGCTCTGTTTCCAGTCACATCCAGTCTGGTTTGGAGTATCATTTGAGTGCAAAGTTGCTGGTAGTGGAGGGGCAGAGGCCAATTTTTGGGGGTGAATATTTAAAAGAAGGCATACTTGGAGGGAACATTGTTAACAAATGTATAGTAACAGATGTGGCTCTCTGAGATTCTCTGTCACTAAGCACAGGAGTCATTAGAGCACGTGAGCTCCAGATGGACATTCTCCTGTTAATGTCCTGCTCACTGCATGGAATCCTGGAATTTAGCACGATATAGCGTGCCACACTTTCTGTCACGCTTTATAGAATTGTCAGTGTACAAATCAACGACAATGCTCTCCATACATACATGCGTGTGTGTGTGTGTGTGTGTGGTTGATGAAGCTGTCTTGCGCTCTCTCACACACACACACACACACACACACACACACACAGAGTAATAAATATGTTGTTTGAGGCTCAGCAGATGGTCGAGGCAGGCATGTTTCTGGTGCTGTTAATAATGGACTTGGTGTGTGGGTCATTGCTGAGGTGTGGTGTTAAAATTTTCAAATCTGGCCTTGAGACCGGAGGGACACATTCAAGCATTGAATGCTTTAATGTTGGCCTGTAATTAGTGTTGGAGAGTTGTAAAGATTCAGCGTGGTTTTTGGACAGTGGCAAATATTTTAATTTCAGTTTTCTGTTAGCTGGTGTTTGAAACACCAGTCTGTGCAACGCAATCAGTACGTGAGGGTCTCTAACACATTGATGGAAGAATAATTCAGTTTCAGAGCCACAGGCAGTGTTGGGAGGAGGAGAGGAGACATAAACACTTTTATATATGCAGCGTGGTAAAGTGTAGATTAAAGGTCTGTGTTTAACAGGCTGAAGCCAAAACTCATTGATGTAAAGACTGACTGAGACGACATCCTGGCTTTTAACAATAGAGAACCATGGTTACTGTGCTTATAATCTTAGGTGTTGGTTCCTAACAGAGCGGTACAGAAAACGGAGCAGCAGAACAGATGGTGTTTAGTGATGTTGCACACTGCCTGGTGAGATCGGTCTGTTCAGTGTAGACAGTAATTTATTGCACCATGAGGTAGAAAAAAAAACTGTCAGAAAGGCTGCTTAAATGTAACTAATTCCCCCTCATTAGTGCTGAAAAGATACATTAATTCATCCTTATGTCTAAGAATCCATATTTGTAGCTTGTTATATTTACCCAAATTCCTGCTTCTCTCTGCATAGCTTTTATAAATCTCATACTGTTCCCATTAGGGTTTAAACATTTATTCATCTGAGCAAATATTCAATTGGAGAATGTTTGTAGCTCAGAAGTATCTTACTAACTGTACTTCAGGTCCTCAGTTTTATGCAGTAGAACTTATAAATCCTTCTGAAATCCAGTGTTGGCATTACATAAGACGTTTAAAATCATGCCTGTCTTTCAACACTGTAACATTCTGGAAATGACTGATAACACTGTATTTAGTGTCACCTCTACCTTTTAGACCGTGTTATCGTCATGGCAGGTGTAGACTGTGTTTGAAGATATTTGTTCTTCATTGTTTGTTCTGTTGACTTGCATTCACGCTGTGATGAGCCTCACCAACCTGTACAGACCTGCTTTTGTCTGTTTTAAAGCTGTGTGGAAATGTAGTATTTAACAGTCATTGTGATGGTTGGAAAAAACAGTAAACACAGGTTCACAGGCATTCTTCTGTGTAATCACACAAAGATGCTGGGCTCCCCTCTAAGGCCCGATCATGAATCACGGCAGAGAACAAAAGACTTACATATGGCTTTTTAGATGCGGAGCAGAGTGTGTTAGCGCTGCACTCTGACAAATGGATATGGATTCATTAGCACACACAGTTGCTCAGTTGGGGGCAACAGTAGTCTGGCATCTTTAGCATGAGTTTTAGCTGTGTGTGTGTGTGTGTGTGCACCCTTTAATTGGATTACCACGGTGCCTATGTGTAGATGGCTAGCTGCTTTGTCTGTTTTTGCATAGAAACCCAGCTCTCGCCCACCCTGCAAACAATAGCAAAGGTGTTTGTGTTTGTAGCCATGGTTAAGCACGTGACAGGCCAGTGATACGCGACCATTCATGTGGAAATAAGAACACTGTCACAGAAAACAACAAAAAATCTGCCCGCGTCTACACAGAGATGTGAGCAGAAGTTCAGATGTCCGACTCCTGTCAAATGCCGGGATACAGGCTTTCTCACCATGTGCTGTTAGCCAAATAGCTGGTGTGGTTATTAGCATTTGAGTTAATTTTAGACTCCATTTGTCTAATCACATAGCATTTTTAAACACGGTTCCTAAACTGTATTAATCACAGCTTTGGTATGCCTGCGTTGTTTAACACATCCCCGAGCACCGCGTAACAGTTGCAGGCTGAGCAGCAAGTGTGGCTGAGTATGTTCAATGGCATCTGGACTATGGCACTAGATTTCCCATCGGATCAGAACATTTTATAATAAAATCTCTGTAAGCTCCAAGTGAGATTTAGACTCACTTATTGTTTACGTCACCTAAAGGTGGGTATTTATGAAATTGGACGATACATTCTCTAATGTAGTCTTGTTTTAGCCAAAGAGTGGGATGTGTGAAAGCTGCTTTTAGCTCAAGCGATAACTGCTGGTTATTCCATTAATTTCCCGTAAGGTCTTTGGCTAAACACGTGCAGGCACAATAAGCAGTGAGATGCATTTGGATGGAGCTCCAGTCTCTTCATTGCCAACAACACATGCAGCCTTGAATCTGACACCACCAGCCACTCTGTCAAATTAGCAAACCGGCAGCAATAACATTTTAGGCTGATGCCCAGAGGTTAAACATGCACTATACAGACGCAAACGCACTATAGAGTATTTTGGTTTTAAATTGTTAAATATCAGATTTAGAGTAGTCACATGTAATTTGTAATATCAGTCATTCACATATTATGTGAATCCAGCACAACATGTTTGCTTTACGTCGTGAACACAGCAATGTTCTCTAGATGGTGCCCTCTACAAAGTCATTTGTCCTTCACGTTAAACTGGTCAAAATATCAGCATTCCTTCATTTCTAAAACATACATTAAGGGTGAATGTCAAATTAACACGCACAGCTGACCATCAGGCTCCTCCACAGGGTTCCACACTTGCATGTATTTGGGACAATGGCTTGATTCCCTCATCCGTTCCATCTGCTCTCGCATTTGCACTTGAGCTGATGTGCATCTGTCTCTTTGTGGGAATTGATTGTGTGTGCATATGTGCATTCCTTTGATGTGTGTGTGACTTACAGTATCAGTGTGACTGTTAATTATGTGAACCCCCCCTCCCTCTCTTGTCTGCTTCCCAAATCAGTGCACAGCTGCAGGGGTCCCTCAGTAATGCAGCCTCTCTGCTTACCATACAGGGCTGGGGGCGAGGGTGGGTTGTGGATGTGTCTGGGTGTGTAATAAGATGTAATTGAGGGTTCATTCACCCTCCTAATTCCTTGGCACTACTTAATTAAACGTGACGCAGCAGAGTGATTGGAGCTGTTGATGGATGAAGACCCCGACAGGCGCTTCAGGAATCAGAGGTATCGGCACACATGGGCGTCAGCATGCGTCTGCGAATACAAGAGGAAGTCATGTCTTTAGAGAGATCCTACCTCCTTAAGTCCTGATCCCTTATCCCCCCCTTCTGTCTCTAAATTCTCCCCAAAGCCGCCTCCTGTCTTCCCTTCCCCCGCCTCCATTTTTCCAGCTGGTTCCCAGTGTCAGTCTTCTTGTCATCTTCAATCAGACCCTCTTTTGTGCAACACTTAGCCTTTCTCCTCTCATCCCTGACTGACTCCATCCTTCAGTTAGAATGACTGTCACATGCCTGTCTGTACAGTTCATTCATGTCATGGAATGTATTTCCACATGCATGTGTTAGAGACTTATAGACCAGATTACATGATGTTTCTGGGTGTGTGTATAGCTCAGAACTGACTTTAGAGTGTGATATTTTGAATCAGTAAGGAGATTATTTAGTGTCTTTTTTTTAGATGTTTGATTTTTTTAATTTTTCAGTGTATTTTAATGGTGAGCTTTAGTTAACAAATAAATTATTCAGTCTAAGGTGACATTTGTCTCTGTAGAAAGATAATGTACGAGAGGTTTGCTCATTAACTACTCTGCAAGTAATTAATAAGACTAATTATATGCATATATGCATTTAAATGTATTGCCATTGGGTTATTAGGATGGTGTTTCTAAACTCAATTATGTGCAGTGTAGCTGCTTGATAAGTCTGCTGGGACTCAGCACCCCATCTGCAACCAGTCTAAACCCACAACAAAGAGTTTCTCACCACGATAAAAATCTATTTTAATCGAGAGCAGCTCCTCTCTCTCTCTCTCTTTATTGTTCTGCCAGAGTGCATTTTTTTTTTAAGTTGAAATCACTTTTGAATGAGAGCTGGCACTCGAGTGCATGTGTTCTTTATAATCGACTGTTGTTTGCATGGGTAAGAAGACTTTTAGACAATAGAAAACAGGTCTGGCTTCTACATGTTGGAGCAAGTTATCAGTAGCTCGTGGGTAGTTCTTCTAGTACAGAGGTTGGTATGTGGTAAAGTGGGGGCAGGGGTCTGTTTTGACACCCTAATCCAACGGCATAGTATGGCTTTGTGAGGAGACCTGAGCTGGGAGGAGAGAGGGATGGAGAGAACACGATAGAGAGGGAGTGGGAGAAGGAGGGGGGTGTCAGGACCAGTCAAATAAAGAGAGGGGGTCTTGAGTGTGGGGTGTGCGGGAGGACTAGAGGGAGGGGAGAGACTGGATGGGAGAATGAATGAGATGGGTCTGTTCATTCTCTTGCTCTTAGCAGAAGAGAAACAAAGGATGCTGAAAGACCCATCTTATGACAGACTTGGTGTTAGCGTGTTAGCCTTCACTGACCTGACGACCTGTATTCTGTCACTGGTCTCTTCTCTTCCTCTTCATCTGCCTCCTTCTCTGCCAAATACTGCTGCTCTGCTTTCTTCTGCATGTGAGTTATTCCTTGTGTGTGTGTGTGTGTGTATAAACTGTTTAACATAGGCCGTTTGTGGTCATTGCACATTGCACACTATATGTCAACATTTTTTTTAGATCTTGCTGAATAGATTTGTCATAAAGACGGGCTATTAGGTGATAAATGTGGTCAAATCTGGGTCTGTTCTCCCTCCACCTTTGCCTCTTTGTGCCTTTTATTCGCATTTGTTTTTCTGTGAGTTTGACAGGGGATGGATTTGGGTATGTCAGATGAAAACGAAGCAAAAGCTGAGCACAGTGTAGGTTTATATAAACTAGGAGTTTGACAAGTTCACCTAATAGATTTTGTCTGGTCCTTATATAAACATTACACTCAAAGAATACACAAAACATCATTTCACTGCCTGTCTAATGTAACGTTAAGTCCACACGGGCAAAAGATGCATTTATATGCTTAAGAGATTATGCTAAATTACATCTGCATTGTTGCCAAATCGCACAAGCCTTAAGAGTAAAAAGCTGAAGGGCAGACGGCCGATTCCTGGCTTGGCAGCAGCGTTGGCACTTTGTAGGTCATCCTGGCTCAAGAACTGACATTGAGGGTGGGTGGGGCCACGTCTGTGGCCGCCGTCTCTAGGAAGAGAGGGGGCGGCCACGTGGCATGGATGCTTTTATTTCAAGGATAAGAGCTTTGTCTATGCAAGGATATCGTTGCAATAAATTAAGAGGGTTTTTTGTGAATGCTTCTTGTTTTAAAGGTTGAATAAAACTTAGTTCACTTAGTCTTCATTTAGAGCTGCATTATTAGGCCGTGCCATGTGTTTGTGCTGGCTTGTGGAAGAATGTGTTTCAGCATTTCCACCCTGATTAAACAACACTGTCTGGACAGATAATTCTCTAATGGGCCTCAGGTCGACTCAATACCCATCAGTCCATTAAAAGTCAGTGTTAAACAGAAGAGGACAGCAGGTTGTCTCTCAGTGTCTCAGGATTGACTCTTTCCTTAGTAATTGGATTGGTGCTGGGTTAGAGGAATGATAACACTATTTCAAAAAATGTCCCAGATAAATGCATCTCAAGACCTTTGATAAAGGGTGGTGGAGGATAGTGTCTCAAAGTTCAACAATACCAGATCTAATCTGGACATTTCCACTTCCCGTAAGAATTCCTGACGAAATGAGCAGACTATTGAAAGGCCAATTGAGGAAGGGATGTGATAGGAGACAACAAAGAGGTTTTGAGGAAGGTGGACGCTCCCTGAGTCTTCCAGCTGAGCTGCTGATTATTTCTCTGACCATCATAGCATTCCCCCAGCACTCCCTCTGAAGCTTCGGTTTTTGTCCCGATCGTCTCAGTTTTTATCTACCCTTCCACAGGAGCTTGCTTATAGAAATAGCTTTTGCTGTTTATGGCTCAGTTACACGGCAGGGTCTTCCCTCTGTGGAGTCAAATGAGGTGTTTTTCGCCGGCTCCCTTGTGATGATGTAATTTGGAATAGGCGTCAAACCCATCCATCCTTTCATCTCATTTTCGACACGTCCCACTCTTCCTCTCACCTTACATTCCCCTGGCAGCATGCCTCGTGTTGTCATGGCACTCACAGCTCAAACAGAAGGCAGATTTAATACATACCAATGCAAATATTTGGGAACCACGTGCACAAAAACGTCTGTTAACAGACACTCGAGACAGGAACTGCTGTGATCCAGTTAGGGTCATTGTTATGGGCAGATCTGTTTATTTTAAAGATCAAACGATGAGCTTTGCAGAGGGATCGGTGAGGAATACTGGGCCAGCCTGAAGAATGGCTCTCTATTGTGTGGCCGTCAAGTCGGTCAGCTGCTGTGGTGTGCACGCTCAGACACACCCCGACATGGATGCAGATTTACACCTTCGTACACACAGAAACAATCACGACCACAAAGAGCCAGTGTCGGGTCAGCCGGCGTGACCAATAGACAGCGCCGCATTGTTGCCAGCCTTGGGCGCTCCTGGACTTTTGACAGTGTGGCCATTCATTTGTTACTGGTGAGTCAGAAACGGCGAGCAGCCAGGACAGCCAGTGTGACCAACAACACCTGCCTTCACACTAGCTCACTCTTATGTTCAAGGGTCCCAGGATACACAATAGATGTAGACAAGTAAAGTAATAATATATTTTATACAGTATGAGTTATGTAGGATTTATCAAAACATATCAAACATAAAGTACCGTAGTATTCACTGTAGTCAGATAAACACATGACTAGTTAAACTGACTGGTTTATGTGTACCATTCCTCTGCTTTTAGAGCTATAGCTGCTGTTTTCTTGATTATTTGGTTTATACATTTATCATGAGAGTATTAGAGCTTAAGGCTATGTACTGTATATCACAGCAGTCCTGCGTTTGAATCTTTTCTTTAATGCTAATGTTTTAAATGACCCCAGTGGAATTTCTAGCAACATTAGCAGCTAGCCCTCCAGACTCCATACCACATAAGCTGTTGAGGTTAATACATAACTGAAAAGAACCTAAGAACAAGTAGAACCAATAAATTTCCTTTTTTATAATCTCTAAACAGATGAAACATTCTGGGTTTGCATTTGCCTATGATGCTGGCATCATAAATTACCGGGGGACATATAATTAAACTTATTAGCTACAGTAACAGTTAGCAGAGTCTACTGTAGGTGATAGCCCTCAGGACAATTTAAATAATTACCCAAGACCACACCGTTTCTTCCGCTACCTTCATTTTTCCTTTCTCTTTGTTCACTGCGGTTACATTCCAGGCTCGGTAATACTTTCCCTGAAATAAGGCTTTTAAAATAACATGCAGCTCCATCTTATTGAACTGGCTGCCTTTTAATTATGTGTGGTGAGACAACTGAGGTGGATTCCCTTCATGCTACATCAGCATTAGTTCTGGTAAAACGGCTCATAGGGAATAATGTTTCAGGCTAACCAGGAAATAAATTATTGTTTAGTTTGTTCCTTTTTAACATATATCATTCAGGTATTCAAAATGAACTTTGTGACTCTTCTAGTGTCCTGTGGTACCAGGTTAACCAGCCTGGCAGTGTGATTTACAGACACACACCCACCCCCACACACACACACACACACACACACACACGCAGACTTATACCACCACCAGAGCACAGCTAAGCTAATGACTCATCTCTCTGCTCCCTCTCTTCTCCCTCTGTCTGTTCTCTATTCCTTCTGTCCCTGTCTGACTAGGAGACATCACTCAGAAGGGCTATGAGAAGAAGAGAAGCAAACTCTTGGCCCCTTACCTCCCACAGATAGAAGGTAAGATGCACATTCCTGCAGGGAATCTATTCTCCAGAGCACATTTCATCTTTGCTGTGGTTGCTCCGGAGTTAGCCTTGCAATGACACTGTGCAGTTAGCATGGTGTCCTCGCAGAGTTTCAGTTGGTAAAGGCAAATTTATTGGATTGGATTATGCTCATACTGACACTAAACTCTGGTCAGGTGTTTTATGAGAAACAGGCAACCATCAGTTTACCTGTTAGAGGTTACTGTATTTATTATCATCAATGGCTGTTCTCTGTGTTCAATGTGTGCATGTATATATATGAATTGGGTTATTTTTAGCCTGACTTTAGCAGTCAGTCAGTCCCAGCAGCCTTGGGCAGACTGCAAGTCGGGTCGGTTTGTGGTAAACCCCAGAGAGAAGTCTCTGGCTGCATGCTTCATGCTCCTCTGTACTGTGTCCGGGTTACACGCCAGCCTTTGGTTTGGCCTGACATCAACAAGCCTCAGTGGAAGCTGAAGATTTGGTGTGGGTGAACCATTCAGGCATTCCCACTGAAGATGTGAGCCATGCTGTTTACCTTAGGAAGGTCATTTCTTCAGAAGGAAAGAAATGGTTGGATTTGTAGTAGGTTAGAGTCTTATTTAAAACATATGGATGTGTTAGGGGTCTTTGACACACCCACCCAGCCTGATGATTTACTTTGTTAGGATATTGCAACGTTGTAAACAGCATTTTAAAGTTCACATAATGTTTCACTATTATGAACTCTATGCGCCCGGTTATTTTACTTTGAGACTTTGTTTCTTGCTGTTTCCAGAGAACATGAATATCCGAATGTCGGTATTAATTTGTGTTTTTTCACCAGAGAAATCATAAGGAGCCTGTTTCAGACTTTGTTCCAATCTGTTTGTTTATATCCAGCTTCTCATGTAATGCCATCATGATTGACGCACCTAATTGGCAAACTTTTTTTCTTTTGTTACATCACCAGCCTCCACATTTAAATGCTGGTATCAGACAGGTGCTAAAAATTCCTCAGGGCTCACTGTCAACCAATGACACCAAGCCAACGCGTCTGATTGGTTCAGTGTTATGTGTCTGTGAATGGTGTTCTGCCCAGCAACTGGGTCTGGCGTCCCGGCTTGTTTCACAGACCCCTGACTCTGACGGGAGCTGCGGTGAGGCTGCTGTGTGACAAAATGATGTATGGGATGCACTGATGCATTTTGATAGTATGATGCACGTGTGTTTGATTGCAAGCACGCCCTTCAGGGTTGAAGACTTAGTTAGAATTTATGTAACATCTGAAACATGTTGATGGTAAGTTTGTGTGTGTGTGTGTGTGCGCGTGTGTGTGTGTGGATCAGCACTATGGTGCCATATATGCTGCTGTCTGAGATTTGCTGACTGTGTGGAGCTCCCCGATCCCAACTAAGCTTCTGCTGTAAAGCCAAACGGGCTGATGACTGGGTGACTGACCAGCTTTCTAATTTGTCCAGGCTGAATGCTGTTGGCTAAAAGGGCAGAGAGCCATTTTCTAATAATTATACCAGGACAAAAAAAAAAAAAAAGATATAGAGCCATAAAGATGGCTGCTATGTGGACTAGATATATTTTTAGATTTAAAAAAAATTTGAACCATGACCTTCATTAAGACAGTGGTTTTGTTTTCCTCCGTTCTTTGCGTGAAACTCTAATGAAAATTGCATAAGATAAAAGATGTATCAGACTGTTCGTCATAGAAGCCACAGAGATTGGGCAGCTTAAACATTTTAGAGAGCTCTTGTTAGAAGATGTTGTCTTCTTGACATTTATGGTGCTTAGTCACCTGTGTAATTTGCATTTTCTTTATATGTAAAGTAGCTGTGAAGCTTTAAAAGCACAGATTAATTAAAGTGAACACTTTCTCACACTCTCAACTACAAGCTACAGTATTAGAAGAAATCAGTCTGAGTAAGGGATTATCATTAAGCTTTGGGATGCTTGATCTGGTTGAGTAATACCCGGCAGCACTTCTCAAGACTGTGGTACCTTTGGCAAAGAATAATCGTTTTATTACCAATATGTTGTCAGTACAATACTTTAAATTATATCTGTTTTGGTGTCATCTTTTTGCAGGTGTAGATCCTTCTCTGCAAATTGACAACAGGATCGAAGCCTCCTCCCAAGCTCTTCACCCAGGTGCCAAACACAACAAGTCCCGGGCAGGTAACACCCGGGATGAACGTTTCAGATCTGGTAATCATGTGTGTATGCTTACCGAGAGTCTTTATTGTGTTCATAATTCATGCTAACCTGCGTCTGTGTGCTCTCTTAGATTTACACACAGAGGCCGTCCAGGCAGCTTTGGCAAAGTACAAAGAGAGGAAGATGCCCATGCCCTCCAAGAGGAGATCGGTGTTAGTGCAGTCTTCTGTTGAGGCATGCACCCCGCCAGGTTAGAGTTTATTTTGTGCAAAAACTGGCTAGCTTGGTGCTCACATTGTAAATGTATTGCCATGAGCACTGGCATGTAGGCGGGCGTGTGTCCATTGATCAAAGATGTTGTTGCCACACATTTAGTAAGAAATGCACACTGAATGTATCCATTCTTTGGAACAATAAAGGACTCAGTTTTCAACACTGCGTTCCCAGGCAGAGCTTCCCACATGAGTTGCATAACGGCTGTGTAATCAGATTTTTAGCATGGTTTCAGACCTTTCACCAGCTCTTCTAAAAGTTTGCACTGTGTGGGCCAGTTCATTTGAGTAGTTGCCACTTCACTGCAGCTTGCAAATTCTTCTGTGTTGATATTTTCATAATCCATAAAGCTGCTTTTGTGCTGTTAATTTTGGCAGACAGCAAAGCGTGGTGAGCAGGAGGGGTTTTCAGGACTGGAAGTCCCGCTATGGCCAGTATCTTAAACACTGCGTTGGCTTTTCTTCAGTGTGTTAGAGTTGACCAGTGGAGGTTGTTAGGGATCCTGGTTAAAGAGAGCAGACAGTGTTAGACTGAGTAACTGGATTAAGACATTGCAGTTTGAACAGGAGAAGGGAGGTGGTCTTTGTGGTTGTTTTCACCGTAAGCTACAGGAAACAGGATACAGTGCATGCTGTCTGACAGACACAGGATTTTTTTTACTGTTATGGCTAATGCGCTGTAAAAGGTGTGCTCACTGGCATGTTTGTGGGAGTTCTGGATTCATTTGATTTGGAATTTCAAGACATCAGCAACAGCTTTTCTGGAATAAGATGAAGTATTTAATCTCTGAATTCAAATTCAATTGTAAAATTACATACAGTCCTCAGGGCCTGTGGTGTGGACTGTAGTTAACATACACTTAGCCCTGAGTCTAATAATATTGTGGACAGCTCAGTGTGTTTGTCCACTGTTGTGATGTTGCCCTGTCTCGACCTGTCAAACACAGACACGTCTTCAGCATCAGAAGACGAGGGCTCGCTGCGCCGACAGGGACGCCTGGCCACCTCCACCCCCTACCAGGGTCACAGCCACCCAGCCATCGAGCACTGGTTTAATCGTGTCATCCAGGGTTCGTCCACCTCATCGTCCGCGTCGTCCACCTCGTCCCACCCGGGAGGGAGATCCTTCACAAACACCACTGCACACGCAGCCCTGAATGCCAACGCCGCCGCTACCGCTCTGGCTGACCTGATGGCACACACCCAGCTCGGTCAGTAACATGCAGGAGCAGCCTCACGTACCATTTTTGTTAGATTAGATGGTTTGGATGTTCTCTTATTAGTGATGCTTTGCTCACATGTCAGCAGACACGTCCTATTGCCAGACATTTTGAAATGTAAGGTGTGTTATGCAGACATTTCCAAATATTGAAAGTCAGAGATGGAGACATTTCAAATCCATATTTCCCTCCAAATTGACAAAGTGGGATACAAGACAATACAGAGATCCAGGGAGAATTGAAATTCATCTCTTGCTAATTAGTCGCCTTGGCTACCGTCTCCAGACCATCCAGTCATGTGAAAAAGTTCACAGCCACTTGACTCTGTCAGATCACCTCCTTCTGCATTAATCATAAGCAAGTGGCAGAGTAAAGTTAATTAGATTCAGGGGATTTGTTCATTTCTCTGCTGCAGTACAAATGAGGCGGTGTGTATGTTCTTGTGCTGCAGCATGCCCTCAGAGCAATATCCTGTTAGGGTGGGCTGTCTACTTTCTGTCCAGATTGTCTCCTCGAGGTCGCTGTCATGAAGCAAATTTAGTGACTGGTCTTGACTGGAGCTTTAAATAATTTTGCTCTTTTTTTTTTTTTTTTACCGGTTCCATTGCCACCAGAAATCCATCAGTCATTTACCGCAGAAATGGATATGGACTGTTAAGCCAATTTATCACATTTTCATTGTTGCTGTCCATATTTAGACTAATACCACCACAGTTTTGTTCAGTCACCAGCAGCATGTGTCACTTTCACCAAAGCCTTTAGATGAGATTAGCAGAAACAGTAATTTTAGCCAGCTAAAGTACTGCCAGATAGATAGTAAATTAGTCCAAGACAGAGTAACCACCCTTCTTTGGTTAAACACACTTAGTCTGTATTCCACCGCAAAATATGAGTACCTGCTACCTCTTGATGTCAAATGCAAATAAAGTTAAAGGGAGTTGAGTTGGTGCCATGCTGCATAAACACAGCCAAAAAAAAAAAAAAAAAAGCTACTCAGCTGTCAGATCTGTTTACAAGAGTAAGTGCGAGATTTTTCTTAGTAGCCTGAGCTCAGGCTGCGTCTGGCGAGCGACCTTTTAACTCCCCACACCCCGCTTACTGCAGATAACCACTCAACGCCCCCTGATGTGACGGGGCTGTCGGAACGCTCCTCGCGTCACTCAGAGCGGCCCCAGGTGGCCTCGGTGCGAGGCGTTTCTCGGGGCTACAATCACCACACCAGTGTCATGGAGACCGCAGATGGTAAGTTTCCTGCTATCACACAAGCACACATGAAACGCACCCTAACCTCCCTTTACTCCTCCTGCTGTCTGTCCGTCTGTCTGCGCTTCAGTTGGTCTGTCAGTCGGACTAGAGCAAGCTGCTGACTGACCCTGACTGTGCAAGATTAGCACAAACACTCAGGGCTTAGATAAAGCTCTTACTGCGCTTTTGATGCTCCTAAAAACACACAAATAAAATCACTCATGCTTGGATTCTAAGAAAGAGGTGACAGAAGATTATTCATAAGACTGGAAACAAAAATAGGAACTTTTATGGTCATCTGGTCACCCCGGGAGCATTCTGCACTTTTTCATCTTCATTTAACATCAGACAGTATTTTGAATTCATTTCCAATATCTTTAATAAGCTGGCAGCCAAACTAACTGGAAGGGAGCTTTTCTTTCCCTGCCATGCCTTCTGTATCATCCGTCGCTTTTTTTCACCTCTTCTCTCTGCTAGAGCATCACACCTGGTTTCAAGTGTATATTTTCTTAAACACGAATCCCAATTTTGTAAATTTGCTCTTGTTTTCAAGTACTTTTTCTGTACCAAAACTGTCTGCGTGAGCTTTGCTGCATTAAAATAGAACAAAAATAAGGATACCTGTACTCGTTAGAACGGTAGAGGAACAACCGTGGCTGTTTACTCTGGCCTGTCTCTGACTACTGCTGGCATGTTTGCACAAGTTTTTGTGGGGTCTGAACTTTTCAAGAGGACCTTTGGCTTTTTAACTGATTAACGCTGAAATTTAACGATACAGGAAAACCCGCCTTTGTAGAAATACACCCACAGACACAAAAATGGGTTGTTTGATTGATATTCTGATGTGTCTCTCCTCCAGGCTGTGTGTTGGGAAGTGAAGGATCCCTCATTGTAATTGATGGTATTTATTACACTTCCGCCATCTTAATTTGCACTTTGTGTGCTTTTATGTGTGTTCGTGTTCCGTCTTAATCATTGAAGTCAGCTGTTACTTTTTCAAGTAATGTGCTGTCTAAAAATACATTGGATGCAGAGTTTTATTGAATTTAGTCTTTAAGATGTAATTCTGCATGTGTTTGTGCGTAGCTTGTGTTGCAGAGGCTTGAATATTAATAATATTTTCATGCTACCCTGCACTAAATTGTAAGCCTCAATTAGGCAGCTTCTTCCAGAGGTTTACCTGGGAGTTATGAACTGTGTGAATATGTTTTATACTATATTCTTTAACAGAATGTGTATTTTGAATGTGATGTTTTACTATAACACAGTGTTTGGCAGCAAAATAAAGCAGCAAGTTAACCTGTGCTGTACTGCTACTGTTGCTGTACAGTTTGTACAGTATATGTTTTATTAATGCCTGTTTTGGTTTTCTGTTTTAACTTTTCAATGAAGCCCTCCTTGAACTCAATCTCTATCCATTTCCAAACCAAGATTATTTACATTGTGATAAATTCTACAGTTTTGTTACATGGCAAATGAATATGTAAATTATGGATATAATCAGAGGTGGGTTCAGGTTTACTGATAATAAATAAGACCCTTGAATGGTTTTGATTCAGGGGCCCTCAGATGGTGTCCCGTTTGTCTAGGGCTTTTTAATTGGCCCATCATGCGCGCACTGAAACCCCCCCCCCCCACCCACACACACACACACACACACACACACACACACACACACACACACACACACACACATCTACTACCACTACACGTGTCCCTGCACAAGGAGGCAGCATCTGTCTGAGCCCAGCTTATTATAAGTGATACAGAGCAGACGAGCTTGTGCAGCTGCGGCTTTCCTCTCCCGTGGCTGTCTGGAATGTCTGACACGGGCCACCTCCCAAACTAAGTATGACTTCTTATAAGAGAAACTATGTACAGCGATCTTAAGAGCCTGCACCAATGAAAAATGTTAGGGGAATTGAGGCGGTCACTTTGCCTCTTCACCTTCTTAATTTGTCTCTTTTTATTTAATTTTTATTGTTCAGCAAATCTAAACTATGAACTTCCATGTGAAGAACTGCTGTTGTTAGTTTATCATAAATTTAAAATGGGTACTTGGGAGTCAAATATTTTTAAAGTTGCTGCAACATTTTCCCAACGAGAGCATCTTTGTTGCTAGGCAACAGCAAGAAAGACGATTCCTAGTTTACTGTATATTTTAAAGAGGTCTATTTTTTCCCACGTCCAGATGACTGTTACAGACTGGTGTATCTGTGTTGTATTGTCATGTTGAGTGATGGATGGCTGTCTTGTGTTTGACCACAGGTCTTAGTTATCTCACATCCATCCGTCTATTTCCTCAGTCTTTCAGTCTATCTCCAATACACCATCCTGTATTCCCCCTTACACCCTCGTGCATCTCTGTCTGTCTGTATCTTTCCATTCATTACCTTGTCTTGTCCTCTAATCTGATTGTGTAGGTGTTGCAGTCAACAGTCGCGTCTCCTCCAAAATCCAGCAGCTGCTCAATACTCTGAAGAGGCCAAAACGACCGCCTTTGCGAGAGTTCTTTGTCGACGACTTTGAGGAGCTTTTGGACGGTGAGTTGGCCTAAATCAGTAAATCATGAGCAAGGCGTCTCTTTCTTTTCTTTTTTTTTTGTTTTTTTTTCCCATGCTCTCACCACACCTCATAAATGATCAACCATGGGTCATTTTTAGATCAGTAGTTGTTATTTTGCCTCTGCTGCAAGGTGAGACCACCAGGTGTGTTCAGGGAGTAGTCAGTCAATAATCTGTACAGGACCGTAAAGACACACACACAGTGGGCCAGCCCTGTCCAGCCGTTTCCTCCATTCCACCAGCTTTTTGTGGGTTTTGGGTGGTACGCTGCCAGGCTAAATAAACACTGGAAAAGGGCAGATATTTTAATCCAGCAGCAGGTATTTGTACAGGTGACGGTCGACTGGAGACTTTTTTTTAATCTAATAGCAGTATTTGGCTAGAGCAGTTACACCTTTGCACTCTCTTATCGGTGGAATGTGTGAAGACAGGTTTGTAAAAGTATGTGAAGTATATGGACGAAAGTCTCTACCTTTGAATCGTTTTATCTCCAGGTTTGTGTGGGAGTGAAGTTTGAGGTAGTGACAGATAAAGA
Source organism: Pao palembangensis (assembly GCA_015343265.1). Lineage (NCBI taxonomy): Eukaryota > Metazoa > Chordata > Actinopteri > Tetraodontiformes > Tetraodontidae > Pao > Pao palembangensis. Next base: position 19,833,054 of record CM027084.1, read on the forward strand.
TGGAACCCAGCTCGCTGTTACTGCTCTAGTTTTGCCCATCTCTGTCTGGGTGCACCAGTCACCCAAATGCTGATGTCAGTTCTCTTGTGTGTTTAGTCCAGGAGCCTGATCCAAACCAGCCAAAGCCTGAAGGCCAGCAGATGACTCCCCTCGAGGGAGAGAACCTCGTGGTTAACAAGTGGCCCCCTTCACTGCCAGCTGCCCTACAGCGGTGGGGTACCAGTCAGCCCAAGAGCCCATGTCTGACAGCACTTGACAATGCTGGCAAACCTGTTTACACTCTCACCTATGGTAGGCACAGCTTAGCTCTGTAGAAAACCGCTCCAAAATTTCCAGTGCCAGAAGTAATAATGACATTATTTTGTTGTCCTTTTCTTTTTTTCGTTGTGTGTATTTTATTTTGTGTTGCCACACCCATAACAATGTATGTTGAACTGTGTAGGTAAACTGTGGACTCGCAGTCAGAAACTGGCATACACTCTTCTTAACAAGCTGAGCACCAGAAATGAGCCTTTGCTCGTACCTGGAGACAGAGTAAGTCATTCCAGAAGAAAAATGCACTGTTTGATGTTGCAAATAGTATTGACAAACTGTAGCCTCATTTTAGCGGTAGCATGTTCAGTTAGCTTTTGTCTTTCTAGTACATGAAGGCATCAGAAGGAAGGATGGGCACACATGGTAGAAATTAAAGGACCTTTTGCCTTCATTTTTTTTTTTTAAATCATGAACTGTTTGTTTTCTTATAGAAGGCCTACCTTTCATGGCTCTGTTTTTGGTTTTCATAAAATTACTACCTCATTATGGCTAAGGCAGAAGTTATTTTTCAGGTTTTAAGCTTGATGTTTGCACACCAGGGACCTCACTTGTAATAAATGAACTGTGACACATGTCTCACATCTCATCTGCAGGTGGCACTTGTTTTTCCAAACAATGACCCAGTGATGTTCATGGTGGCCTTCTATGGCTGCCTCCTGGCAGAGTTGGTACCTGTGCCTATTGAAGTCCCGTTGACCAGAAAGGTAATATAATCTACTCTCCCACATCTGCATGGGCATTTTTAAAATCCATACAAAAAATGGTAAAGAGTAACAGTGTCCCCTGTTGACATTTATAGATGAGTGAAGTTAAACTTATTTCATCTGCTTGCCAACTCTATCTCCTTTTTCTGTGCTATTTTCTTCCTCTTTTTTACTGCCATCATTTTTTTCCCCGTTTTGGATCTTCTGCACAGTATGGTCTTCTCAGCATGAGACCTGTGCTAAGCTAATTTGTGCACAGCCAATCAAGTGTGAGCGTGTTCGTGTCAAACTCAAGGCTTCATTCTGGCTCCAGTTGAGCCTTGATGCTCTGCAGTGGAGTTTTTTTAGTTAGTGGCTGTCATTCTGCCTTCCTACCTGCTGTTACTTTGATGCAGACTGCTGTAGGTTTTTCTTTCGCTCTTGCAATTCCCGCTTCAGAGCTTCTTTTTTTTTTTTTCAAAGTATTGATGAACTTCTCCCTGGCTTTGGTTCCCAGGATGCAGGAAGTCAGCAGATTGGCTTTCTGCTGGGCAGCTGTGGCGTCACATTGGCCCTGACTACTGACGCTTGTCAGAAAGGCTTGCCAAAAGCACAAACAGGGGAGGTAGCCACATTTAAAGGTACAGCGTGTTCTTTGTTTTGGCTCTGTGTCTATATAATTTCATCTGTTTTGAAATGATTTCAAGGGTCTGTTTCTGCAGGCTGGCCACGATTACTGTGGTTTGTGACAGATGGAAAACACGTTGTCAAGCCTCCAAAAGACTGGCATCCTCCAGTCCGGGATGCCAGCAGTGACGTAGCCTACATAGAGGTAATTCACTTTAGTCATACATATATGAATTTTATTTCCCTCTAATTATTTTACAGACGCAGTCAGCCACAGTCAAAACCATAAAATTCAATAACAATGGCTACAAATAACTTCCTCAGCAGCTCACTAGGTACTTCAAAACTGTAATCACATCATTTATTTAAACACAGCGGTGGCCCCAAACACGCAGCCCAGATGATCCCTACCCCACCTGAAAGATCTGCTTCCAATAACCCAGCGCAAACAGGACAACCTGAGAGGCCTCTTGTTCATTTCCTGGCAGATTAGAGCAGATTGTTGGTGGCCTAAAACAGACCAGACCAATATTTAGTTTTAGGGTTGTGGCTGATTAGTGCACACTAAGTGGCCCATATTTTTTAAAAGAATAATATTAAAATGTTTTACTGTGTTTTTCCACACCCAGTATAAAACCAGCAAGGAAGGAAGCACTATGGGGGTCACAGTGTCCCACTCAGCCATGCTCACACACTGTCATAGTCTCACACAGGCCTGCGGCTACACTGAAGGTGAGGAGGACACAAACCTCTCACACACACACCCCTTCATCACTTGTACACATCGACATCCAGGCTTATCCTGGACAGTGAAAGACAGAGACAGACCACCGACTTTAATAATGATGATGGCAAGGAAGTAAAGAAAAAAAAAACATTGATGGAATTGTTGTGGTTAACAATGCCAGAGAATTATCTTCTAATCCTTTCAAAATCTGCTGGTGGATTTGCAGGTGAGACTATAACCAACGTCCTGGACTTCAAAAGAGAAGCTGGATTATGGCATGGTGTTCTTACTGTGAGTGGATAAAACTGATGCATGAGTTTTATAAACAGGCATAGAAGTAAGGTTAGTTTTCCAAGTCTTTCTAGTCTTTATTGCGAGATATTGTCTTCCTTGGTGCTAAGAATTTAAATGAATCAAGCGAGGTAATCTTAGACAAACGGAAAGTTTAACTGTGTGCTAAACCAGCCCTGGTGCTTAGGTGATGCTTCCTTATTTCTGTTCTGATGCCAGAGCGTTATGAATCGGATGCATGTGATAAGCATTCCTTACTCCCTGATGAAAGTCAACCCCCTCTCCTGGATACAGAAGGTTCACATGTACAAAGGTGGGTCTCAGTACAGCACAAAACTGACGCCTTTCTTTGTTACTCTACTAGCTGCTGTTGTCTATTAAAAACATGTTGTATCCACAAAGTCAGACACAGATACGTCTTTAAGAGATCAGATGATCTCATTGTGAGCCAGTCTCTGTTTTCATGTCCTTTATACAGCACGGGTGGCAGTGGTCAAGTCGAGGGACATGCACTGGTCTCTCCTGGCCCAGCGAGACCAAAGGGACATCAGCCTGGGCTCACTACGCATGCTCATCGTAGCCGACGGAGCTAATCCATGTGAGTCAACCTGCTGATTCTCATCTAATGACGGAGTGAAAAATACCCAGGAGCCACAAGAGATCATCCTCGATTTGATTCCTTTGTCTTTTAATTTGTCTGTGGGTGTGTGTGCACGTGTGTGTCTGCAGGGTCAATATCATCCTGCGATGCTTTCCTCAACGTGTTTCAGGCACGTGGGCTGCGACCTGAGGTGATCTGTCCATGTGCCAGTTCTTCAGAAGCTATGACTGTCGCCATCCGGAGGTAATAATCTTTTACTGCACCTTGTGTAAAGACTTACTTTACACCAGTCCTGCAGTAACGTGGGGATTTATGTTAACCTATCATAGATCATTAAAAATGCTAATTGTGACAGACTGAAAACGCTGAAAATATGCAACACATTACAGAGCAGTCTTCCACATTGCTACAATCGTGATAATCTGTCTAAATTATGTGAGTAAGATACGACCACTGTGAAAGTCCACAATTTTAATGGCACAACTGTGGTGCAATAAAAGCATCGTTGCTACTGTTGCAGGATTTTTTCCAGCTTCACTCCGGTGGAGTATCAGAAGGCACCTGCCTGCGTGTTTGTGTCAAAAAATGACACAGAGCACCTGCGGTTGTCTTTTCAAAAAGAATGTCGCCCAAAATGTATTTGAAGAAAAAAATACATCAGCAAAATGAAATCAGAAAAATTAAAGCACGAGGCAAAAATATAGTGGTGAGTCAAAACCCAAAAAGGTCAGTCGACTAGAGCAGAAGTCGTCATCGCCCCCCTGCGATCTCTTGAGGTGTCCCCAAAACACTCAGCCGAGACTAAGACACCTCTCCGGACTTGGTATGACGCCTTCTGCTGAAGCCAAATGCTAACAGTTTGCTTATGTGCTTTCTAAAAATGCTCAGTCATACAAAATCTACAGCCAGGTTGGTCACAGCTTTGCTTCAGACCAACAGTGCCTGTTCTCACATCCTCCAAGGACGTGGCGCACAGAGGCCCCAGATACCGTGGGGAGGTCCAGCTGCCCTGCTAGGAAATCAGAGACAGAGCAGAATGGAGCAGACCCATTGCCTATCTGCGTAACGCACACATTATCGTTCAAAGCTTAGCAGGAGTTGTCACCTGTTTTTAATAATTCAGCAAGCTGTCGGTTGTTTCGACAGTGACTTAATAAGAAGATCATGTTTAAGCAAAGCGCACTAGCACATGCTTACCGTTATGATGAATACAGTTGATATAAGATAAGTACATGGGAAGTCATAAGCTAATCATATGATGAGTCATATGCTGAATCATAGAAGTTTGTGAGTAAGCTAGAATTTATCATTATACACACTTATGGCCTAAATTAGGCTGAAGCTTTGACAACTCAGGATTTTAACTGTAACATTAAAATTTTCCTCTTCACTACAACAGCAAAAGGCTCCCTCATCTGACACTGTTGGTGTAAAAACGCGTACAGTAGTGACCTGGTCTGACCTTTGCTAAGCCGTGTGAAAAAAAGTGTTGATGGGGAATCTTTGCCCCGCAGACCTCCTGAAATGGACGTTCCTCCTCCAGGGAAAGCGGTACTGTCCATGAGCGGACTGAGCCACACTGTGATCCGTGTGGACACAGAGGAGAAGCTCTCTGTCCTTACAGTGCAGGATGTGGGTCAGGTCATGCCTGGAGGTATCATACACCATGAACCTTATCAGCATTTCATTGTTATGTTATTACATATAACAGGACATGACACCGCTTAAAAATCTTTTATTTAAATACATTTTTAATTTAACCTGGAGCTTGAAACTTTCTTCATGGCCCTTTCTATACATTTTGTTGACATTATATTGTTTTTAATGTGGTATGATTTGTGTTTTCTAGCCGTGGTTTGTGTCGTGAGGGTGGAGGGGACGCCGTACCTCTGTCAGACAGATGAAGTTGGCGAGATATGTGTGAGCTCGGGAAGCACTGGCGTTGCTTACTTCGGCCTTCCTGGCAAGACTAAGAACATCTTTGAGGTAAGTGTCTCTTTTTTTTTTTTTAACCAGGGAAAATCTTGTGCTGTATTTCTTTTGAATGTTATTTCTAAAATTACATTGGCAATTTTTAGAAATAAAATATTCAACTTGAGGTTTACCTTAGTGTGTAAATTTAAGGGTTTTATTGTACCCTTTTATTGTACAAATGTTCATCTTGTTGCAGACTGTCCCGTTATTGTCTTCTGGAGTTCCCATCAGTGACAGACCTTTCACCAGGACCTCACTGTTGGGTTTTGTGGGACCAGTAAGTTTCAACTCGTTGGTTTGGAGACTAAAGATCAATCTAGATTGTGCTGTGCTGAAACAGACATTATTTTGATATCGGCTGTCACTTTTTGTGACATTTTGTCCATCCATCCATCCATCCATCCATCCACCCATCCATCCATTTTCTGCACCTGCTTTATCCACACTTGGGTCGCAGGGGTCTGCTGGAGCCTGTCCCAGCTGTCAAGGGGCGAGAGGCGGGGTCCACCCTGGAATTACAAACACATGCCTGCTAAAACAGCCACATTTTCTTATGAAACTGTTCTCCTGTTTATCAAAATCAGTATTTTGCCATGTTAATTCAGTGAGTAATTTGCCAGTTTCCACTTCCTGGATATTCAGTCTACTTTATGTGCCTCTTCAGGACAGCCTCGTGTTTGTCATTGGGAAGATGGATGGCTTGATGGTGGTCAGTGGGCGGAGACACAATGCGGATGATGTGGTGGCAACAGCACTGGCAGTGGAGCCCATGAAGTTTGTGTACAGAGGAAGGTAAATGAAGACAAACCCTGCACACACTGTCACATCTGAGAGTATGGAGAATGTTCTTAATGAGGCTGGAGCACGTCTGAGCTGAGCAAACACTTTGTTTTGTTTTTCAGGATAGCTGTGTTTTCCGTGTCCGTGTTGCACGATGAGAGGATCGTGGTTGTGGCAGAGCAGAGGCCAGATGCCTCTGAAGAAGACAGCTTCCAGTGGATGAGTCGCGTCCTTCAGGTCCCCTATCTTTACACTAGTTTCCTTCAACGGTTTCAGCACATATCCACTACATAACCAGCTTATTTTAGCTTTCAGGTCATTGTTGTATTGAGCTGATTTTAGAGGGAAGAAAAATGACATTTGACCTCCAGTGAAAGTTTGAGCTTGTAATATTCAAACAGTTATTTTTGGCCTGGCTGATGTCCTCATTTCTTCTCTTTTTCACCTTTCCAGGCCATAGACAGCATTCACCAGGTTGGTGTGTACTGTCTGGCTCTGGTTCCTGCTAACACGCTTCCAAAGGCTCCCCTGGGAGGCATTCATATATCTGAGACCAAACAGCGCTTCCTGGAAGGTGCTTTGCACCCTTGCAATGTCCTCATGTGTCCACACACATGTGTGACCAACCTGCCCAAGCCAAGACAGAAACAGCCAGGTAGACTACAAAATGTGCCAGTGAGGATCACCTCAAAAAGGAACTCATGTCTTATAGCAGTTTAATAATTCCTGCTGGTATCAATTCTAATTTCACTCACGTGTGTGGGGTTGTGAATGACTGCGTTTGTGCCGGACAGAAGTTGGTCCTGCTTCTATGATAGTGGGCAACCTGGTGGCAGGCAAGAGGATAGCACAGGCCTGTGGACGAGATGTGGCGCAGCTAGAGGACAACGACCAGGCACGTAAAGTAGAACGTTTTCTTCATTTTCCCGCGCCACCACACGCGCAGTGGCGTGTGCTGCTGTCCTCTGGTCCAACCTGTCTCTGGACTCAATCCCAGTCAGCCTGTTTCTGAAGTCGCTGCATCTTTCTTCCAGCTTGGTTGTAAATAAAACATGCTTCTTTCTTCTCTTTAGTTCCTGTATATACAAGACGTGCTGCAGTGGAGAGCACAGGCCACTCCAGATCATCCTCTGTTTGTGGTTCTTAACGCTAAGGTACTGCTTTGTGCTTCGTAGATTTGCTTTTAGCAAGAAATGTGAAAGTGACCCTGATCATAAGGATGATGAGGGTTGATTTTTTTTTTTGTTTTTTCTGCTCTCTTCAGGGTACAGTGGCGAGCACCGCCTCCTGTCTGCAGCTGCACAAGCGTGCGGAGCGCGTGGCTGCTGCACTGATGGGACGCCTCAACACAGGAGACCACGTCGCTCTGGTCTACCCGCCAGGTAAACGACGGCGTTGCCACAACACTTGTCTTCCATTATTTGTCTGCTATTTTGATGACACTTTCTCAGTTAAGACTAATTTGTTGTGTATTTGTGTGCAGGAATCGACCTGATTGCCACCTTCTACGGCTGCTTGTATGCTGGCTGTGTTCCAGTCACTGTCAGGCCTCCACATCCCCAGAACCTGGCAACTACATTACCCACAGTCAAGATGATTGTTGAGGTGACTCTACTGACACGTCAGAATGCTAAAATAATATTGTTGATGCAGATTGGAGTGTGTATCTAATGGTCCTATGTGTGGTAACGCCGTGTGTTCCAGGTCAGTAAGTCAGTGTGTATACTGACCACACAAGGAATAATGAAGCTGCTGAAATCCAAAGACGCTGCTGCTGCCGTGGACATCAAGAGCTGGCCCATAGTGCTGGACACCGGTCAGTTTTGCACCCAAGCCCGACTCCGTTTGTTTTTCCACCGAGACACAGGATCATTTTACAGTGCGTTCTGTTTTCCCATGGCTGTGTTGAAACTTCTCCTCCTCTCTTTGTCCCCCAGATGACCTCCCCAGGAAGAAGAGTCCTCAGATATACAAGCCCCCGACCCCAGAGATGTTGGCTTACCTCGACTTCAGTGTGTCTACAACAGGAATCCTAGCGGGGGTCAAAGTATGATGAAGAAAAGACCATTTTTAGGGCACCTGTGTGGTTCACAAAATACAAAACTAGATGTTTTGACTCCTTAAAAATGTTATATCTGTGGGTGAATTTCCACTGGTTACCACAGCAGCCATGCTAGTCAAAGTTTGAATGTTCACCGGTGGCATACATACATGAATCTGCAGCAGACCCCGTGGAAATTAGAGTAAGTTGTCAGATGATGGTGTGTGTTGTATGATCTCTTCTAGATGTCTCATGCTGCCACCAGTGCCTTGTGCCGTTCCATAAAACTCCAGTGTGAGCTCTACCCCTCCCGACAGATTGCCCTCTGTCTGGACCCCTACTGTGGCCTGGGCTTCGCCCTCTGGTGCCTGTGCAGGTAAAACTCTTAAGAATACAAGTGAAATTGATTATTTCTTTGCTTACACAGATGTGTTATCCCAGTCTTGACTTCCTGTCCCACCCAATCTCCTTGATTGTATGCATACTTCAGTGTGTACTCGGGTCATCAGTCCATCCTGGTGCCCCCGCTGGAGCTTGAGAGCAACGCATCACTGTGGCTCGCAGCAGTTAGCCAGTACAAAGTCCGGGTCACCTTCTGCTCTTACTCAGTGATGGAGATGTGCACCAAGGGCCTGGGTTCTCAGACAGAGGCGCTGCGGGTCCGTTTGTTTCTGTAAATCTTCACCTCAGCCGCTGGCAAATGTTTGCAAACATCAAAGCTCTGACCGATCGTTTTCCTCCTCCAGCTGCGAAACGTTAACCTGTCCTGTGTGCGCACGTGCATGGTGGTAGCAGAGGAGAGGCCTCGCATATCCCTCACTCAGTCCTTCTCCAAGATCTTCAAGGACTTGGGGCTTTCACCACGAGCTGTCAGCACCACCTTTGGCTGCAGGGTGAACGTGGCCATTTGTCTGCAGGTAGGATGGTGGAGGAGGGAAGGCAAGGAGGGTAGAAGACAAAGAATATGATTGTTAAGAATATTAGTTGAAAAGTTAAACCCAACTAAGTCTCAGTTTTAGATAATATTTTGTTTATTCAGTCAATAATACATGTCATACCTCGTGAAAATCATCCGTCTGCTGAGTGAGAAGGGAAAGATCTGATCTGTTTTGGTTTACGTGTCATTCATGGTGATTTCACGTGTGTGTTTGTGTGCGTGTTTGTGTGTACACACATACTGTGAATACATTTGTCTTTATTTATGTGTCCTGCTCTGTCCCATCAGCCCAACAGGTTAGGGAAACTGGCTGAGCAGGTAACTGTGGGATCAGAGTTCTGTTTTGTGTGCGTACGAGTGTTGCATGATTATGTTAAAACATGCTTAAACTTACTTCAGTGGTATTTTGTTTTCTCCAGTGAGCTTCAGCGAGGCTCTCCGGTATCAGCCAGCTCGACTTTTGCTTTGTCATACGTGTTTAAATGTGGCTCGCTGCTACATCATACCATGACCCAGCAGCATGTAATCTGCTGGGATTTCATTACTTTTAGGGGATTTCCTCCTGACTGAAACTGGCCAAAACTCACATAAAACAATGGTCTTTTTTCCCTCTCTAAACAGTGAAAGCTGTAATTACAACAGCTTCTTAAACAGTATTTTTCAGTATTTTGGGCTGTGGTTCTAAAGAGTAAACCGCTGCAACATTTAACATGTGATATTTTATCGTAGAGGTGAAGGGTTTGAGGTCTGACAGCTGGAATCAGCCTGACAGAAATGTTCCATTTAGAATTCAGATGCATGTTGCAGCTTTGTTTGATGAAAACAAGCAGTTTCTCTGACAGTCACCAAACCGATGCGAGTGAATTGTGCCTCCAGCTTTTTGGGTTAATTTTGTTCTAACTATTGTAGTCTGGCTGTTGGCTTCTCACTGTCTTCCCCTGCTTTGCCAACAGTATCATAATCAGCTTTCACCTCCTGCCTCCACCCCAGGCAGCATGCAGCATCAGTGTGGGGTCTTTAATACTTCTATGTTGTTCACGCTGCTGGTTTTTCTGCAGGGAACATCTGGACCAGACCCCACCACTGTTTACGTGGACATGAGAGCACTGCGGCATGATAGGTATTTGAAATATTAATGTGTGTTTTTATATATATATGTGTGTGTGTGTGTGTGTGTGTATATACACACACACACTTGAAATCCTGACGTAATTGTACAGAAGTTCCATAAGTGCAATCAAGCAAGATCTGATCTAAAAGTGACAAAAAAAATATACTGACGAAATTTGTACTTGAGAAGAACTTTGAATTTTTTTGTCGATGCTTGGTGAGCCTGTATTGCTTTCCACCACCAGGGGGCGGTCAAATCCCATATATAAAGCACTCTGACGTAAGGGAATGAAGGCACTTGTGTGAAATTCCATTTTATTTTCTTCAGAGTTCGTCTGGTGGAGAGAGGGTCCCCTCACAGCCTGCCACTGATGGAGTCTGGGAAGGTAACGCAAATACATATCAAAACTGCTGAGAAAGGGAAAAATACATTTGTTTTCAGAGGCGATGGTTTTCTTCGGCTTTTCTAGATTCTTCCCGGAGTGAAGGTCATCATTGCCAACCCAGAGACTAAAGGACCTTTAGGAGACTCTCACTTAGGGGAGGTAATATTTTTACTGAGCAGATGACTAATAAATAACTTAATTACAACAGAAACCAAAGTTTGTTCCAATCTGTTGTCTGCCTCTTGTAGCCTGTCTGTTATATTAGCTTGCGATCTGAAAATTTGTGCATATTTTCTGCTATAAATGGATTCCAAACAGAAAACATCATAGCATTGGATTAAAATAAGTATCCTCCTTCGCGTCCTCATCTCACTCACTAGGTTTGGGTGAGCAGTCCCCACAATGCCACAGGCTACTACACGGTTTACGGAGAGGAGGCGCTGCACGCCGACCACTTCAACACGAAACTCAGCTTTGGCGATACCCAGACCGTCTGGGCGAGGACTGGGTACCTGGGCTTCCTGCGACGCACTGAGCTGACTGATGCCAGCGGAGGTCAGAGTCCTTTTAAACGTCAGAGTTGTTTTGGGACTTATCTGATTGATGGTTTAACAAATGATTGATTTTGTTTTGGTCACAGAGCGCCATGACGCGCTCTACGTGGTTGGCTCTCTTGATGAGACGCTGGAGCTGAGAGGAATGAGGTATCACCCGATTGACATTGAAACATCTGTCATCCGTTCTCACAAGAGCATAGCTGAATGGTGAGAATGTAACCGTTTCATTACTACAGCTTAAAAAACCCATCTCACATATGCAAGGCTGACCTCTGCCCCCCCCCTCGGTCCTGCAGTGCCGTGTTCACGTGGACCAACCTCCTGGTGGTGGTGGTGGAGCTGGAGGGGTCTGAACAGGAGGCCTTGGACCTGGTGGCGCTGGTCACCAATGTTGTCCTGGAGGAGCATTACCTCATCGTGGGGGTGGTGGTGGTGGTGGACCCTGGCGTCATCCCCATCAACTCCAGAGGAGAGAAGCAACGCATGCACCTCAGAGACGGTTTCCTGGCCGATCAGCTGGACCCCATATATGTGGCTTACAACATGTGAAGACGCTGCGGGACAGTCAGCCCTTCAGGAGGACGGCACGTACAGGGACGCTTTTTGACCCAGGCCGAGCGTCACAGTGGACCAGAGACATTCCCGGACAAACCTTCTCCCTGTGATTTCTTGCCTCAGTGGCTTCTTTTAAACGGCACTCTGGTTTCCATGCCATGCGTTTTGTATGTGTGCTAGTGTTTAGGCCGGGAGAGTGGCTGCGAGGTTTTACACGACACTGTGCCATTAACACACAACTTTAGCACTCTAACCCTGGTTTAAACTAGCTCGATCCTCACCCTCGCAGGGCTCGATAGTACCTACCTGATGAATGTTATCATCACACCTGCAGTAGAGGCTCATTTCAGGTTGTCTTGTTGCAATGAAGAAGCACATTTAAAGGTGGGAGACGAAGGGGCAGTCTGCGTCCTGCGCTGCTCATTCCAGCAGCCCCGCTTTAGTTTGTAGCGTCAAAACATTTCTAATAATGTCTGGTGTTGAAGCTTCTTTTCTAAATCTAGAACCTGTTTTATGTTTGAAAAAAAAAAAAATGCACATGCGCGCGACGTGAACGTTGTTGGACGTCTTGAATGACAGCAGGCGATACGGGCCAATCAGAGTTACCAGGACAAAGATTCTACTTACTGCTTTCAAGCAGCAATGTGCCAAATGATGAAGCAAGCCTTAAGTGTTTTATGGACACTTCTTCCTGCCCCAGCTCCATTTTAGCTTTATTTTATAAAGTTTATGGACTGTGGAAAGGTAAGAAATATGCAGATGGAGGGTTAGATATAGTTAATCCTGCTCTTATTGCACCATGACTTGTTGGAAGACTACTTGATCCTAAGGTCAGCCATTAGACCCACCACTCCGTACTTTCAATGTTCGCCACTCTTGTTTGTTGTGTTGAATGTTTGTTCCATAGATAGAAAATAGTGGAAGACGTAGCAGCTGATGGTGATGGACTTTCTCAGTTTCCCTGACAGGTGGAATGAAAGCTGGAAATCGTGTCGTATGTATCTCCGCACATCTTCGTCACGCCTTGTCATGTTGTAAAAACCACCGTTTTCATGTAATCATCCTTTCATAAACAGGCTCTAGTCTGTTGTAAGTATGTACAGGTTTGTGTAAATTATTACTGGGAGGAGGAGACGACGGGCAAGCTAAAGCGGAATCTCTGGAGTACCACAACCCCGACAAACGCAAAACATTCGAAAGGTATTTTCACATGAGCTCACAGAGAAGAGACAAAAGCGGCATCGACGTTTTTATAATACGGAGGTTTCGCGACGAGGCGAAGCGCGCTGAGCACAGGAAGACAGATTTATTCTGGTGTCACAAGTTCTGATAACGTGAAACTGTTGTCTGATCCGATTAGTCTTTATTATTTTCATAACATGACTTCTTAATAAATAAATAAAGTGCTTTTCACTTCAAGTGTTTGTCTTAAAGCAGGGTTGAATATGGTGCATAAATAAAAGTACGTTACCAACTTTATGTTTGCAGAATACTGTCTGAGACAGGAATTCGATTCCAGTTGATTTCAGGAGGCAAAAAAAACTGCAGGACAAACTAAATCAATAATAGCTCTTTTTTTAATCGGAATGATAATATGCAAGACACCCTGATTCACATAGTAGTAGTTTAGTAGTAGTTTGTCTAGGTTGTCATACAGTAATGGTCAATAATCAGTGAGTTAATAAGTAAATGTGAACAGTAAATGAATAGTTAACATCAAATTGTGCAAACATTGATTCAGGATCTTCAGGCATTAATCAGTTAACAGTCATCAATAATCATTCTGTTGGTTCTCAGTAATAAATGTCTCCAACTACTTGACAAGCTTGATAGCATAAAATGTTTAAAAGTCACAATAAGTAACAGCATGGACCTGATTAAAATACTATAGGTTTGTTTCTAATTCACAAACTCTTCTATTTTTCTGAGCAGCTCGGACGCTTTGTCCAGCGCCAGCATTTCGTTCTCTGAACTGAACTGCTCGTTTGGAATTTTCGGAAACGGGTGTTGGTTGGGATACTGGGTCTTTTTGGCGTCCACCCCCAACTGCTTTAGAGTTTCCACAATTTGCGGCACGTCCCTCAGCTGGAGGCTGTAGAGGGAAGCCTGTTCCGCCATCGCTGTAATGGAGCTGTTGTTGGGATGCTGACCGTGTCTTTTATACGCTGCGGCGATGAGCGACTTCTCCACCGCCTGATGGACTTTGAACAGACACCATTCTGTACTCCCTCCGTTAACATCTTTGCGGGCTGCCTGGAGATCGCAGCGAGCCTGCCGACACCAGCGCTGGGCCTCCTCTCTGTTGGGCTGTGGAACATTTTGATTATAGGCCCAGAAGTTGTAAGAGCGGTGAGCTCTGGAGAATCTCTCTCGGCCCTGTCTGTGATACCTGGCCTCCTCATTCCAGCTGGGATAGTAACTTCTGAAATCTTGATGTCTCCTTTGATTGGCTGAGCCTGCATTTTGCGCTCTGCCGTTGAGGAGCTCATCAATTCGATTCTTTAAGTATTTGAACGCTTCAGTGGCGAGATGGTAACAGTCGGAGTTTTTGTCAGGATGCCACCTCAGGTACAATCGTTTTATGGCTTTGTTCCTTTCTTCCTCGGGAAGAGGCCAAATCTCTTCTAAACGTTTGTCGATTTCCCTTTTTGCTTCCTCAAGGGAGGCCGGTGGGGATCTTGCTGATGGCTGTGAATTGGGCACGGTGCCCGCTTTGGACACCACCTCCATACGGAGGGATTCAGCTTCAGATGTGTCTAACCTCCTTCCCCTGCCTGGGTTCTTGTGCCGCTTAAACTGATACAGGTCCAGACAGCTCACCTCAATCGGCTCAGGTTGGCCGATTTCGATTTTGTAGCGCTGTGAATGTGCTCCAGTGTTCCCCGACACTTCCTCTACAATGATGGCATAGACGTACTTGTTGTCAATGCTGTAGCCAACATATTCCCCCTCTTCAAAGTTGTTAAGGAAGTTCATATTGAGGACATCGTACCATTCCCCTGGAATATCTGCTCCAGGAGCTGGTGCACTGAGGAGGGGGCTTTCTGCCTCAGCGCTGTCCAGGATGCTGTTCTTGGCCAAAGCTTTCTTAACGTCGTCCAAAGAATCACACATGAGGAGTTGCCCGAGGACCAGGAGGTGTTGGGATGCAATTTTGTTCCCTAAGAGAGCATTAATCTCCTTTGTCAAAGTCATATTGATGTCATTGATCACCTTGGGAACCACGTCATCATTGTGTCTCAGGTAAAAGACGCAGCCTTCTTGCTCTCGTTTGACAAAAACATCAGTTTCACTCGTAGTTGCAGGAAGTTGTTCATTTCCCAGCCAAAGGGCAGTTTCCAGGTTTTTACAACACACAATCTGAATGCTGCCAAAAGTCTTTGTGCACATGTCAGCTGCATCTTCCTGCGTTGTCTTTCCTTTCGCCTGCTCTCTGATGAGGCAGATCAATCCATGCCTGAATGGCAGCGAGGACAGATGTTTCTGAAACCATCCGCTAAATTCACAGTCGGGCTCAAGCTCACACTGCTGCATGTTCCTCTCCAAGACCTTCTCCTCGGTGTCACGAGACAGCATTTTAGGCTGTAGCCTCCGAGGCAGCAACTGTACCAGCTGGTGGTGCTCGTAGATGTCGCTGCCCAAATGGCACTGCCTGAGTTTCTCAAGCAGCAGGAACTTGTTCTTCAGCGCATCTTCCAACCTTCTGACCTCAAACACGGTGTCGTTGTAGTGCAGCGTACCAGACGGGTGTAGTTTTCCATCGGTGGCAGGAAGGTATAAAGTCTCAGTGTTGCGGAAATGATTGGACTTTTGGTCTTTTTTGATGAGCTGAAAAAGCTGCTCCATGGCCCGTCTGACAGTCACCTGCTGGTTTGGGTTGAGCTGGGTCTTGTTCTTGGAATCATCATGAATTGCTGCCAGAACTCTACAGTAATGCTCTGCAGTAGCGTTGTCCTTCACACCAATTTCCTTAAAGAAATCTTGAAACATGGCATCCTTTCTAGAAATGCTGTACAGATAAGGCCTGAAATCCCAAAAATTGTGGAGTGAAATACAGACATCTTCAGCCTTCACGAGGTCTTTGTCTTTTTCAACCAGCACAACGGGAAGGTCGGCCAGCGACGCACCGTCAAAGCGGTTTTTTTGCAAGTAAGCGTAACAGCTTCGGAACACGTGAGCGCGGGTTTTAATCAGTTCGTCGTTTGTGCAGGGCGCCCGACAGATGTTGTGCAGGTTTCTGGTCACGCAGTCTGAAGGTGGCTGTTCAAAAGCTCCTGCGTTCCCCAGCACTGCTTTGAGGTCTGCTGACATATAAACCGGCACATGCATAATTGGCATTGAAGACCAGATCAGTTCTTGATGGCTAACATCACTTTCTATCAGAGAGCCTCTGATTCCAACAGTCGTCCTTTCTGCCGTGAATGACTGGTGATAATCACAGAGCTCCTTCTTGATTGGCTCAGGGATGATGAACTCTATGTTGGCTATCTGCTTCAATAGCGTCTTGTCTGCGTTGTTACTCACAAAGTTCAAGGCTACTTGGAAAAGCAAGGAAGATTTCTGTTTTAGCGTTTCAAGCTGAACGTCTCCTCTCGCTTCCGATTCCAGCTGGCGCGCAAACTGCGTGATGTCATCTGTGGACACGACGTGTCGCATTCCAAGTTCTCTGAGCAGCTCTCGTGGCTGGCTTGTCATCTGCGGTATTTCGTGACACAGCTCGGTCCAAAATCTCTCGGGGATAAACCTCTCCTGGGGCAGCATCACTCTGTACAGCTCCACATTTTCATCATAGTAGTATGACGCCGTCTCCAAAGTGCCCTGAGAGTTACGAATGAATTTAACCGCCTTCAGAGAGAAAGTGATTGCATCTTTGTGCATTGAATAATCTAAACTACGCTGTGATAGTGACAGTACCAGTTTGAGGCACTGAAGCAGCTGAGGTTCTGCGAGCGTGTGTACTTCAGGAAGGATGAATTTCATAAAATAGTCCAGATCAGAAAGAACTTGTATGTTCAGAATATGTGACAGTCTGCTGTTCTCCAGACTACTTTGTAGCAAAATGCATTTGCTGTCACTGAGCCTGAACAGTTGTGGAAAGTCTCTGGAAAAGTTGCTGGAGAGGACAAATACATCATTTGGTCCGTCGATCCTTACTCGTTCATCATGCACTGTCAAAAATATGGGTAGCGATTTGAGCTTAGACTGGTAGTTTGGTTTGTCTTTGCACCTGGATACTCCGTCTTGCAGGAAACGCTGAAGTTCTGTCAGGTTTTGGGTGGAAAGTATGGAAAATTCGGAGGGGTTTATGTTACAAAGCTGTTCAAGGACGGCGCTTTTATCGTTCAGGTTCATGAGTTCATTGCACAGAATTGAGCTGGCGTGTTTATCTACACACGAGTGGTTGAGTTTCATAAATCCAAGCTGATAGAGGATGTCTAATATGTCGCTCGTGGAGATGAAATGGATCACTTTTGACATGGCCCCCATTGTTGTCAGTAGGAATTTGTTGTCTAACCTTGGACACACAACAGGTAAAACACAAAAGTCACTGAAGAGCGCCCTCACATCACTCATCCTCAGAATCTTCTCTTCATCGTCAGATGTTTCTAGTTTGATCTCACTCGTCAAGAATCTCCAAAGGACTTTCAACCAGCTCAGAGTTGTCTGCTCTGGGACATGAAGGCCACTGTCTGGATCCAGTTCACAGTCCTGAAGGAGACTCTGAACTACAGGCTGCAGGTATGTTTGTGCCTCTGGAACTGTCAGAGTCTTGACAAGGTTCAACATTTGCAGAACTTGAATGTGGGAGTGGTTGGTTCGAAAGTCTGCAAACTGATCCTCATAGGTTAAAAACAATCTCTCATATGCTGAGATCACTCTAGGAGAATCGGAGTTAAATTCTCTCAACATTTTGTCTCTTGTGAGCAGAAGTGGAATCCCATTAAAGGATCTGGAACTCTCATCTGGTGACGTTTCTAAGTCCCTGCCAAAATCTTTTAAGCAAAAGCTCAAGAGCTCTGAACATCTGCTTTCATCTCTGATTAGAGTGTGGGTGATCGGCAGTGGTAGGTCCTCATCTGTTTGGACCGGATCATTTAATCGTGTTTCCCTGAGGAAGTTCTGCACAATTGTAGGAGTCACTTCATTTACGTCAACACCAGCACTTTTGAAACTGTTCCAGACCTTTTGCATCTCCAGTGAAAATGGAACCAATATCATACCAAGATCTTCCAAAATGGGATTAAGCTTATTGTTAACTGGGTGTGTCAGGTATGGTCTCTTGGTGAGTTCCGTTTCATTGATGTTACACCAGTCAAAAGAGTACTCATTGAAGATCTGGTCTCCAAATACCAATGTTGAAGTTCTCAAAACTGGAATCACCTTGAGGCCTCTTTGTTGGATGGATCTGTAGACCTCGTGGATCATGTTGTGCCAGTCTTGAACGACGTCTTTGGAAACAATCGGCCAAAAATACAAGTACCAACTCCTTAGATATGGATCGTGTGGCAAAGGCACTTTTTTATTTCCAATGTCAGAGCTGATGTAATGCAGGAGATCTGCATACAGGAGAGCAATGTTCTCTTTCAAAAACTCATTCCAGTCAGATTTTGCACTTTCTCCATCTTGTTTCCAAAGGCCTCTCCTGGCAGAATCCACCTCAAAGTTTGCATTGATGTGTACTGGCAGCCCAGTTTTACCTGGCAAGGGCAGCGAACAAAAAGCTCCACCTGTGAATTCCAAGCTGGATGATAAAAAAGGTAAACTTTGTCGGAGGTTTATGCTCATGCGTGCTGCCACTGCAGCCTGGGGGAGTTGGTCTGACATTATTTCTCTTTCACTGGTGTTTTTGAATGAGCCAAACTGCTCTGCAATGATCCACTTGGTTTCCTTTTTGTCCGAGGTTGAAACCCTGCTTTCATAGATGACCTGTTGTGGCGTTACAGCTGTGTGAGATTTGAGGGCATCCTGTCGGAGTCTGTCAAAAGCATCCTTTTGGTCTCTGCTTGTCTGTGCGACGCTTTTTTCAACTGCAAAGATGGTTCTGATTTGCGCTGAATCCTGGGCGTTGATTTCGTGGACCTGTATTTTGCAGATGTTTTTCAGAAACAGAATCAGGCTGTCGGAATCTGCAGACAGAGCTGAACATAGTCTTTTCATGTCAACGTCAGTGATTTTGTCATTTGATATGTTGGAGCTGGTTGTCATGGGACCCATTCTTAGAGGTAATCTGAACATGGTTCCCTCACAGAGAGGAAATCTGTCAGGGAGAAATGATTTGTAGACATCTGCGTACATGTTCTTGAATATGTCATCTAATTTATAGCCGATGCCGGATGGCACTTTGTCTGAATAGTGTTCGATGTATTTTTGGTTGGGATCTGAAATGCAGAGCAGTTTATCTCCCGTGAGGATTGAAGGGCAGTCGGTGAGATGGTACACAGAATTAAATCCAATTCCATACTTTCCAATTTTTCCCGGAGCGCCGTGCTTTCCCCCTTCCCCGAGCTGCTGAATGCCCTTCAGGTCGGCGTCGGAAAACACCTTGTTGTTGAACACACACAGAGCTGGGCCCTGCAGCTGATTCCAGCTTTCCCCAAACGTTTTCTTAACATCATGGCACCGCTTGTCCCACACAAAGTGAATCTCTGTTGCCTCTGCATCATCAGCATTCTGGATGAGTTCTTTCAGGATGTCTGTCTTTGACGGATAAGCAGAGATTATGTTCCTTATTCGGACAGTTAGCTCTTCCTGCTGTTCAAAATGAAAAGCAAATGGGGAAATGTTATTAACTTCACGGGTTTGCAGAGTGTCATGTCTGGTAGTTTTGATCCCAAAGTGGAGGGCTGCAGCACGTGCAATGTTCTTGTGACACAACGTGACTCCTGACGGGACTGACATCCAGGGGCTGTCGTTGTAAACCAGTTCTCTTGCAAGTTGTAAAACACCATCTTCATTCGGTATCAGGCAGTCACCAACTGTTTCCTTTTCTGCCTCATATATTCCTTTGTTTAAAATTGTGAGGCAAATCGACAGATCGCACTGTGACAGGGGCTGGCTGCCGTAACGGGAACGCAGTTCTTGCAGCACCGTGTGGAACTGCTGAATTGTAAAACATTTTTCCACACCAACGCAGTCCCAGAGAGTCTTGAAGTGGACAAAGTTGGATGGAAGTACATGGAGGTAAGGCTTTGCATCAAACTGCTCGTTTTCTGCCACACAATTCACGTGGACGAACGTGCTGTCGACAAGAATGAACGGGAAGGAATGTGCCACCTGGTGGATGGCGCTAGAGAGGACGGGGTCAGCAAGGCACTGATTCAAAAAGTTATAGCATTCATATGCTATCTTATAAAGCACAGACTTGTCAGTGGATTGAGACTGCTCGTATGATTTTTGCAGCTGCGAAAGGACAATCTCAGGGCTTGGACTCTCATTCACACCCAGGAATGCTAGGACCGGGTCAGTGTTGTGTATATTTAAGTTTGAATGGTCCAGCACAGGCTGTGTCATGTTAACAAGTGGGGAACATTTGTCGTTAAATATATCCATCGGCCTTTCAAGCGTCACACTGCTTGTGTCTCCGGGGCAAAACGCTGGGAGAAAGTTTGTCATCTTTATTGCTTCCCAGTGGGACGAGTCTTCTCCACACAGGAAGTCATTCATGTGTTTCTTCATGAGGTCCAGGAGGCTCCTCACGAACCTGTATGCTTTCGGCTGGTCTGTGCTCCAGACTCTGCTGACTGTCCCTGCTTTCTCTGCAATGTCTTCCAAAGAAAGGTCTTCGCTTGCCATTCCAAGTGCCAACAAGTGCTGAATCCGCTTTGGGGAACAAAAGTCGCTGCTGGTACCACCAAGCAGGCGCTCCTCTTCAAGTTCAAAAAGACAAGCCACTTTCCCCGATGGGTTCACCAGTTTCCTGACATACTGGAGCTGTCCGGCCTTTGTGGGTATGCATGGATAGCTGACCAGGAGATCATCGATTGCTTTGATGTTAAGGTCAATAGCATGTAACACTAGAGTGTCTCTGGTCTCTGACTCAATGGCATCAAGGTTGTTAAAGACTACTTGTTGGTAAAACTTCTCCCAGTTCCAGGTTCTGTTTTGCAGGACATCTTCCAGGCCAGCCTGTTTGAAGCTATTTCTCAGCCACTGTGGGAGTGGGACAACATGGTTGGGTGTTTTCACATGTTTTTTGCACACCTGCACTGCAAGCGCACCAATGTGTTCATCCTCTTCAATGCTCTCATGCAGAAATATGGCACTGCTCATTGAACACCAAAGCTCTCCATCGTGGAAAAGCTCCAGACCAGAGGAAGGCTGGCAAATTCTGCAGTAAAATGCATCCACTAAACTTTTGAAATGTTCACTCACCTTTTCACGGTGAGGCCAAAATGTGTGATAGCTGTAAGGTTCTAGTTGCTTAGTTTGGGCCATTTCCTTTAGTACCAAGAGTGCAGTAACATACGCGGTCACAACTGGGTCCTGAAGAAGGGCTTTGTTCCAGTCCCATTTCATTCCACTCTCCCACAGTCCTTTTCTGTTGCTGGTGACAGCAAACGTTCCATTTATGCACACAGGAAGTCCAGTGTGGATGGAAAGAGGAAGGAAGCAAAATGCCTTTCCAGAAAAATCTGCTTCCACTGTCGTCAGTTTGGCGGCTTTAGCATCAACAATTTGCAAAGGTACAGCAACCCCCCCAATAGGCAGAGAAAACGTAGCTTGCTTGTTTTCTTGAAGGGCCATTTTTACAGACTGCTGAGTCCCAAAACAGCTATATAAGAGCCAAGATTGGACTTGTGTAACACTGGATTGCTGGCTGGTTATTTTCACGATGTCAGCTGTGCAGTAATCAATGAGACTGTTGGCTTTTACATCAAGTTTCATCAGCAGTTTCTCAGATTCTTGCTGCTTTGACACGTGGGCTCCATCAGGAATCCTGACTGTGGTCACAGTGGTCCTGGACACTTTCAGGATGGTTTTGATTTCATCATCTCCTGGTGGGGTTGATGCCTCTTTTGGAATGTTCTGCAGGGCTAATGCAGAGATGTTCCTCAGAAACAGTAGGTGGCTCTTTGAATTTTCAGCCAAGCACTCTTGAAAAGAAATGATGTCGTATTTGTAATACACCCTTTTGCTTATTACTGATGTGACGGCTTCTTCTTCAGTTCGAAAAGGTAGTTTGATGAGTGTGCCTGCATAAGGCTTTTGTTTGGCGAAATCACAATCAAATATGCGATCGTACGGACCGAACTGTCCGGGAAAACACTTAAAAAGTCTCTGCCGAGACAAATTCAGCTTGAGCCCTGGATTTGATTTTTGTTTGATGTGTGTCTTCAGGTGAGTTACATTTGGATCGAGTATGAGAAGATGATTTCCGCTGAGGATAGAAGGAATGTCTGTCACATGATACACAGTGTTGAATCCAAGGCCGAACTTTCCAATTTTCTCCAGCTTGTTTTCCTTTGAGGCAGAGCCCACCCGGAGTATGTTTTCCCAATCATCATCCTGGAAGGTCTCATTATTAAACACCCAGAGACAAGGTCCCTGACAGAGGCTCATGTCAGGGTCAATTAGTTCTTCAGGCCCGTATTTGTGTGTTCTGAAATCCACCAGGAACGCGCATTGTTGCGCGCCAGCATCTTCTGCGTTTTGTATGAGCTCTTTGAAGACGTCACTCTCCTCATCATACTCGTTCAGAATATTTTTAATCCTCGTGGTAATTGGTTCAGATTGTCCGCACTGTTCTATTCCCACTAACTCTGGATCGAGGATGTGGGTACTGAGGAAACAGATGTTCAACCATTCAGCTGCTGCTTTTGGGATTTCCTCGTGTATGACATAAAGTTCCTCTTGGCTGGACAGCTCATTCATCCCTTTTTTGCTCACGTCACAGAAGACGACTGTTGACGAAGGTTTAAAGGTATACTGGCCCCCCTCTGTGTGAACCGGCACTGGGATGTCCTCCTTTACTGTCTTCTTCTCTCTCCACAGCCAGTTCAGAATTTCTGTCGATACTTTAATCTCAGAAGGGTTTGCAAACGGGGGTCGTCTCTCTTCAACGGTTTGCTGGACAGATGTAAGAAGGCCGACAATTTCTTCATCGGACAGTGTTCTTCTCAGGCCAAATTTTTGGAGCAACTCCTTGAATGACAAAAATTCTTCCGGCACCTTTGCGACGTAAGAGCTCAGATCTAGATTTGGTGGATACTCCAGAACGAGATCCTGGGGCGACACGAACCGGCCATGGCTCCACAACCAGCGTTTTTCCTTGTTCACAATTCTCACAAAATCCGACACCTGGTTTTGCATGTGTTCATAAATGCAGCGCAGCTGTCTTTTGAAGTCCACATTTTGGTCGGGGTCAGCCATCGTCTCTGCTTTTGACATCAAGGCTGATAAATTTTCCATTACCTTCTCAGGCGGGGGCAGGCGTTTGAGACCAAGTTTGGTGCTAAATCGGTCACTGAACATTCCCAGCAGAGGCATTACATGTCCAACAATGTCCTTATACATTGAGTGTCTCATCTCATCTGGGCAAAAGAAACGACTTTTCTGAGGGCCAAAGGATTCCGGGCATGGGATCCACTTTTTCATTTTCAGGCACTGAAGCTGGCTATTGGAAAATGATGACAACAGATCATAAGTATCCAACATGTTCAAGAAAGCACGAGCTCTTTTCATCACCTCCTGGGAAGAGTCACCCACCGATTGGTCAATCAGTGTGGCTACATGCAGCAGATGTTCAGGTGTCACGTCTCCTTCCTTATTTATCAACCCAAGGTCTGTCAGACTTTTCAGCATTTCTGGTGTTTTGATGTAGGATGGTGGGGGGAAGAACTCTGACCCAAAAATGACTTTAAAGGTTTCATTCATAGGATTGAAGAAGCTTGATGTCTCTTTCGCACGACCATTCACCTGGATGAACTTCAGCTCCTTGCATTTGCGTTTCAGACACTGATTTTGAGAAAAAAGGACATCGCCGTGTTGCAAAATCCAAACCATGACTCTCTGGGTTTCTTCCGCTTTGAAAGCTCCTTTCTCAATGCAGTCAACAAGGAGACCTGCTGCTTCTGCTGTGTCTAAGACTTTAACTTTCAGCAGCAGTAACAGTCTGCGGTCGGCCTCCGTCGCACACTGTACTACTGAATCAGGAAGGGGGAACTCTGTTGGAACTTTTAAGTCACAAATTAAAAGTAAAGCCTGTTTTGACTGAGCAGGGACATGGAAACCTTTCATGGTTTGAAAAAGAGGCAACTTTAGGAGGAATTCTCTTTCATCCCCTGAGACAGATTCCAGATGACAGAGATAATCTTTCAGTTCTTCCTTTGCTATGTGGGGGACAGTGCTGAGCTCTCTAATCATACCCTCATATTTTAAATTCATCAACACTTTCAAGACACTCTTCGGGGAAGGCTGCAGCACATACGAGTCTAGGTCATTGTGCCGAAGCCACTCGTTGCCTTCCACCACAGTGCCGCCAACCTTCTTTACCAACTTAGCCACTCTTTCTGGCAACTTATTCTCTTTGTTTTTGTGAAAAATGAGAGTGGTCTTTTTCTGCAGTCTTGATAGTGACATAGGCTGATCGACAGACACAGAAGTGACTGGTATTAATGGCATTCCAAGGAATTTACTTAGCTCTTTAAAGTTAGTGTTGAGAAATTTCCAGAAGTCTTGGAGCCACTTTAACGGTGGATGGTTGCTGGAGCTGGGGTCCCAGGTCACCGATCCAGTTCCTTTCCAGTCCTCTGGCAGAAACCTCCGCGTGTACTCAGCCACACGGTGTGCAGTCATGTTGATGATGCTAAATAAACCTGAAAAACAAAAGAAAACGAACTGTACGTATATACCGATATAAATACCAATAGCAATGCAAACAAAATCCTACTTCTTCCTGCCATTTCCTTCAGGTGGTGTCTGCAGTTCGGACTTATGTCGCCTGGGATGAAGAGATTTTTGCAGCAGGGCAGCAAACCCCTGCACAAAAGACATCTGTGGTGAGTGTACACAGGACATCTGAGCCTAAGCCATTAGACCAGAGGTCATGGCAGCTTTTTTTGAAAATCTTGTTAAGTAATTATTGTTTGTGATAATTATTTTATTACAGTTTTACTATTTGGCTTGATCAAAATGATAAAAATCAAGTCTGCTGGAACAGTGATGATTAATTTTACATCTGAAATGGAACTTCAATCATTACATATTTAGATATAATTTATAACATTATAATTCATATTGTTTTAACACAACAAATTGTTAAATTGTTATTTGAAGTGTGACGCCACAAACGAAAGACTACCTTGGAAATTTGCTGCTGTCGATCAGAGCCGTGTCCGCCTCTCTGCATGTGAAAGCTCTGAAAGAGCCGTCACTGAGTGGAAGCAACTGAAGACCCTCAAGTTCTTTGTATTTTTCATCACTCAAAACGTACTCCAAGAGACTGAGCTTGTCATTTTTGGAGAGGGTGTGTATGTCGATCCTACGCAGAACATCTCTTACGAATGCTGGAGTCACGTGTTTGAGTGTGTCAGGGCGTGGATGGGCTTCAGCTATGGCTCTACTGACGCTCTGCGGTAATGTCACGAGATTTTCTCCGCAGGAAACCAGGGTCCTTTCAAGGGCAGCTAATATGTCAGAGCTCGTTGGACCGTTGCAGGGAAGCAAGGCTTCTGATGGAGGCACAAACTTCGTTTTATCCTTTGCAAGTGAAAGAACGGCCATGTTTTCTCTGAACACATGTTGAAGAACATCCAGAGCAACAGCGTACCATTTGTCTTTGTGCTTCATCTGGATGATATCTGGCCACAGGTCATACACACAAGAGGCAGGCAGAACAAACTCTTTGGCCAGTTTTATAGCGTCTTTGATAAGGTTGAGGTACGTCTGTGGGAGCACCTCCTTTAAGAGTAACTCATTCCAGACGGCGTGTTCATCGTGTTTCTGGTCTGACTCTTGCCACTTGATTTGTCTTCTGTTGTCTGTGAGGCCAAAACATGCATTCACATAAACTGGAAGTCCTGTTTTGTTGGACTCGTTGTTTGGGAGGGGGAGAAAGCAGCTCAGGCGACTTTCACCGCAGTCACTCTTCTCACCACAGGGGAAGGCCAGGTCAACTTGCGGGGAAAAGCTCAACTTCTCTGCGAGGAGGTCAAGATTTTCTGCGCTGCCTTTTTTCATTTTGCATGTTGTCAGAAGCCACTTTGTCTCTTTTGGGTCATCTGAGTTTTGCGTTATTAACTTGAACCTTGTTGAAGTCTCAGACTCCTTCTTGGACTCCAGAACTGCATGTCCAAGGGCCGAGGATGTCACCTTCAGTCGGGCGTTGACCTCGCCGTCGGCAGTGACGTGTTTCAAAGACACTGAGGTCACGTTTTTCAGGAACAGCAGGCTTAATTCTGCATCTGCAATGAAGCTTTCAAAAAGCTCGACCACCTTTTCAGAGTCATACAGATTATCAGAAATTTTAGAGATCGTTTTCCGTAAAGGGAATCGGAAAATTGTCCCGTGAAAGTGATGTCCTGTGACAACGCTTGACCACTTTTCACCAGTTACAAGTGAAACTATGTCTCGGAGGGGTTGGAATTGGTCATGCATGGTTAACAGAGCTTCTTGGTCTTCTGGATCATCCATATACCAACGATATCCTCCCTCTCTTTCTCCAAATATGTGTTCTTGAGGGTCCATGAAGCCAATGTACCTCCCACTTAATATGCAAGGAAGATCTGCAGATGAAGTGACGTTACTATTTCAGCAGAAGAATATTACCTCATTTGAGATCTTTAGATGTGTTCTAAAGCTTCACCTGTTATGTGGTAAACAGAGTTGAAGCCGATCCCAAACCTCCCGACTTTGTTCGGGTCGTTGCGTTTGAAACTCCTTCCTGCCAGCTGAATTCCCTCCCAGTCCTCTTCAGTGAACGACGCATTGTTATAGACGTAGAGAGCGGGACCTATGCAACATGCAGTGACATGCAGAATATCACATGTCTGCTGAGTCAAAGTCAAATAATGTAGATAATTTATTATTTGAATACAATACTGATTTAACATTATTATTCCCATTTTCTTACGTACCTTGGTACTGTCCCAGCTCATGTGTCCAGAGGCTCTCAGTGCCATAACTTCTGTCATCATGGATGAAAATTATTTCTGTGGCGTCAGCATCGTCTGCGTTTTGAATCAGCTCCTGAGGACAAAGCGACCTTTTTTTTTTTTTTACAGTTCACATGGTGTCATGTATTTCTAAAGAACAGCAAGGGTGGAGATGTTTTTTGTGATTGGTTTAAAGCGACACAGAGATATAGTTATATAGAGATATAGTTTAGTTTAAAACCTTTCGGTTCAGTAAAGCGTACAGTTAGCCTCAAACAAAGTGTGTAGGGTTGATAGATCTAGTTACAGTCAGTTCTCACAGTTACAGGTAGAAGAAGCTCATCAAACTTTTATTCTTCAATCTTTAGCACAGCTATGCTGCCACAGGCCTACGCTACTGGGGACACAAACATGAATCCCCACTTCCTCAACACCAACCACTCCCTCACCTCCTCTCCTCTTTTTCTTCTCACCGGGATTATCAGTGTGTCCAGGCTGTGTGAGGTGGTGTTGAAAATTGGATGCAAGATTTTTTTTATTTAACTGTCATTTGGTAATGTAAGAATACATTATATTATTGAATATATAAACAACAAGCTACAAAATAAAGTAACTGGCAAACAATAACCTTCAAAATTTGTCCACCATCTGGATATCGATGTAGAATGTCTTTCAGGTAGTCGAT
The DNA here is from genome assembly GCA_015343265.1 of Pao palembangensis. Classification (NCBI taxonomy): domain Eukaryota; kingdom Metazoa; phylum Chordata; class Actinopteri; order Tetraodontiformes; family Tetraodontidae; genus Pao; species Pao palembangensis. Next base: position 19,860,415 of record CM027084.1, read on the forward strand.
GAAAGGGGGCGCTGTTGCCCCGAAAGACGTTCTGAAAAAAATGCAGAATAAAAATAAACGGATGAAGAATTTGCTGAAACAGTTGTAAAGGTTCAAAATACGTTAAAAGTCAAGTTCATAATGGTGTCATAGTAAAGTGTTTAAAAACGCTTTAAAGGGTCCAAGTTTAAACAGTAGTCTTAAATAGCAATTTAGTAACAAATTCACTGTATTCTGCTTATGTTCTGTGTACAGAAGAAGCGACGTCTACGACGGGCGCGAAGCATTCTCAAGGGCTCCTCTCAACATTTCCGGATGAAGGCGCTCCCTCCTTCATCAGGTTACACTTGCACTCTGCATACTTGTTTAAATGTGTATACAAACCTGTATTGTCCACTCATCCCTCCTCCTGTACATATTACTTTATTTACACTCTTCTTTAATTCCCATCTGTACATAATTATAATAATTATTATAATTACCATAATTCATTTGTAAATTCTATATACTGATGCTAACTTAACCCACCTACTTGTATATAACTGCACTTGCTGTTTTTGTGCACCTCTGATTAGATGCTAAATTATATTTCGTTACTCTGTATTCATACATTTATGACAATAAAATTAAATCGAATCTAATACTCCAACACGTCACTAGGGGGCGATGAAATAGGCAGAAATCGATGGGGCACAAAAATAAAATAGGCACAAAAAGTTGTCATAGTGACGCAACCAACCACTTCTACTGTAAAGCCGCTTACCGAGATCTTTTCTTTGTCTTTTGGCTCATTCTTAATCAGTCGGCCGCTGTAAGAAAAAAAAGAGCAGTGTCACCGAAATTTAAAGTAACATTACTTTCATAATAACGAAAGGCTGATCATATCATAAAACAGCTGGAAACATACCGTTCTGATCAGGACTTGTAAGCACATCTGGCGATCGGCAGTACAATTATACTGAAACTTACTCCAAAAATATTTACTGCAAGAAATAACAAAACACTTTTGACATGAAAAGTAAATCACGCTTCATATCAGCTACAAAATCAAATGGCTGGCTTTAACATTTGGGCTACATTTATGAATCCTGCACTGATTCAGCAGTTCATTTACATGAAAAAAACAAAACAAAAACGAAACAGATCTAAACAAATAATTATAACGGTCAATCCCTTACCTTAGTCAAAACCGAAGAGTCGCATTTCCTTCTCCGGCTCCTCTCTTTTAAAGACTCCTTGCATCATTTCCAGGAAGTGTAATATATATTAAAAAAAAAAAAACAAAAAAAAACAAAAAAAAAACCATTACTTTCGTTTCTGGTTAAACTCGGGAAGGACTTTGGACAAAACGAAACTTAAGGGGTCGGTTAATGTGCGGTTCCATAGTAGCAAGTGCCCCGGCCCTGCGGAATCCCACTATAATCCCCATTGTCATCATAATTCTATGCGTTCCAACCACATTATTTTCAACCCCTGCTGCTCTTCTGTCTTCCGGTTACGTTTGAGACAGTTATTTCGCCACTCGCTAGATGATGCTGCAGCGCATCTTCAACAATAAACCGGCAGCTTCTTTGCTCTACGGTCGACGCGAGGCGTCCTCGCTGCTGGGACCGCGCGCGCCGTGATTGACTTATGACGAATAGAGACGGTTTATAGGACTTCATCCCGTTGCTAAATGTCAGTAATGAAATAGGTGCTAAGATGAGTGTATGCGCAGATGTGCGCGGATCTATGCGACCGTGATGCCGGAACAAAACCGCCCCTGAAACGGACGGCACTGGCATCTTGTGCGTAACGCACGTCGATTCTGCTGTAATAGGATGCAAGTAAGAATATATTAATAAGTTGTGTGCATGAGTACAAATTCGAAAGCATTCTCTATTTCTGTTCTATTAGCTATGCGTGTAGGCGAATAGATTCAGTCACTCTTTAGATGCGAGTGATGACAAATCGGGTTTCTCTTTTTCAGATGAACCGCAGAGCGGGAGCCCCATCATCAGTCTGCTGGTAGTTGGCACCATGTTGGATGAAGTGAGCGGTAAAGCCCAGCAGACTGGGTGCTGCTCGGACTGCGGATGCACTTTCAGCCTGTCGCAGCCTGACTCTGACTCCGAGTCATCCAACCCCTCCGCCTCTCCACAACAGCAGGCCGCGCCCAAAGCATGCAGCCCTCTCCGATGTCCGTCCTGCAGCAGCCACACTAATGGTGAGCGTCCGCACCGACGTGTCCACCTGGACCCTCACAGCTGCACCCTTTGCACAAAAACCTTCATCTCCTCTGCACATCTGGCTCTTCACTTCACCTCTCACAAGGAGCGGAGGTTCAGGTGTAGCACCTGTGGGAAGTACTTCCAGCAGTCGGCTCACCTGATGGCACACAAGATGATTCACAGCGGGGACCGGCCCTTCAAATGTCCAGATTGCGGCAAGGCCTTCGGCCGGGCGTCACACCTCAAGACTCACCGCCGCCTCCACACGGGCGAGAAGCCCTTCAGATGCACCTACTGTGACAAGTCGTTCACGCAGAAGGCCGGCCTTCTGGCGCACGTTCGTCAGCACACGCACGAGAGGCTGTACAAGTGTGACCAGTGTGGCGAAGGTTTTCGTACTTCGGCGCTCCTCGTCTCTCACAAGGCGGCGAAGTCTGCCAAGCCAGGGTCCGCTGCAGCTGTCGGGGAGGCCCCGAAGGTGCAGAGTTGCTCAGAGAACCTCAAATGCGGCGTCTGCTGCCGCACCTTTGTGCGATCATCATACATCAGGCTGCACATACACCTGGACAAAGGACAGCGGCCTTACCACTGCAAGGTGTGCAACAAGACTTTTGTCAAGCTGGACACGTTTGTGAACCACTGTGACAAGCACCTACGGCAGAAGAGCCAGAAGAACACAGAGGAAAAAGAGGACGTTGTCAAACCCCCCTCGTTTGTCCCCGTCCCCACACCCGAGAACACAGCTGCGCTTCCGGTGTCCTCAGAGGTCAACACTCGCTCCAGAGCAAAGGCCAGGAGCAAATCGGATCCGTGACATGGACAAATATCATCACGGATGCATGTGCACAGAAATGGCTGAAGGCTAAACTTGTAGTTGAACAGTACCTGAAATGTTTAATTTGATATCCATGTTAATTTTGTCCAGTAGCTGTTTTGTCTAGGTTTGACTGTTTTAAGGCACACTTCAGGAATTTTGGCTGATTGATATTTGCAATCGATGTCTCAGTGGCTTATGTTTTAATTCTGACACATAAAATATATAAAAAAAAAAAAAAAACATTATTTATAATCATAATTTATGGTTACATTTCCTGAACCCAGGCCCAGTGGTTGTACCACATGGAAAATAAAGAAACAATATGCTCAGTGTAACAAAATAAACACAAAACTTGGCCATAAATATTTACTTGATTCAGCTGTCAGCCAATTAAGACCTTTCTCACACCCCCAGAAATGTTCATTTTTAGTTCATTCACAGCACTTAATATCTTGGTAACTTCTCCTTCATTGTACTTCATTCATGCCCGGCAGCAGCAGCTCCCAGCTGACGTACGTGGCCACTACCTCTGCAGGAGCAGATTCTGTCACCTCCACATCGGGAAAGTCTTTGTCCCGCTCTGTAGACACCAGCGAAAGGAAGACATTTACACTGCGCATCACAAGCAAATGTGATCATATCTGTTAAATATAAAAACCTGGAAGGGATGAAAAAAACTGTACAATTTCATAAAAAGGAGAGTGTACAGTCAGGCTTGCCTGGCACTGGTCTGCGTCACTGTTAATGTTCCAGTTCAGGGTCACGGACATGTGGCGCCGCCAGACGGGGTTTCTGTGCAGGACAATGGTCCCAGTGATGGAATTTCCAGCATTTAAGCTAATTGGCTTGTCCAGCATGAACAGAGTCTGCTTCCAGTGCGTTGGCCTGAAGAGAGAGACCAATTTTCAGTGCAATCAATCCAGCAACACTTAGAAAATGTTATATTTATATATATATATATATATATATATATATATATAACATTTTCCAACTCAGGCCAACATTTGTATTTGTGGTCATGAAATGAAAATTAAACAGCTAAAAAAAAAAAAGTGATGTGTGTGTTACAATGCTTTACTCTGAGTTTGGGCCCGTGTTTAGCTCCACTGTGGTGCCCCCTGCATCCAGGCTCTCGAAATAAACAGTGAACCAGGCTGTGAATCCATGAAAAGTGCCAGATGTTTCCACGGGAAAGTGAAACTGACCTGTTATTTCCTGAAATGAAACAAAACTTGAACTTGAAAAGGCACTAAACAATGATCTGAGTCCAAAGATAATCTCAGTCCAAAGATTACCTCCAGGTCTTTGATTTGCAGAGTGTACATGTTGAGGCTAATGACGTCGCAGGGGTTGGCGAGGCAGTCACTGGGTTCGATCACATGACTGAACTTGGGCTTAGTGAAGAACTCCTGCTGTGCTAATGGTCTGCAGAAATCAAACAATATTCAGCACCGGGTGTAGGTTAAGGCGCTCCTTTGTATTCTTTAAGAGAAATAATGAGCAACTTAATCAAAACAGGGTCAAACTTCTGAAAATTAGTTTGTACTCTGTTATTTCATAGAAAGCTTAACAGTTTTAAGACCCTTACTGAAGGGGAGTGAAATCTAGACCATAGGGTCTCTCCCAGAAGGCCATTTTTTCTGCAAAATAGTCGTGAGCCTGACACGGCACCAGGGCAAGCACTGCTGATGAGGGCCACATCACGCCACCTTCGCTGAGCCAGCGGTCCCTGGCAGACAGCACCGACTCCACCATGAATTCAAACTGGAGAGCAGAGACACGCTGTGGGACAAACAGCTGGGGGGTGAGAGCGGTGCAGAGATCTGGAGGCCGTCATTTACCACCAGGCAGTTTCCCATCCACTCTGACACCAGGACGTCCACCTTCTCAGGCAGCTCGATGTCCTCGCCTCGGCCCTGGAGCACCGTGACCACCTCTTCACAGCCATTCTGCTTCACCAGCTGTCTGGTGTACTCTGCCATGGAGCTCGCCTCGACAGCATACACCTGCGACAACACCGACTACCATTATTGCACCATCTGTTTCTAATGTCATTCAGAAAGTACAAAAAGTAAACGTGTTAGAGTTTGAGTTTTACACCAAATTCAATTCCTTCTTCTTTACCCAAACGCTACCTTAGCACTTATCATATCATTATGCTAAAGACTCTATTCTTACACAATGCTCTGAATATTTAGACAATTTATGCTATGGAACTTTTATAGGTTAGGACAACAATAATGTGCATTTATCATCTATGCATCTCCACACAGACTTTAATAACCTGCAGGTCACTGCACTGCCCTTATTATATTACCACTGAAGGTTGTGCCAGTTGGGCACAGAAGAGACTGATGATGCCAGTCCCACAGCCGAGGTCCATCACCGCTTTGTTCCTCAGAGAGACGCGGTTGCTGAGAACGGCCCGTCGGTACGTCTCCGTGCGGCTCCTATCTGACAACATTTCCAAGTGGAGCCTCTGCAAAAATTAACCAACAATGTTGAATGCCTTTCAGCGGAGTTTGAGTTGTCAATGAGATGATCTCAATCACAAATAGGAAAAAAAAAACAAAAAACTTTGAGAATATATGATTCGTCAACCATAAACTCGATTTAGGTGATACTTATGTTTCTAACCAGTGTGCTATAACTGCCGAAGTATTCCTCGTCTTGCCAAGGGTCCTCTGTCGATGTGTCATCCTCCTCTTCAGCATCACCACTCTGGCGTAGATAACTGGCGGGGACATAACCTATGACCCCCCGCAGCTCTGCCCACCACCACTCCGATGAAGGCTTGGCGTGAACGAGCAGCGCGTCGCCTTTGGCGAAACTAAGCTGTTTGACACAAAACGCAAAGAGAACAGAAAACTTTCTGTGATCTGGAAATTCTTTCATTGGTTGTGGTTTCTGTCGTCCGTGCTTGTCTCTCTAACCTGATCGCTTCCACTTGCAATAAAATTATAACTGGCAACATAGTGTTGAGGAGCCGCATCCTCCTCCTCTGCTTTCTCCGACTCCATAACTGAAAAACGTGTTTTAGTCCCGCTGCTTTTCCCTTGAATTTTCACTTAAATCGACCTTTTCACTAGATAACGCTGACTGTATAAGTGAAATGAGATGTTCATTACACTGAAATGAGCGGTGAAACGCTTTCACCACCTCTCGAGCACTTCCTGTTTTTACGTCAGTTACAGCGCTTTCCTGTGTCGAAAACTCGATTTTTATATCAAAACCCAAATCTTTCAATACTCATTCTGTTATACTTGAGTAATATTATTTAGTCTGTCAATGGATACTACGATTTGTGACACATTTAACTGCACACATGTAAATTTTGTAAGAAAAAAAAAAATACGAGGCCGCCCTCAGTCACGTTCCAATTAATTTAATTATTTATTATCGAATTTCCGAGGGAACGTAAAGGCAGAAATAAGTTATTTTAGAAAATTACAAGATTTTTATTTTTATTTCACTGCTGTCTTTCCCAATACTAATTTCAGTTTACAATGTTGATAAGAATGCAGTGATTGTACTGTATCATTTAATATTTAGAAATTTTGATTTTATAATTGTAAATTGTATTTATAAGTGCAACGACCAGCAAAACAGCACACACATATACACTGAAGGCAGACTATGAAAATATTTCTTTAGTTTAAAAATTAATTCATCAATGAACAATCAATACACAATACAAAATAACATTCACACTTCAAATACATGAAGCACAGAATCAATGACCAACTGATCAGTCCACAGTTTCAATTCTAAAACCAACTTATCTGAGTTTTAGTTTGGCAGCTTTCAGGTTTTATACATTTTCACAAATATTTATGGCAATATTTCCCAAAGTCAAAGATGTCTGAAAAGGCACGGTAGAACAACAGATCCCTTTTTAAAAGGAACACCTCTTCACTGTTCTTGTGCTCTAGGAAGTATTTAAGGACTTCACAAAGCATTGGTTTCTCATATTTAATTTACTTCTATGAAAAGTAAATCAACTCAGTTCAGCTATGCGACCATCATTACAAAGCTGTTTTCTCCAGCGCTGCATGCGTCTTCGGTAAAAAGATCAAGTGTTTTTGGATTTGAGGAAGGGTTTATGCAAAACATCGTAGAGACGCCTCGCCTGCAAACAAACACATTTTCAACACAGTCAATTAAAAAATGTTCCATGTTGGTATGTTGTATATTTATGTCTTTCTGATTTTTATTTATTTTTTTTTAATTCTACTTACTTTTTGTGGCCCAAGTCCTGGACAAAGAACCAAATCCTCCTTAGGAGCATTCATGATTCCTTCCACAGACTGTAATATAAGCACAACAGGTATCACCTCATCAGACCACTAAACATGATATTTTATATATTAATGCAGACTGCACAATAAATAACACAAGGGGACATATAATTCCACATGATTGTGGAGCCAGCTCTCTTAATGTTTCAGGCAGTGGTACTCACTGAAAAAGTGGACAGTAACGTAATGGCATCAGTCTTGTTTATAGATTTGACCGTGGTCAGGCAATCAGTAACCTGAAATCAAACAAGGGTGAACACTGACAAACAATTTTAGCCAATGGTGCATGATGTAATACGCCGTGTCTAACCCAATACCACAATCTGCCTCTACCTTTGACAGATAGTCTTTCTCCACTTGCTCCTTTAATGCATCTGCAGGTTTCTTCTCATATGATTTATATGTTTCCAGGTAACGCCCTGCCTCCTCTGGACTGGAAATTAACAACAAAAAATGTTACAGAACCTTGTTTTGTCATTGACCTTATTTTATTTTTTTAATCTCTCTCCTTATTGTGTTTTTGGATCATACCTCCAAGCCAAAATGAGTGTGCAGTCAGCCTTAACACAGATTTGAGCCAGCTCTCTCAAAGCATGATGGGGGTCTTTCTTAATACAAAATAAAGTGTCTGAGTATTTAAAATTGCAGACTTAGTTTAAAGAAAGAAATTGTTTCAAAATAAAATAAAGAAAATATATATTTTTTTGTAAACTTACCACATCCACCTGTATTAGTAATACTCGCAGGGTGAAAGTCTGTCCAAGATGCTTCAGACGATCGTGGATGTAATTTGGGTTGAGATTATGATACCTTAGACTTTGAGACGTTAAGAAAACAATGTCGGAAGGAAGACAAATGAGAAAAAAAAGGTAATTAATAGTTTGAACATAATCATTTGCATGTACAATAATCTAACCTTGTTGTCTGAGGTGGTTAACATACCTGAGGAAGAGAGCACAAGTGGTCTGACCTAAAACGTAGTCTGGAACAACATCTCCAAACTCCCATGGGACACTCCTTACATACTTCAGAATGGGATTCCCCCTCTAAGAAGACAAAGGTGTGTGTTTAATACTCAGGCTTCCAGCATTAATAATATTCATTTTGATGCCTACCTGGCGTGGACTGACAACAATGCTGCTCCCAGATCCCACTGGCTTTGGTCCCTGTGGGTGATTTGGCTCTGAACATGTTCCTTCGTTGTGTTTCTCCGAAGTTGCCTCACTTAACTTATTAAATCCATCTTTTTCCATCTCCTGAACTCTCTCCTGTCCTCCTGGGGAACATGAGACTGAAGCTGCCTCTTTCTGGTTCAGGTTTGTCTCTTCAGCATCTTCAGTTGTGGGCAGTTTGGAAGGACCTTCCCTCGGAGGAGCAGCAATTGCATTGCTCTTACTTTGGACGATGAATTTTGCATACGACAGCTGCTCATAAGAAGGTTTTGTTGGAGATGTTGCTGACGTTTGTCCTTTTTTGAATAAGGACTCAAACTGCGGCTGACAAACAGTAACATTAAAATCCTATTTGGCACTCTAATGTGGTTTAGATAATTGCGTTTTTACTTCAATAAGCGCCGCTAAGCTATTAGCAAGTAATTTTGCTAATAAATCTACAACGGCCGGTTGCTAACCTGAGTTAGCCAATTACTCGCTGAGAGGCAATACCTACCTGTGCTCTTTCCTTGGTAAAAGTGGAGTCATCCAGGTTGATGTTAAACCTCTTCTTCATGTCTTTTAATTAACAGATTTGTCAACCAATCACATAATAAGAACAGAAATATCTTTCGATTACTCTGCTGTGCTACAATGTACTTTCTCGACGATCGAGCCTTTGTGTACTTCCGCTCGGATTCTTCATAATAAAACACATTCTAAAAAAAGAACAGATCCATAGTGTTTTATTTATTAATATACATTAAAATCATTTACTTGTATAATTAATCATCTGCTATTTATAACACAAAATGTACCGAGATGAGTACCATACCTACTGATTAATGCATAGTGAGTTTTAAATTTAACGTGCGTTTTAGTTTGATATCAATAAGCAATAACTACAAGAGTACTTTCTTGTAGTCGGATAAAAATTTTAAAGTGCTAAATACTTTCACATGCATAGTTAGCACATGATTAGGCTATGTATCCTTTGATGCCCTACAATTTGTGAAATAATAAAAATGGTGGACACTTATGTAACTAAGAATTTTGCGGCCTCCTGCCGAAGAGTGTGGAGTTGTTATGGAGACAGTGACGCCGCCATTCAAACCGCGAAGCATGGCATCTTGGGATATCATTCTCCCGTCATGGCGGATCAGGTAGTTAGCTAATGTTACCGCTTAGCATATTCAAAGATTGTTTTTTTCTGTCATATTGTGCAACGAGACTGCAGCAACTGAACGGAAACTGGGTAATGTAATGCATCCACTTGACATATGCAATGAACTAATTACATTTTATTTTTGGTAAAATGTACAATGAATTACCTCAACAACTAGCTTTGTGCCTGCTAACTTAGCTAGCATAATCCTTGCTGATGAAGGAGCTACCCGTGTTTCGCCGCTTAGGCCGCTGCTTGAATGCACCACGTTTGGTTACTACCGAATTTTCTGATCAGTACCCTACAAAGTTGTCGAGTATTTACATATATGTGTTTAATTAAAAATCACCTTGGTGTTTCCACCTTGGTGGTTTTAACAATCTATAACTATTTGTGAGTAAATGTAAACGCTTGTTACAATAGTACAGGTCCGTGGTTAGCGTTATCTAACGTGTTTAATACAGACTGTCGCCTCTTTAAAGTTTTCATCAGTTTGTCTTTATTGACCACCCGGCTTATTGCTTTGCATGAATAACTGCAATATGAGGGACTCCAGAAGGCGTTTATATATTAGCTATTGTGTAACTAATAAAACGGTGTGTTGACGTTAGGTTGTTGGCTAACTTTAGCATAACCTGAAAGCGGTAAGGCTAGCAGTTTTTTTGTTGGTGGCCCAACGTGAGGGTTGTTATTTTAATGAGTTTTATGATCTCTCTGATTAGCATTTCATTTAGGTGACTACGTAAAACATAAATGAGATCTAATTCATTTTCTCGTTGGCTCGTGGGTAAAAAATTTTAAGTAGCAACGCACAGGTAATAAATTTAATGTCGTGATGGCGGCTTTCTGGTCTATCTCTTCATTTGATCGATCTAAAGCTGATTAGGTGGTGATGAATGAATTAAAATGCATTAAATTATAAATAAACAAAAACAAAACCACGATACATATGGCTATGGTCAGTAGTTATTAGGTATTAAGATGTTTTATTGTCATGGCTACAATGAAGACACTTGGTTACACTATACAAATTGTTGAAATTCTATGAAATTTTTGCTTTTGTGATTGTGAGTGACACCAGACTAAATTTTTAGTTTGTATAGTTAGCCCCAATCCATTTTTCTAAACGAACATTTTTGTGTTTGATTGAACAAAAGTTTACTTCACTCTAGTTCAGAAAACTGTCAGCAAGTCTAGACTTGAAAAAGTCTGGTTTTGTAGCCCTTCAACATGGTTTTCATGTCCTGTTTAACCATGAGTATTGCTTAAACCTCTGGTTATCTCTGTTTTTGGCATGTCTTGTTTAAAGACTGGGGTGTAGTGCACGTATGTGTATCGACCAGCCACACCATCAAGCAGATATTGAAATGACAGAATGTATTCCTCTGATGTCACGAGCTGTAACTTTGATTCAACATATTTGTTGAGGCTGTATGACCACTTCTGAAAAATTGAACACGTACTTTATTATTTATTAATGTAGTTGAGTCAAAGGCTCAGACATATTGCATTATTTTCATGGTGGTTGTTGAGCTTTTATGCTGTATATTTAAAGACATACGTTTTTGTAGGTTTCAGGTTTCTCTGCAATGAGATTGTCATTTTAAATGATGAATGAACTTTTAATCCCACCCTTTGTCTTGGTTTTGCTACTCAGTTGGGGGCACATTTTTCCCATCCACTACTCCTTACTTTCTGATTCAGATGGCCGCCAATTTGTAGATGCAGACAAAGTTGTTGTTTTTTTTTTTTGTTTGTTTTTCATTTTAATGCAGAATGACTGTTGAATACTTCAATAAATCTGTATTTTATTGTCTGCCTTTTTTGTTTGTTTACTTGTCAGGGTTGAGTGAGGAAGGAGTCTTATCAGTGACAGCGCCACACCATGGAATGTGCCACGAAGATTCCCACAGGTATGAATTTTCAGCCACTTGGTTTCCATTTACTTTACTGCATCTCACAGTGCAAGATTAAAATATGACCATATTATTCTCTATGATCAAATTCAAAACCTAAATAATTTTTATATTTCAATGAAAATGTAAAAATGGATTCCAACCTTTTAACTGTTATGGGAGTGATTATAACTAATGGGCTAATGGGTATGATTTTACAAGACAAGAAGAATTGACTTGCTGCATGTTGTGTGATTCTAATTTATTTTTTTCATTTACTAAATACCTGCTCTTATGTACAGGTGAGGACGAGGCACCTGCGAAGGATGACATTATCTCCAAAGAAATGAGTGAGCTCCCACACAAGAAAAACAAGAAGCACAAAAAACACAAGAGCAAGAAAAAAAAGAGGAAGAAGAAGGGAGAAAAGGAGAGCAGCTCAGAATCTGGTGCAGAGTCGGATGTAGAGCCACCACCACCTCCAAAACCTGTTCGAAACACAAGATCAAGGTCAGAAATAATTTGTACATTCAGTCGTATTCACATTGATGACAGAATTGGATATAGAATTCAAACATTTAATGTAATACTATTTTTATTCTTCTCAATTGTGAAGATTTTGTATTGGCCTCTAGTCTTCAATATAACCTTAATTTCTGCCTTTTCTATAAAATTAGTGTAGATTTCTCAGCAGGTGTAGAGAAATAAGATATACATGACAGAGAATATTATTTGGATATTCAGTGTTCATGGAGTGACAGCTGAGATATTCAGAGCATAATTATTTATTCCAAATTAAAATGTTATGAATGAACAAATTGAGGTGTTGCACCTTTTACAGGTAGTCATCTTGTCCTTTTTTCTAGAAAAATGTAAATTTATATTCCAATAAATAACATTTTTTTTTTTTTTATGTTTATAATTTCAGCACCAGATTAGCAGCAGCTACAGGAACTGGAGACAATCCTGGCCTGAAGGAAGAGGGCAAAAAGGATGGCATTTCTGGTAAATACATTTCTAACAATGTTGAATTAATCCCTTTGGATATGTTTATTAATTGTTGTTTTACATCTCAGATACAGGTGATGCAAAATCTAAAAAACATAAACGAGCCAAGAAGAAAAAAAAGAAGAGAAAGAAAGATGAAAAACAGGGAAAGAAATCCCCTTCACACTCCCCTTCTGAAAGCAGTTCAGCCACAGGTTCTGAGTCTGAAGGAGAAGGAGGTAAAGGAGCAGGCGATGGCAAAGCTTCACCAGCTGTCGCTTCCATAATGCAAGAACCAGTTTCAACGCTGATGACGAAGAGTATTCAGGAAGAGGACAAAGAGGCTCCTGTTGTTACAGCAAAGTCTGAATCGATTGATATTAAGAAAGAGGACATTGTGGACATGAATGTACCCCTATCTGCAGGCAACGGAGGCGACACCAACGGGTCAGAAAATGAAACGAGGTCCTCTACAGGCCAAGAGGAGATGACACCAGCAGCTGTAGGTGATGCAAAGACAGAGGAAGCTGCTGCTGATGGTGCATTCAGCCATACCCATGAACTCCCTGACATCATCCCAAAACAGGAAGGCGCTCCACCAAGAGAGGAGCCGTCCCTGAAGGATCAGAGTAATCTGATTCAAAATACAAGTATCAAGGAACCCGACACCTCTCCTCCGAGGTCTCCCTCTGCTTCAAATGCTGCACCTATTAAAAGATCGGAGTTGAGTCGTAGTCCTTCGCCAACCCCTCAGAAAGTGGCAGAAGTTAAAGAACGCTCCAGGTCAAAGGGGAAATCCTCCACAACCCCTCAAAAGAGTCGCCAGCTTTCCCGCTCACGCTCCCAGACCCCAAAATCGAAAAGGAAGTCACTGTCCCCAGCGTCACCTAAGAGAGCTAGCTATCGGTCCCGGTCTACCTCACATTCCCCCACACCGAAGAAAAAAGTGTCAAAGCCTCGAAGGAAGTCCAAGTCTCCTAAAAGGTGGAAGAGTCCTTTGTCAGTTTCCCCAAAGAGGAATAGAATCTCTCCTAAAAGGAAGTTGTCAAGATCGCCGAAACACAGCAGCCGCAGGTCTCCCTCCTGGTCTCCCAGGAAAAGTCGGAGGAGGTCGGGATCCCGCTCTCGCGGAGGGATTAGGCGCTCCAGAAGCCGTTCACCTAAACGAAGTGGGGCAACAGGCAGGCGTTCACAGTCACGGTCCAGGTCCCGCTCGGCCACTAGAACCCGGCGCTCCAGACGGTCCAGGTCACAATCTGGGTCAAGGCGCGCTGGCGGCAGACGCTCCAGGAGTTTATCCCAATGTCGTCGTAGGAGATCACCACCCCCTAGATCCCGCCGCTCAAGATCCCGGTCTGGCCGCAGGGCCAGGCGGACCCGATCAAGGTCTGTTGTTGTTCTCAAGCGCAACCGTCGGTCCAGGTCCAGGAGTCCCCGCAAGCGGAGCCCTCTAGCCCGAAGGCGGTCTACATCACGATCACCGGCCAGAAGGCGCTCTCGGACCCCTGTCAGGAAAAATCGCTCTCCAGTAAGATCTGTCAAACGGTCTCATTCCCGCTCGGTGTCTCGTCGGGGTCAGTCCAAGTCACATTCACCACCACCTGGCAGAACAAGATCCAAATCTCCCCAGAAGAAGAGCGGGGGGTCCAAGTCTAAATCCGCTTCTGTGGAGAAGACATCCAAATCAAGGTCCAGGTCAGTGTCAGGAGGTAGACGTTCTCAGAGCTCCTCCAGTGTCAGATCCACATCCCCCTCTCCTAAAGAACAAAAGCCAAACTCCTCCGAGATCGAGCAGGTGACTGTAGAAAAGGCAACTGTGGAAAACGACGCACCTCCCGTTACAGCAGGTGAGACCTTTGTCCTGCTTTTCTGAATATTTTTGAATACCTCATCTGTTTCCAAAAGTGCTACAGTGTCTGGCCAGTTAGCTCGACTGTGAGCCCTCTTTTGTTTTCCATAACTCTGCATTTTAATCTCGACATGTTGACAATGTTTTCTTCTCTAAATTAAAGTCTCGTTTCCATTTTTGACACTTGTCGCTCTTGAAATTGTGTCATGCAGGTAAATGGAAACCTATGGCTCCAGCTGTTGTCACCAGCCCTCCTGTGGAAAGCTCAGATCATTTGCAGGCCCCGGCTCTACCTCCCAACAGCGATAAGGAGCAGGAGGTTTGTGCTGTTTCTTCCCAGGAACAGGATGTTTCCAGGTCAAGGTCTGCTTCCAGAGAGCCTGCCGTTAGCCCAGAAAAGTCCCATCGTTCAGAAGGCTCAGGTGAAGGAGAAAATGCTGCATCTCCTGTTGAACCTCTCCCCAGAATCCAGTCACCAGCAGATGGTGGGAAACTATCACAACCAAATGCATCCCCGCAGAGGTCAACATCTGTAAAGGAGCAGTCCAGGTTTGTCCCGCGCCTGTGTGTGAATGTCTCCTGTGCAGGTGCGTTCCAGCGTGGTTAATGTTTAGTTGTGTTATTGTGCTCTTCTTAGGTCCAAGTCTCCAGCAAAGAGAAAAGATTCTCTCTCCCCTGAAAAGAAGAAGAAACGCTCGAAATCTCGGAGTCCTGCACGTCGGCGGAGGTCTCGCTCTGCGCGCCGTAAGCGCTCGCGGTCCAAGTCCCGACCCAGAACCCACAGGTCCAGGACTCGCTCTCCGGCACGGAAGAGGCGGTCGCGTTCACCAAACGCCCGCGGGAGGAGGAGGTCCAAGTCCCAGGACAGAAGCAAGCGGTCCAGGAGCCGTTCCACAGGGCGGAGAAAAAGGTCAAGGTCAGGGGACAGAAGCAGGCGCTCCAGATCCCGTTCGTCAGATCGCAGGCGCAGGTCTCGTTCCAGGGGTCGCGGGAGGCGGCCGGTGTTTCGGAGTCGTTCATTTGATAGGCGAGACAGGTGGAAGAGAGAGCCTAGCCACTCTCCAGTTCTCATTCTCCGAAAACAGCGTCGCTCTGGATCTCGGACACGGCGAAGTACAAGCAAGACTCCTCCACGGCTCACTGAACTGGGTAAAGCATTTTGATATAAGTTTAATTGTGATAATAAATGAATGGATTCGTTTTTAGCCATTGGCTCTGCTTTCTGTGCTGTGACCATATTACGTTATCCCTCTCTCTCTCTCTTCTTTTTGTCGTGCATCAGATAAAGACCAGTTGCTTGAAATAGCAAAAGCTAATGCTGCTGCTATGTGCGCTAAAGCTGGGGTGCCCATTCCCGAGAGTCTCCGGCCCAAAGCCATCCTCCAGCTTCCACTACCTACTCCATCTCCCGGCCCCCTCTCTTTACCTTTACCTCTCCCTCTCCCCATGGGCATGGGAATGCCCAACATGGGTCCAATGGGTCTACCCAATATTCCAGGAATGCCTGCTATGTCAAACCTGTCCATGAGCGCTGCCGTGGCAAGCATGACGGCAGCTACCATGACAGCTGCCCTGACCAACATGGGTGCCCTGGCTGCCATGCCACCCCTCGCCCCACTTCCCACCATCACCAACAAGCCTCCCCCGTGCCTCACCCCTGCAGCGCCAGCCGTCAACCTCGACCATATTGAAGAAGCAAAGCGGAAGGTCACTCATCAGGCTAACATACACACCATCAAGGAGCTTACTGAGGTAAACTACTACTATTGTAAACTACTACTACTACTGGTAAACTACCACTGTTTTGAAGGCCAATGTTTACAGGTACAGCTGCTATAATATGTTTGTTTTTATTTCTTAATGTAGAAGTGTAAAATGATTGCAAACAGCAAGGAGGAGATGGCCATTGCTAAACCCCATGTGTCAGATGATGAAAGCTAAATCAAGGTAACTTGATTTGTTTAATCTGCAAATTCTTTTAGCATGTCTTTGTGTTTTTGTGTTTTTTTTTGCAATGTCGCTTTCTCTTCTGGTTAAAAAAGTAATTACACAATCTAGCCACATGCTGACGTATAGATGTTGTTATTTCATACAAAGCTACTTTGAACAATGTAAATGCTCAAATATGCCTCTCTCTTCCCGCACAGCCACACCCCTCACAGGACTTAACAAAATTGTTAAAAAAAAAAAACAAAAAAAACAATAGTAACCAGAGCGTCGTAAACCACCTTGAAGACCACCCTAGTTGTCACTGCTACACATAGGAGCACCAGCACCAGCCACTGCCCCACTCTCCCAGTTCTGCAGTTTGTTTCTGTCTGTGTGAGGGGGACAGCAGACGGTCACGTGTGATACCACTGAAAACAAACTGGAAAGACTGGCACGTTTATACTGTTCTGCGCCTGTGTGTACATACTGACTTTAGCCATCAAGTCTTCGGTGTTGCGGCTTATTTCACCAGTGACACTGAAATGGGAAGAAGTAACTAGGGACACAATTGCTTTTGTAAAATAGTTTCTCTGAATTCATTTTACTTAATATCTTCTTAAAAGATTGTTTTAAGCTCAGATTGCTTTTTTGTTCTGCTGTATTTCCCCAGTTTTCATGAGTTAGTGATGATGATTCTCACATTTGTTAGACAGATTGTTGTGCCAAACTGGTTTATTGGGAATGAAGGAACAATCTTAATAAAAAGGCTGTCATTTTAAATTGTAATGATCACAGGTTCATTTTGTTCTGTCAGTCAGTCAATGTTCCCCTGGGTGTGAATTTTTCACCTTTACTGTGTCTTTTTTTTTTCCCTCAAGCTGATCCTAAAGGTTTGTTTTAGATTTAAAGACATTTCATGTTGAACAGCGTGTATCCTCATGCCACCTGGTATTCTAACAGCATTTGTAACTCTCACCTGCCACCAGGGACAAAAAGCATTTTACACGTTTATAGCGCCCCCTAGTCTATGAATATACTTATGACTGATCAAAACGCTCCCAGCTGTCTCTTCCCTGTTTAGCCACAAGTGCTGTTATGTGTTATAATTCAGATGATCGTCCTTGGAGAACTTGTCACTGGATTAGAGCTTCCCCATCTTAATGGTCCAAACTTTCTTTCAGATACAATACTGTAAATCAAGGCAGTTTTTACTTTCATTGAGTTTTTTCTGTCAATGTTTGACATTAAAACTATGAATTTCTGTTACCAATGACAATATGATCATGTTTTGATTATTTTTATTTTTAGAGAGGGCGCAACTTATTTCTCCGGAATGACAAATTACTAACGGTCGCTTTGACGTTTCGAGTGTGTGGACAATCAGATTTGTTTCAAAATGTTTTTTTCAACATAGAATTTACGGTTCTTCCTCAACTTCACACGCATGACTGACAACAGGTAAAGAATAGACGTTTATTAAAGGTTAACAACCCAACAAACCCTTTGGTTCAGTCATCATTTCAACTGGGCTTGATTGCTTTGTAAACCTCTCTGCGTTGACTGGAGACGAGCAGGATTCAGCGGTAACCGGTAACGCGAGAACATCGATGAGACCGGTGCTCTCGGAGAAAGTGTCGCCAATCGGCTTTTCTCAAATTCAACAATTTATTTTCGTCCAAGACTGAAATATTTCCTGTGCTATTAAGTTGTCACGCCCAGGGCTCAAACTGAAACGGAAAGAAAACCTGTCTCATCAGGGCCGACTCGATAAATCGTGAATTGTTTTAACGTGAGACAAGAAAATGTATTTTAGATTTTTTCGTCCTTTTTTTTTTTAGTTATTTGAGTATGGAAATGCCTGCTTTGTAAATAAATGTGTTGATTAAAAACGTCAATCGTGTTTATACTTGTCTTTCTTGGCCACCTTTCAACGCATTCATTGATTGATCTAGTAGTAATAAGAGTGAAGACATTTTTTTCTAAGTCTCAAACATATTCTAGGATAATGTCAGCCGATTGCTTTTCTCTTTAGTTTCTCTAGTTTGTATATTTCTCTGACTAATTTTACTTATTGATTGGAGACACTTCCCTGCATGTCTAAAACAATCCTGAATCTTTTGTCCACAATTTAGCCGCATTTTCAAAAGCTTCCACCGGGTGGAGCCATTTCCCTTTGTAACAACTCAACAGTTACGCGCGCGTCAACCTAAAATAAATGAATAAATAAAAATGTGTTTCTGCTTTAACAAAAACTCGTTGTCAGTTATAGCAGATTAGAGACAGTAGTGAAATATAACATATCTGGTCTGACCACTAAGATCCAGAGAATTTGCAACCATTTTTTGCCAAGTAAATCCTTTATTACTAAAAGATTACAATGGATTAAAACATTTAAAACCATCAAAAAAAAAAACAAAAAAAAAAAAACACTTATCTAAATGCACGTGTCAATGGCGTCTCCATAACTGTGTTTATTTGTGTCATCTTTTACATCGTCATCCACCTCTGAGGCCTTGGCAAATGTGGAAGAAGACGCTAGTAATTCAGATGATTCAGAAATATTAGCAGCATACGGGCAGAATACACGTGTTAGAGCTGTGGTGTGTGGAGGATGTGCTTCAAACTGAAGCAAATTGCAAAAATCCTGGCTGCGTTTTTATAAAAGACAGCAGGACGTGAAGTGGGTGGAGGTTTGAAGGTGTACAGGTCACCTTCTGGACAAATTAGTACCTCCTCCACACAACCAGTCCATCTACCAGATGTTTTAATATCCATCCATCCATACATCCATCCATCCATCATTACTAACTATTATTACTATTATTATTATTGTTCATCCCTCACTCTCACCCAATTAACAGTCAAAAAGCAAATTTCTATCAGAAATGCTGAGTCAGCATCCCTATTTGGCTTTGCTTTCTTCATCACTGAGGGAGGTTTATTGTTAATAATCTGCATTAAAATGCAGCTGAAGCCAGAGAACCTTGTATACCCTGGACCAGTTACAATATTTAAATCTCATGTCAGCATCCCTGATCACTATCCAATGATAACACTGGGTAGTGACCAGCAGTCCATGCTGTTAGTGTGTGCACGTGCTAGTTTACACAGCCGCCACGCGTGCCTGTATTCTGTCTATGGGCTGCATACTGAGCAGCGGGTGAGTCATTGGATTTTGCAGATCAATGGCTGCCGGTCGATGGATGGTTGAGTGCTTTGCAACGACCACCAAACGCAAACACTCTGCCCACTCACTACCCAGGAAAGGAGGTCACGTACACATATTTCCTTTGCAAACACACACACACATGTGCGCGCGCATGCTCACACTGAGGATAAGCTGATGAATGCAAACTGTGGTGGATTCCTAAATCAGAGTGGAACTTGTTTCACTACATTGCGGATCAGCCTAACGAAGACAACAGAGACGTGCGGGAGGAGGAGAGAAAAGGTGTGAGGGAAGCGAGAGAGGCTCGATGTGATTAAAACCACTGAGAGTGAAGACAAGAGAGGAAAACTGCAGTGAAAACAAAACACAAGATAGCTAAATAAAATGAGTGAGAGTGAGCTCTGGAGGTTTGCGTACTGGTCAGAGTACGGCAGGAAAGGTCATGACTTTGACTAGACTTGTCGGTTCATTGTTCTGTCAAATATGTGATTTTGTTTTTCCGCCTCGTTTCTTTCCTTTTTTTCTGTATGCCTGGACACATTTCAGCTGGATTATGAGTGACTGTGTCCTTGACAAGCTCGAATCAAAGCAAAAACACCCTGCTGTCCTGCTGCCACAGCTACATGTCGCACTCCGGAGGAGCAGCTCAATTTATGTGCGAGTGGATGAACTCTTTTTTAATGCATCCATCCTTTTAAACACCACTTATTCATAATCCAAGGTTCATGGAGCCTCTCCCAGCAGTCACTGGGTGAGAGCCAGGAACATACTGTACCCTCAACAGGTTGCTAGCCCGACACTGGAAACCTGGAGAAAACACACACACATTAGGAGAACATGACCGCATAAAGCGAGCGAGAACCTGCTGAAGGGTGTTTATCTGACTACATTTACTCCTCCTCTTCAGTCAGTTGCAGTAATGGATAGTAAATGGATAGTTGGGATGAAAATAAAGTTACATTACATCTTTCCCGAGATTTTACAACTCTCCAGAAAGGTTCACACCAGAATGATTTCCTGCATTTGCTTTACGATCTCGCCATGACCATGCTCTTCGCGCAGTCTCATAGCTCATCCTGTCTTTGGTCCCCTCAGGCTCTGGCCTACAGGTCTGCGGAACATCCCTCAGGACTTCATGGGTAGAGTGAGCACAAGATAGGTTTGTGGATTATGGACTTCGATGCAGCTGGTGTAAAGTCTGGATGAAATGACCACTATGTGGTGGGGTGATCTGTAGGTAGTGTGAAAAAATTAAAAAGCAGATGCAAGCGTTGTATTTGTGACTGAGATTTAACGATGAGTGGTGCAATCTTGGCAGCAGCGCCACCTTGAACAGGCTGTTTGCATCCATCTTTTATGACTACTCACTTTTTTTAACAGGGTAGTTAAAATCTGCTCCCAAATGAAAAAGCTGCATATTCAGATTTTTATTTAAAAGCCACCTGACGGCCCAGCGTGTTTTCCTTTGAAATATCCTTAAATGTTGCCCTACGCTGTGTCTAACGTGGCCACGAGTTTAGTGTTTTGAATCTGGTTAGCTGGACGTGGGTTGTCGAACTCCATCCAAGGGGCCAGATGAAACACCGGCAGCCATCGCAGGGTTGACCTATGAAGTCAGCCACCGAGATGAATGCTTCCTGACTGGAGCACGCGTCACATGAAAGATAAGAACATCACGGTCGCACGTTGCTGGATCCGTGTGTGTGTGTGTGTGTGTGTGTGTGCAGATTTTGATTCCACATTGATCTGAATGGGAAGCACCGTATTTTTATGCTATAAATTTTGTGTGGCAGGTTGTGGTTGTATATCAGTAACAGCAAGGTTGTGTCCCTGTACGTGTGCACGTGTCCTCTTTGTCTGTGTTTCTGTGTGTGTGTGTGTGTGTTTGTGTGCAACAGCCGTAGGATTGTGTGTGTTTGTTCCAGTCCATCGCTTCAGACTGAGAACATCATCGTGCGTGTTTATGTGTGTGCGTGTCACACAGGAAAAGGTATGATGATGTCCACGCAGACAGAGGTAGATCAAGGTTAATGTGTTCGTTAGCTGCGGGGACAGAAAGTTCCTCTTGTGTCTGTGCTGATTAACAGCATGTGGTCACACATCGCAGGGAAGGGAGTCTGTGTTAGTGCCTCGCCTGTAACAAATATTCAAACACAAACTGTAAATAACGTTGGACAGTCTGTGTCCCTCATGTCCATCCCTTAAAAACACCGCAATAAATCACAAATACCCTAAAAGTGAATCTAAATAATGCTTTGATTTTTAATCACCTGCTACCAGAGCACGTTCCGCTTTCATTACTACCACTGCTACCTGTACTTACTCACACAAACAAGTGTGTGCATGGTGTGTGAAAGTAGTTTCAGTCCAGTGCTCTCACCCTGATGTACAGATGTTGAGATGTGTGTGTCCATGTCGAGTTCACACTCAGAATACCAAGTCTGCATCAGTCGTAAAACAATGGAAGGTCTTGACACAACAAGGTAATGTGCAGCAGCAGTATGTGTGTGTGTGTGTGTGTGTGTGTGTGTGTGTGTGTGTGTGAGCGACTGGATTGCTGTGCTGTATGTTGAGTGTTCTTTTATCCCATTTGGCTGCAGGGTCATGAAATACTCACAGAGAGCATTTAAAGCCTCTGATATTAAAAGGTGCGTTCATTAGTGTAGGATATTCAGATAGCAGCGCAAACCCACGGGCTACTGCAAAATATATTTGTACTTTTCAGAGAAAATGCACAAGGGGGTTGAAAAATCCAGGTTTCACATCCTTCCCACCTGCAACAGGGTAATCAAATATTAAAAGCTGCCACAGGGCTGACACGTTCTCAGTTTGGTTCCTTGAGTGGTCTCTGGCTGACTGAGAGGTCATATGTTCTATTCTAGGGTAAACTAATGTAATATTTAATTAGCGCCTGAGCATCTCAGAGCCTGGGTATTCGAGGTACAAATAAATAATTTCTCCTTCAGGTTTGTAAGGTCATGGATTCAAAAACTAGGATTACCATCCATCACAGTCTTATTGCAAAAAAAGCTCAGTACATGAATGCAATCTGATCACAGAGCGCCGTGTCGTCTGGCCACATTTAGGTTTCCATTAATAAAGATGGATGACACGTCACCACTTCACCCTCAGACGCAGTCTGTGGTTGCTCCGGTCACCGGTCAGAGGACGGCAGTAAAGGTCGTGACATTGACTGGACTTGTCAGATCATTGTTCTGTCAAATATGTGTTTTTGTGTGTGTTCTATGTGCGTGCACACATTTCAGTTTAGATATGAGCCAGCGTGTTTTCACAGACCAGGATTAAATCGAAAACCTTTACCCACGCGGCCATCTGTAGGAGGGTTCACCTCACATGAGCATGGTCCTCCTCATGGTTTCCTCCTGTTAGAAGGTTTTTTTCTGGGGTCAGGAAATCTTGGTTGTAACAGATGCTGTATAAATAAAGTTGAATTGAAGGTCACATGAGTCATGGGGACTATCTCAACAGTCACTGGCCGAGGGCCGGGAATAACACACCCTGAGCAGGTCACCAGTCTAACACACACACACACACACACACACACACACCTGATCCTAACCCTTACCTTAGCCTGAACCCAATTCTAACCCCAAACTTACAACCAAGTCTTAGTCCTCAAACAGGGCTTTGAAGTTGTGAGGACCAGCTAAAATGTCCTTACTTTGCTAGTAGAATAAGTGTTTTGGTAGCATTGTTTAATTTCGTGATACAACGCTGTCCCAATACCTATTAATATTCTGAGCAGTTTAGGTGTGTGGGAAACTCTCCCTGTGTCCTCACTTTTCTCAGTGGGCTGCGTGAACACTTTTCATTCCTGCCAGGTGTTAAACGCTGACTCATTTTCACCACAGCTACAAACATTTCCACTCTGCTGCTGCCGTGGGTCTTACTGTACTTGTGCACATTCTCACACATGATGGCTCTTTTCCAGTGAACTCACTGTACTCCGACATAACCAGCTAGCAAACGCAGCCAGCAGGACTCCGCCTTCAGCTGCATGCATTAATGATGAGGCCCATGCAAAATGGATTAGATCCTGCAACTCTGAATGGAGTTCAGGACTCACACGAAGCCGCACCGTCTAAATGGTCTTCACCTTTTCCACCTCTTTTTGCCTGTGTTTTTTTTTTTTGCCTTTGTCGCACCAGGTGAGATGTGTTGTTTCCACGGCTTTGAGAGTCTTTTCATTAACCTGCAGTAGATCAACTCTTCTGTATTCAGTCAGTCTCAAGGATACCTTTGTTTTCTGTGTCATCAGAATGAAGAGAGGAATGGATGAATAAATAATATATATGATGACAGAATTGTTGCTGTTGAATCAAAAAATGTCCCCATATCTCATGACTGAAAAAAACAAAAAAAACAAAAAAAAAAAACCACACAATGTGCCGTTCTTGTTCCATTTTTCTGTGTTACACAGAGGCACAGGCCTAAAATGTCATCTCCCAGTTATCACTGGGAGACATCAGTCCCTCTTAATGGGGAGGTAAATTAATGGAGGTTATTGTTGACCGTTTTAGCACTGAAGTGTTACAGATAAAAGCCAGCTGCCCTTTTATGGCAGCTTGACTCTGCGTACGAGGAGCAAACAATTCTAACGTGAAGTCAGGTCTGCTTTGTCTCTGTCACATCATCGTCTCAGCATCTCCTCACTTCTCTCCAGTGAGCACACTTCAGCGCCTCCACACACACGCACACGGCCCAGTCTTTGTGCTCCGACGCGGCTTGTCAGCCTGCCCGCTTCTCTGGGGTTTAATTAAATGACACGTTGCTGGCACGAACCCAGACGACGCATTATTACACAAACTGCATTACATCAGTGAGCGAATATTTATACCAGAAACAGAGATAAACCAGCTGAAGAGGACAACAACAGTAATTTCCTTTGGATTTTCTTTAAATGATCATTATGTACATATTAGATTATGTAAGAGGCATACAGCCAGCGGTAGGATACGGTCATGGCTGACAGGAAGTGCTGTGATGGAAAGTATGTTACTGCATGTGTGATTAGTCACACTGCCAGAAGAGGGAGAAAGTTCTGAAGGTCCAGACACCTGCCAAGGCTCCACTTCTGGGGTTGCTATGGTTACCACAAGCATGTGACACATCTATGCAGGTGCCACTGACATGTCAGTCTGGTTCCGCTTAAGTAGGTTTAATATCGGAATAATAATTAAAATGATGTATTCTAATGTAGAAGATGTAGGTGGTAATGGGTTATGCTAGAACAAACCTGGAGTTGTTTATAATTATATTTTTCCATCCTGGGCTTTATAATTAATCCTACTACTAAACACTCTTAACGAGATGTTTTATTAAACTGATTATTTTTTAAATTACAAAAATTGTTTCTTTCTAGAAAATGTGAATGTCAAACTGTTGCTGACTTTTCATACATGGATGATCTTTGGTTCTCTGAATAAATGTCTTGATTATGGGGCAACTTAAACAAAATGTAATGTAATTCTGATCTATTAATAAAAGAATGGAGCGATGATAGCATCTTTCCATTAGTTTTCCATTACGCCAGGTCAGAGGACACACAGAGTCTAATGATAGAAATTCATAGCAGCACAATTAAACATACATTTTTTAAATGTATTCAATTGTAAATTTAATTTTAACAGGTTTTTGTGATTAAAGTGGCTACAATGGAAAATACAATTAAAAAGCCTTTTTTTTTCATGTGGGAAAAGTCGAAACACGCATTTTTCATTTTCTTTCCCTCCACATTTCTGCAAAAGAACAGAATGCAGTTGTTCTGCCCAGAGGCAGCACGTGAACCAGGGAGAGTTTAACAAGGCACTGGTCAAAGGCAGACTCACAGATGAAAAAATAACCAGGCGATTAGTTCGAAACAGGCCGACAAATGGAATGACACGGGCGGGTGTCCAGTACGCGGGCTGAGGTCCAGGAAAAGGGGAGCGAAAAAAGAGAAGCGGATGAAAACCTGTTAAAACACAGCAGTGGATAATGAGGCTCAGGTGAGACAAAACAAGCAGACAGAGAGGAGGAAGCAGAGAGGAGCAGAAACACTTAAAAGCTGAATAACTCCCCAGCACAGAACATCTAAGATGGGAAAACACCCTAACATCAACATATGGGATTTTCTCTAAAGCTCATGGGTATAAACTGGATTACCGACTGTTATTACTGTCTGAATCTCTCTCTCTCTCTCTCATTGATTAGAGTGCCTTGCCTTTTTCTCCTCTTTCTCCAGAAGTCAGACATGTTTTTTTTCCCTAACTCATCTGGCTGCTACCTCTGGACCAGTGGATTCCCCCCCCCACCCCCCAAACAGAGTATTTGGATCATTCTTGATGTGACCTTTCTATCACATACGCCTGTAATTCTTCATTAAGTCCCCTTTTCAAAATAAAAGTCACCCATTCCATTTATCTTTGTCACTGCAGACATTTGCAGCAGATACGGGGACTCTTCAGGAGTATTTATTATACCTGAACTCTTCTGAAGAAGCATCTGCGGGTGTAGAGGCGAGAATGGAGAGAAGCTGGCAACACTTTTTAGAAGGCAATGTAAAATAAGATATATAAATAATCCTGTGGAGGTATGCAGCACATCACTGATTGTCCAGATTGGGTTGCATGTTCTCTTGTTGATATAGCTCTGTAGAGCATCTACTGACGATCCATCCATGAGGTTCTTAGGTGGCGTTCTTCAGACATTCTCCACAGAAACCACATTAACAAGTTCTCAAAAACAATCACACTCATCACTCTAATTACGCAGTTAAAGTCGGCCCAGCAGGAGACGAGCGGCTGCGGCGTAAACAAACCCCGACAGAGTGAAGTGAGACTGGAGCAGAACCGGCGCCGTGACTCAGCTGACAGAGAGCCGACTGAGATGAACACCAGAGAGCGGAGGGGCCGTCACGTTAAGCAGCAGGATCGTCTCCTGCCACAGGAGGCTTTGGCGCCCAGCTCTGCCTATTAGGTGCCTTGATTGAACAGCTGCTGTACCAATTTAGGGGCCAGAGCTCTGGCTATTTGCAGCTCCGAGGTGCCTCTGGTAATAAATCTCCCAGCACAGATAAAGTGGAAGCGTGTACACTCGTCCCCTCTCGCCAACACCACTCTGTCACGCCGCAAACCCGACTTCACTGCGCTCAGGTCAGATGACCTGAAGCTTGAACTCATAAACGTTTCTTTCTTCTCATCTTTTTGTTGTGGAACCAGAGAAGCTCTGGCTGTGAGTGCCTACGGACTGTTTTCCTGCTGGGTCTGAGGCGACAGCAGCCCGACAGGCTGATGTTACAGAGACAGCAGTTTCATGGCCTGTGGATTTACATCTGCAAAGCAGTGACAGGAAAGCTGAAATCACTCCTGCAAATAAATATATGGAGGTAGCAGCCTTATTGAAATGTGGGGTCATTCACGTGACACGTGGGCAAATTGGTGAGCGTGTTGTGGAGAGGAAGGCCTCCTGACAGCCATTACCGTCCCGTCACTCAGCCGGTCCTGTCATCAATCAGCCGATTGATCAGCGTTGAGGAACCACTGCCCACGTCACGTTTGTCCTGCTAGGACAATAGTCACTAATCCAAAGTCAAAACCAAAATGGAAATCCAATCTGATCTTTGTTTTCCTGCACATTCAAATGACAAATCGTGCAAACAAGCGGCGCCGTTGCTTCAGGCGCTGTGGACGTCGATATAAACATAGTTGTCGCTGCTTTTAATTAATTGCGACCTCTGCCTGACCCAATCCAGGGAGAATTACCAATTATAGGGCTTTTATTTTCGCACATAAGTAGGGCCAAGCCCAGTCGATTTGTGCGCAGCTTCTGGATGTACAGTGTGTACAACTCTGCGCCGCCGAGGCGATCGATACGCATCCTCCCCACCTGTGTAATATCTGTATCTCTGGCAGTGTGATCTCAGTAAATTCTCATAAACGTTACTTTAAAAGATTAATAAAACAGCGCTCTCTACAACACCATATTGTTTTGTAGCTGTGGGTTGGGCTCGGCGGCCCTAATTGCTTTTCACATTTTGCCCACGTTTTTACTCCCACTTCCCTCTCTCCCCCCTCCCTTCGCCAGCACCCTTTCATTCAGTCTCCTTTTGGTTCCTTTCCTTCTTCTCCCATCCTCCTCCTCACTTATCTTTCCCATCTGACAAGCTCCCTCATTACCTGCTCCTCCCCCTCCCCCGTCCATGTCTGAAACCTGGCTTTCACCTCCCGATTACTCCTCACACGGCTGCCACCTTGGTGCTCCTGCCACGACTGCGTTCCCACGTCCTATTTGCAGCCATATTTCTTAATTGCAGGAGCAGATTTCAAAGAACAAGCTAAATCTTAAAATGACTTTCTAGATAAAGGAAATGAAGAATAGGCATTCATGCTAGTTTAAAAGGGGAAAAAACATAATTAGGGAACAATAATTTGCACTTACAGTGAGAAAGATGTTGGGGATGATGCACTTAATGCTGTGTGTTAAATAAAAAAAGATGCAGCCCTCGCTGCTCCTTTGGTCTGATGCTGTTGACAAATTAATGCTGATGAAGCAGAATTCTCAGCAAGTCTGAATAAATTCACGGAACATCATTTAAGAACAAACTTTGTTTGTTTTACAGATGATTAAATGCTTTATTATTAAGCCAAGCAGCTCCAAGACATCCCTTGTGAATCAGATGACATTTAGGTATTTTTCCCTCCTGTCTGATGTTTTATGATCCACTGCTGCGCAGTAATTTGCAGATCTCTTCTATTTGAAATTGAATTTTTTGAACTGAATTTGAATTTGTTTATTATCCCACAATGGGGAAATTGCAGTGTTCCAGCAGCAGCATACATAGAAGAAAAAAAATAATAATATAAAGGACTTTCACCTATTTCATCCTCTCAGACCATGTGTCAGACTTTTCTCCAGACTGCTCATCCATTAGGCAATAAAAGCTTCCTTCATAAAGAGCAGCCATTACCTTCCCCACGACTGCTTTCTTTCATACAGCAGAACAAGCTGATGGGCACATCTTCACATCCAGGCTCTTTGTTTAACATGTTTGTCTGCTGTTTGCTTTCTTTAGAGCAAATGTCCTTGAGACAAAGCTCTTTGTTAAGGTGACATTTAAAATAAACCGGGCATGATTTCACTGTCCAGCCATAAAAAAAATGATGGAAATAATAAAAGCCACTTGAGTGGCTCCATGTGCGTGGTCAGAGGGATGGACAGGTGGAGAGAGGCTCAGACGCAACACCAGGAATTTAACTGGAAGGTGGCGACTTAAATGAGAGTGAATATCAAGAGGCCTGAGCAGTTGTTTTTATTTTAATGAGATGGGGGAAATGATTATTTTTCTATTAAGCATCCTGGACTCGGTGGCGAAATAAACATATATTAAGCACGAACGGTCCAGGAGGTCCAAGGAGGTGGAGAGTCGGGTTGTGAGTGTCAAAAAGGCAGAAGAAGAAGAAGAAGAAGAAGTGTTTAAGACGATGATGAATATTTTAAGAGAGAACAGGAGCTGTGGAGGAGAGGGGTGAAGTGAAAGAGAGCTGAGCCGCTGCCAGATAATTTAATAGACGAGCAGGAGAGAGACGGATGAGCTGCAGGCACGGGAGGACTACTCTGGATGAAGGGAAGAGGAGAGGAAGCAACATTCATTTAATAAGATGAAGGAGTGGACAAATAGATTCACTGTGTAATGCGGGAAGAAAAACTCTTGGTCGAGCTCGTGACACACATTCAACTGGTTTGGAAATAGGCAATCAAAAAAGAGAGATGCAAGAAATCAGTAACCTTCTCGCTGTGAGGCCACTGGTTACTGTTGATGTTTGGAGTAACATTTTAGCTAATGCTTCTAGCCAAGGAGTTTTTAACAGCTGCTTCGCCTCTTCTCTCCTATCACCTCTTCTTCTCCTCCTCTTCTTGCTCCTGCTCAAGGTTTCTTCCCGGTACTATGAGAGTCAGATTCTGCGTCTAAACGTACTCTTGTTGTAAACTCAGATATTCGATGCAGCCGGGCACCAACGTTCAGTCCAACTGTGACTCGTTTCTCGCTGAGCGACTGTCACTAAAGAAATTATTGCTCATTCCTAATCTGTATTAATTTATCTGACTTATGAATCAACGTAAGACCCAAAACTCAGACTCAGGTGTCTGACGGGCCAATAATGAAGATGATGGAGGGGCTTTAACACTTATCTCCTGTGTCGCACCAAAGACACACTTCAGATCAGCCTGAGTGGCATTTGGACCGAGCAGACTGGGATTAGCTGCACTTACATTGACCACCACGGTCTGAGCGGGGACTGAGGGAGCACTTCCAAGGCAGCTGGGTTGACCAGTGGTGTCTTTTTAAGATGAGCAAACAGGGTTCTTTGACCACTCAGGTGCCCCTGTGGTGTGAAATTAAACCAGATTAAAAGGGGGATGCAGTGGTTTGTGAAGGAGATAATCTGCTTGATGTCAACGCAGATTCATGCGTTTAAGGCACCGTCAACAGCTACTCTGATCTGAAGTCTTTCTGCTGCTAATCACAAAACATTAAAAGTATAACAATGAATTCAAGCTAAAGCACTGAAGAGCAAATACTGATCCAACTGCGGATCCAGCTTATGAAACCATGAGTTAGGTTCGGTTGGGACTGGTCTAATCAATCCCAGACGGATTTGATGTTTTATGTGTCTGCTTTGATTAGAATAAAAAGAAATGTCATCACTGCAGAACGTTTCAGGTCATTTTGGCAGGGTAATTTTTAACCATAAATGCTTTTTCTGTCTTGTTGGTGGATGAATATTTGTGAATATTTGGTTCAAAGAACTGCCCCCACTGTGACCCGGACGGGAACAAAACCAGAGCGACCTAGGGTGTGCATCTAATCAGATCACCTGAGAGGCAGGTGGGGAAAAGTAATCAGCCAGTCAGATTGTTTGTGCTTCCAGTCAGCATCTACAGACAAATGTCTGATAAAGAAATGAAAACAGCCTTCTAGGAGACATCTCAGGAGCCAATGAGGACAGATCATCTCTGCATTACTGTTTCTCTTTCAATCTAAATTCATGGTTTCATTGTTGTTCTTTTATCTAAAGTCTCCGATTTGGCTCCAGGGTTTTATTCAAGGTCATCCTTGCTTCCAAGGCACCCAGTCTTTCTCACCTCCTGTGACACACTGTTAATCCAGAATAACTCCTTGGATTTTTATCAGTCGCGTGGGCCAAACCTCCACCCAACATGAACCTTTTAATCCAATCCGAACTTGAACATCGCTTCAGATGTCTTTGCAGAGCTTATATTCCATGGCAGCTTTAAGGTGATTTTGCTGTCATGGGTGCACTGTGGTGTGTAAAACTTGGGCGATAATTCATTATCCTTCTTTTCCAAATCAGCTGCCAAACCCCGTCTGCACTAACAATGCCTCTCCGTAATTACACCAGCCCATCACACTGACTTATTAAAACAAAAAACCCGACATATTTTAAGCAAGAAAACGACGGGGAAAAGAAATTAATAAATAAGTGGCCCAGCAGAGAGAGAGGGGGGACAGGCAGGCAGGCAGAGATGGATGGCTGGAGGGGCCGATTGTTGAGGAGAGAAAGTCCCGAACCCTGCCGCAGCCGGCCCTGCTGACGTGAGGAGTGTTCCCAAACACAGTTGGCAGCAACTGCAGACCAACCCACTGCATTCTCATACTAACACACACACACACACACACACACACACACACACACACACACTGTGCTCATGGGAGGATGCCGCTCATGGCTGAACCCAACCAAAACGGCCCTGTTCTCCTGCAGAAGAGGTCCCCGTGTCCCCCAGCAGACTTTTGGTGTAAGTGTGTGAGCAATCTGGCACGTGAGACGGTTCATGCATGTTGCAACGGCACCTTCTACAGGTGTGTGCACGTCCCTCAAAGCTCTACATACGCTGTCGTGCACTGAGTTGTTCCGCGTGTGTGAACCTCTGTGCGTGTCATTGGATCAGTGGCACACCGTCCAATCGCATACACACATATATATTTATATATAGAGAGAGAGAGGGAGAGAGAGAGAGAGAGAGGAGAGATAGACGGAGAGAGAGAGAGAGAGAGAGACGGGAGAGGGAGGGAAGAGAGGGAGAGAAGATTGATCATTCAAACGTCCTGGGCCTGTGTTCCTTGGAGGAAAATATCTACCACGTCCATAAAAAAGGAAAAAGAAAAAAAAACGCCATTTCTCTTCGTTTTGACCTTGCACGGACAGAAGCCTAGCGCGCTGATTTCTCTTTTTCTTTTGGGGAGCTTTATTCTCACCTCGGAGACGTGTCATCGCCACCAGCGGCGGCAGCAGCAGAGGAATATCTCCACATATCCCATCCCGGGCACGTCGGAAAGCTGCAGCGGCCAAAACGCACGAGGTGAATATTGCGGCGGACGGGAACGGGAACGCGAACATGCTCCGCGGGAATCTACTCCTCCGGCCCTGGCTGGGTACTGTATATGCTACATTTTGTCATTTGGTGGGGTTTTACTGCAGCGAGGCTGCAGGTTGGAGCTTCGCCTTTGAGTGTGTTTTGCTGTAGTCAGCTTCACTGACCGTAGAAATTCCAGCCGGACGCTCAAGCGAAGCTTTGGCCACTTGCACACTTGTTTTGACCGTCTTTTTTGTAATCTTAATAAGACCGCAGCGCGGTTCTTTCTCGGTCCTTTCGGCGTCAAACAGAGGAGGGGAGGGTGTCAGGCGGGTTTGCCTTGATAAATGGAGCGTTATTCATCCGCGTGTGTGATCGCCACTGGAATGTTAACGAGCACCTTGGACAGCCGTCACCAATATAACCGAACATGGGAGGAGCGACGCTGCTCATCGTTTTTACTCTCCAATATCCGCTGCTTCTGCGCGCCCACGCGCCCGATGTCGCCTCCTCGTTGTGCGCGCGAGCGCGTGTATGTGTTAATATTCTGCCCTAAGGTCCCCGGAGAGTGATAGCAGAGCCTGCTGGAAAGCAGCTGTGTGTGTGTGTGTGTTCGTGTGTGTGGGTGTATATGTGTGTGCGTGCGCGTGCATGTGTGAAAGATGCGGTGGACAGCTAGAAAGTGTGTGTGAGCACCTTTTCAGGTGGGAGAAACCTGCATTTGTGTGTTCATTATCTGAAGACATAAAGGTGTGTATGTGAGAGAAAGAGTACAGTCTGTGTGTGTGTGTGTGTGTGTGTGTGTGTGTGTGTGTGTGTGTGTGATACAGGCTCCCTACCTTATGCTACATGCAGGTCAGGAGCCCCTCTGTGTACTCAGGGTTTAATTAAGCATGTGACGTGACTCTCCACCCCCCTCCAAGCCCCCCTCCCCCCAACCAGGTCCTGTGATCTGTGAAATTGAGCATTTTGAGGATGTGACATGTGATGTTGGCACTCATACCGGACAGACACACACACACACATACACACTGAGGCTTTTTTTTTTTTTTTTGACACACACCGCAGCCCTGACATCAAGTTAAGCTAAGGGGACAACATCCCGTCTTTTGCTGTCATATCTATTTTTAATGTGAACATCAATGAGGTGACACCACCTATTGCTCTGATGATGTGCTGTTTAAATACGCTGGGTGTGTTTGTGTGTGTGTGTGTGTGTGTGTGTGTGGCATTTTGCTTATGTTACAGTGGTTGTACTAATGAAGGCTAATTAAAATCCTTCCCCACCTTTCTTTCCATCTCTCTGTTTTCCTCTCTTCTGCAGGAGGCACATTGGGCTTGTTATGGGGGTGACCAGAAGGAGAGAGTGACAGAGGAACAGTGATGCTACTGTTTACATAACAAGAGGATACACACACATAGACACACACACGCGCGTGCGCGCACACACACACCCGCACTCAAACATTTACACACACACACACACACACACACACACACACACACACACACACACACACACACACTCACAGCACGTATTTAAGGGACTCTCGGACTGAGTCACCACAGACTCAGAGGCACAGAATCACTGACTCACACACACACACACACACACACACACACACACACACTGAGGAAGAAGTTGTGTTTAAGAGCCAGGGCTGCTTCGTATGTACCTGTGTACGTGTGTGTACTATGTGTACCACTGAGCAGCGGCTGTGTGTGAGCGCTGGACACTTTTGAAGGATCAACAAGGCCGTGACCCTGCTCTCCTCCTGTCCATCGCCTCCCAGCTTCCTCAAAAACAACCAGTCATGAAACCCAGAAGGTCCCCGTCTGCCCTGCCCCCTCTACCATCCTTTCCCTTCCTGCTTCCATCCCTCCTCCTCTCCTGCCTCTCCCTCGTTTCCTGTCTGGCCTCTTCGTCTGCACAGCAGACCGTACCCGTCATCTCCACGGTGCAGGGCCGCATCCGTGGCATCTTGACCCCGCTGCCCTCGGACCTCCTGGGACCAGTCATCCAGTACCTGGGAGTACCATACGCCAGGCCTCCAACTGGGGACCGGCGCTTCCAGCCCCCAGAGCCACTTCTACCTTGGCCCGGAATACGTAATGTGACACAGTTTGCCCCCGTGTGCCCACAGTCGCTGGACGAGAGGAACATACTGGGAGACATGATGCCGTCCTGGCTCACGGCTAACCTGGATATAGCAGCAACATACCTCACTCACCAGAGCGAGGATTGCCTCTACCTCAACATCTACGTGCCCACTGAGGAAGGTGAGTGGAGCCGAAGGTGCACATACATGGATGAAGAAGCACACCTCCTAAATTTAGACCCTAAATTTAGAATTTTTAAGTGCAAAAAATAAAAAACGTGAACTGAAACTGAAACAATGGAAGTGTCCTGTCAGGCAACCGGCACGGTCCTACTGAATAAATAAAGTTATTTTGACTCGTCCCTCTCCCGTGAATGCTGCCGGTTGAATCAACACTTAGTATGCAAACACCTGCGTCAGTGGCCAGTGGGTTGAAGCTTTTACTTGTTGAGGATAGTGGGAAGGACAGAAGCTCACCCATGCATATATATTGGATCATACACACGCATGTGAATACGTGCACAATCATGGACACGTTCTCAATTTAGACCCTCCAGCTGAGAAATGAAAGATAAGGCAGATGTGACGCATCGGGGGGGACTGCTTTAGTATTTATAACCTTCCTTCCTCCTCCCTAGAGGAATGATATATTTGTAATATCTGTGTGTAACCAGCTACTGTTTTCTCTTTCCAAGACATCCACGAGGAGGGGGGGCAACGGCCAGTGATGGTCTTCGTCCACGGGGGCTCGTATACTGAAGGCACTGGTAACATGATGGATGGCAGCGTGCTGGCGAGCTACGGCAACGTTATTGTCATCACGCTCAACTATCGTCTAGGAGTGCTGGGTAAAAGAAAAAAAAAAAAAAACCTTCTTTCTTCTATGTTAGTGTAATTTGTGCAGGGTTTCAATCATTACGCTCATATGTGTTTAGTTCCGGCAAGCTGAGCATGCTACACCGTTTGAGCGAGACGGGAGCGCAGTTTCTGCCGAGGTCCTCTGGGAGTAGTGATAGCATCGCAGCAGCGTCACCAACATACGGTGTTGTTATTGGCAGCGGTGAGGGTGTAAAAGGCTGGAAAGGTCTTTGCTACGTGACGTATGTATGCTAAGTTTTGGGATAAAGCAGAAAAAAAACAGTTTCTCTTAGTACAGGTTGTCAGGTTGTAATGGATGATTTGTATTTACCGATGTAAAAGCTGTAAAGCTTTACAGTTCTGAGACAGTGTGTACTAAACACGTGCTTACCCTTTTGTCTCATTTATATTATATTCACCATCTGGACTGTTTACTTCCCTAAGCTGTGAAAGCCACGAGTGAGCTGTCTCACCCAGAGTGCCCTTTTTTAAAAAAAAAAAAAAAAAAAAAAAAAGAAAATCTGTTCTGTGTGAGTCTTCCTAGTGGGAATAAACCCCCAGAAGCCATTTTTTGCTCCAAGCACTGACTCAAATCAGGGAAAATCAGATTTCCCGTGGTTCATCTGCATCTACTTTAAACAACAAAGCTCTCATAGTTTAAACAAATAGATTATCCTCCAATCTTGGTATTTGTTCTCTGTAATTATGGATATTACAATGCCTGGTGAGTCCAATGGGGGACTGAAAACATAATTTAAAGGCATCATTTGCAGTAAATCACTTAAGTATCAGCACTGAGCAGATCATTTTGGATGGATGCCTGAAGTCACGTACATGCCAGCGCCTTCCTTAGTGTTTTCACACTATTTAATAATTCATACAAAGAAATGTAATTAATTAATATGTGCCAGTAAGTTAATAAAACATACATAATGTTTTTTTTTTTTCATTTGTCATGTGAATATTCACCACCAGAGCTTTAATTGACCCTCCTGTGTTGCCATGTGAATGTTAATATGCAGGGATTTAATTGGAAATACGATTTCAAACTTATTAAAAAAATGTTCTTGTCCTTTTTCTATCTACATTTAATGCCTGTATATTTTTCCTGCAGTTTCAGCACATTTTGTAAACCTGTTTAGTCAGCAGACCTAAAAAAGCTGGATAATTAGGGCATAACTGATATTTCTCTTTTTCTCTGCTGCTCCTGTTTTTTTTTTTTTGTAGGAAACTGCCTTTCAGCGATTGAGTATCATCATTCAGAGTTTACTGATTCATCAAATACTATTAAAACTTTGGCAATATATAGATTAGACATTTTCATTATCCCTCATTACTTAAAAAAAGGCTTTAATCTGAATGAAAAAAATGCATATTTTAACCTTGGGCATTGCAGTTTGGTGCAGGCTTTTTGTTACTATATTAAGCCCAACAAAGCCAAGTGTGCGTGCTTATTTTTTGTGTTCATCTCCATCGTCTGTGTTTCCACCATGCATCTCTACCATCGTCTTCATCATCACTGCCATCGCCTCCACCTGCTCCTCATTATCGCTATAAGTTTGATGAGGTGAGCTCTTTACAATTTACCTCACAAACCTTACTATAATGCCTTGAATCTGAGATATATTTGAATGTAGATCCATACAACTCTTCCTACATAGATTAAAATGCATGTTATATATAATTAAAAACTTCCTTAGAGAAATTCCCATATTGCACTTCATCAAGAAAAAAGTTGAATCAATTTGTTATTTCTTGGATATACTTTTATTCTGCTTTAGGTTGATCCAAATGAGCTTCTGCAGTAATGAGATGCTGTAGCGGAGCGAACCATTAGGATCCTTTGTGTTTACTTAATGTCAGCCAGCAGTAAAGCGAATGAGGAATGCATTTGTAGCTGCGCGCGCGCGTGTGTGTGTGTGTGTGTGTGTGTGTGTGTAATTTGATTTCCACTGACATGAATATGGATGCCCTTTGTTGATCTGATCCTATTTCAAGGAACTGTAGATGAGAACATCAATTTTGATTCCTTTCTTTTTAAATGTATGATAAACAAGACATGCATAATTGGGCTGAATAATAAGGGAGCAATGACATGGAAATATTCAGCCAATCACATTCCGGTGTCATCTAGCACTTTTGTAAATGATAAAATAAGAAAGCAATTATTTTCCACAAGCTCTTCATGAGCGTCTCATTACATTTACATTGTTAGTTTTTTACAGAATATTTTACTCTCGCTCTCTCTTCCTTCCTCTTTCTCTCTCTTTCCTTCCTCTCTCTCTCTCTCTCTCTCTCTCTCTCTCTCTCTCTCTGTGCAGGATTTCTCAGCACAGGTGACCAATCGGCGAAAGGGAATTATGGCTTGCTGGATCAGATCCAGGCCCTTCGGTGGGTGAAGGAGAACATTGCAGCTTTCGGCGGGGACCCGAACAGGGTCACCGTGTTCGGTTCTGGAGCCGGCGCCTCCTGTGTGAGCCTGCTCACCTTGTCCCATTACTCTGAGGGTAAGCAAGAACCATCGTGCACTAAAGCTGGCACACCTGCAGCTTTTTTTTACTGGTTTGCTCAAACGATTGAATACATTTTCCCAAATACACGCCTGCTTTTGACCCATATAGCTAAGAGCTGTATTGTATAACATTTTTAACTCGTACATCCTTGAAAGACTATTTAAAGAATAGCGTCTGCGTTTCTTGTTCGGGCCCTGCTCTGCCTTCACGCTGTGCATCTCCGTGTGCGTCAGACCTCTTCCACAGAGCCATCATCCAGAGTGGCAGTGCCTTGGCCAGTTGGGCCGTCAACTACCAGCCCAGCAAATATGCCCGACAGCTCGGCGAGAGGGTGGGCTGTGGCATCGATGACAGCAGCCAACTGGTCACTTGCCTCAAGGGTCGGAGTTACCGTGAACTGGTGGAGCAGAACATAACGCCCGCCAAATACCACACGGCTTTTGCGCCAGTGATTGATGGTGACGTTATACCAGATGACCCCCAGATTCTGATGGAGCAAGGCGAGTTCCTGAACTACGACGTGATGCTGGGTGTCAACCAGGGAGAGGGAGTGAAGTTTGTGGAGGGCATCGTAGACTCTGAGGACGGAGTCACGGCGGAGGACTTTGATTTTGCTGTGTCAGACTTCGTGGACAGTTTGTATGGATACCCTGAAGGCAGAGATACGCTCAGGGAGAGCATCAGGTGAGCCAGTGTGGAAGGATGGATGGAAGCATTTCTTCATTCCTTTCCTAAATCTGATGAACACAAATGACCTTTTTTGGGTTTTCAAGTGGTACAAGTTGTGCCTTTTCATTTTTTGTTTGAGAGTGTTGGCATCTTTGAATACCAGCGTGAAGTTGCCAGGCAACAAGATCGGTGCATGGCAAGAAGCTGTGACATTTGTGTTTAATAGCATCATGATATTTTTACTGGAATAATAACACCATTGTAGTCGTTTTGTGTGTAGGTTTATCTGCGTCTCTGTAAAATCTGCATAAAAGTGCAGACGATCTAGAAACCTTTCCTGAAATACATGGCTTAATTTAGCAACATCTAATAATGCCTTATAAAGCGTATATTTTTGCTTAACACATTAGCAATGTTTAACAATATTGTCTGCTTAATCCCAGTTGACTAACTGGCTAATTTTAAATCCCCAGGTTCATGTACACCGACTGGGCCGACCGTGACAATGCAGAAACCCGACGGAAGACTCTGGTTGCTCTGTTCACAGACCACCAGTGGGTGGCGCCAGCAATCGCCACTGCTGACTTGCACGCACAGTACGGCTCTCCCACCTACTTCTATTCTTTTTACCACCACTGCCAGAGTGATGCCACGCCACCCTGGGCTGACTCAGCCCATGGCGATGAGGTACAATGTCAAAAAACTTCCCCATTTTCATTTTCACTAAGAATCCATCTCCTCGGTGCCAATATGAAGTTCCCCTGTGCCCGTGTAGGTGCCCTACGTGTTTGGAGTGCCCATGGTGGGACCCACCGATCTATTCAACTGTAACTTCTCCAAGAACGATGTGATGCTGAGCGCTGTAGTCATGACTTACTGGACCAACTTTGCCAAGACTGGGTGAGCAGCACACTGGTGTGAAACACTGCCTTTACAATTCCAAACGCTCCCATTCTTCTGTTCTTGCCCCTGCTCAGAGAATCAAGAAAACAAGATAAAATAAAGCTCCCGACTAAAGCCTCTTCATTTTGACCTTCCCAGAAACCTGTTTCTAATTTCTGCTGATAATTTTTTATAATCCCCGCCCCGCTGCAGACAGTGGGCCAGAGCCGGGTCCCTTAATCACATTTTATAATGTAACAGAAAATGCACAGCAGTCAGCGGGAAATCAGTGCTTCCCTTTAGCTTTGAATTTCTGCAGAGTTTTGGCAGCTTGGTGTTGGCGTAGCACTGTTGCTGCAACAGCCAGTTGCACCAGACTGATTTATCTGTGATTAGCGATGACGTGGCATTACTAAGATGCACTGTCAAGGAATTATAGGAATATAGGAATTATCCTCTACTGGAGGCCTGGGAGCTTGAGGGTCCTGCGCAGTATCTTTGCTGTTCCTAGTACTGCACTTTTCTGGACTGAGATGTCTGATGTTGTTCCAGGGATCTGCTGTAGCCACTCCTCCAGTTTGGGGGTCAGGATACATATATATATATATATTGTCACTGCACAGTGAAATTATTTTTTAGCAGCTCTTAGTTGTATGCTATATATATATGTATATAGCATACAACTCAAGTTTTATCTGACTCAAGCTTTTTTTCCCATGCAAGATAAAAAAAAAGAAATAACAAATGACAGGTTTTTTGAGTTGAAAAATAATGAGCTCACAGACAAAGGCCCTGGTGTTGTCAGGCATTTTCCCCTTAAAAGGTCTGTGATGTTTGACAAGAAGACAGGACTTGAGATGTGCTCATAAAAGGCAGCAACACGGACACGTTTCGGCAGCAGCTGCATGCAGATTGTCGGAAAAACTTGACGTCTTCTTTGGTCTTGGCTGAGGAAGTGAGAGAGGCCCTGCTCTTCAAAAACAGCCACGGGGAAAGGAAATGAATGATTTTCAGCTTCTGCACGGTCCTTTCATCATGCATGGTCAGTTTATGAAATGCAGAGTGAATTAAGAAAGAATTCAAGAGTTAAATACGCACAATGAAAATAAAAAATGGACATCCTCTTTTCCATGCCCACTTTTATATTATACACAAGATAAAAGTCATTTTTGATGTGATTAATTGCCAGTAATTAATCCAACCAAGACGCTTTCCATTGAGACATGAGACCAGATTCACAGAGCCGTCTGCAGTCTAGAACCTACTCTAAATCCCTACAGACCCTTCTCTTCTCATGACCTGAAGAATCAGGACAGCGCTCCAGAATTTCTGGCCTTATTTATATAAAATTTTCAGCCTCTGTTGGCTGGTTGCATGCTGTTATTCCAGCCGCAGCAGGCTGCACCGCAGAAGTGCCAGACAGAGTTGAGATTTCTGTGTGTACTTCAGCTATCAGTGGGAAACTTCGTCAAAAGAAATATTTCCCTCAGTAAAGAGTGTCTCAGATGGAGCTGCAACTCTGTGTGGGCGCATAAACCTTCAGCTGGTCTACGCGTTTGTGAGCTGCTGGGTCTTCTTTCTTGTTGCCTTTATGTGCTGCATATAAGCCTGGAAAGAAATGAAACAAATGAGGCTACGAAGCGACAAACAAAGCTGCGTCTGTGTCTGCCAGAGAGCTGGTGTGAGTCGTTTCTGCCACACAGGTCTGACAGTTTCCTGTTTGTTAGGTGAGCAAATATGCAGACAGTAATTAAACTGTGCATTAACTGAAATCTGGGAAAGGTCAGGCTCACGAGAATCAATCAGCCGGGACTAAATCACCTTCCAGCCGTTGTTTACGAAAAGATAAAACCGGCTTTGCACAAATATGTATATTTTGCTACCAGTTAGTGTCGTTCTAGTGTCTTTCTACCCGGGTGTTATTGATTAGGTGGCGCGATGGCTCTGAAAAGACTTGTTGGCCAGCGTGAGAGAGAATCCTCAGAGCTGCGTTTCTGCAGCGGCTCTGTTACTGTACGAGCAGGTTATAAGAAAAAAACAGAGCTGCATGGAAATGTGGCATTTTCAATAAATGGTCACATCACACATGGATGAACTCACGTCCAAGTTTGCTGAGACACTCAGAGCAGAGATTAGTCTGTTTTTTATTCTCCGTCTCTGTCTCTGTCTCTGTCTGTCTCTCTCTCTCTCTCTCTCTCTCTCTATATATATATATATATATATATATATATATATATATATATATATATATAT